>JASKUP010000011.1:0-600000 GCA_030448955.1 Trichopoda pennipes | reverse complement strand
AGAGAAAAATGCTAATTAATATTATTGCTGGAGTGAAATATGGAAATAAAATTATGTAGTGACAAGGAAGTGAATACCAGAACAGTGATTAATGATTTTATTTTACTTACTCTACGTGAAGTGAGTAAACTACAAAAAGAATCAGGATTTTTTTCTTAAAAACCGACTTTTTGTAAAAGAAATAAAAATGAAAATAAAAACGGTAGATAATACTGTTTACAAAGTGAGTATTTTTAAAGTGATTATCTTTAAAGTGACTTGGTTTTTCTATGTAAATGCTTCTGAAAAATTTATGAATTTATTCAGCTAACTAACTTATTTTAAAAAACACCTGCTGTGCAAAATGTGACTTGCTGTGAGGAATGTGATGTTCTTATGCTAAAATTTATTTATGATTTTGTGCTTAAAGTGACTTGTAAAAAATCACTCTTTTGTGTAGGGTCCGCCAAATAACTTTTTTTTTTTTGAATGCTATAAACAAAACTACACAGCTTCGGCTGTGTGGCACGTAGCGCTGTTCTGTTGAAACCAAATGTTGCCAATATCTTCCTCTTCATTTTTTTTAACAAAAATTCGTTCAACACGGCCCGAAAACGATCGCCATTGACTGTAATGGCCACTCCTAAAAAATGGCCCAATTATGCCTCTGTATCAAAATCTGCACCAAGCAGTAACTCGTTTTGGGTGTGTCGGCTTTTCAATGTATGCGTGCGGGTTTTCTGTGCCCCAAATGCGAGAATTTTGCTCGTTTACATACCCGCCAAGATCAATGAGCTTCATCTAAAAGATAAATTTTTTTGCAAACTCGGCATCTTCTGTAAGTCGATCGCAGGCCCACTTAGCGAAGCATTGTTCAAAGCGTATAAACAACCATATTCGTTCAGCGGAAGGATAAAACAAATTATGTGTAAAATCAAACTTGAGCTAAGTGTTACCATTTACAAAATAAGCACTAGTTGAAAAAAAACTTAAGATGGCGGACCCTTTATAAGAATTAACTAAAATTACTTAATTAAAAAAAAAAAGAATTTTGTACCAAATAAAAGGTTTGCGGGCAACCAGTGACTTACTCGAAAAATATACTTTTTGTATAAAAAAATTATTTTTTATATAAAAGAGAAATATGGAGGAGACATTTTTTTAGTTAGTTGTTTTAAAATAAGTCATTTCTGTATATAGAAAGTGACTTATTTTTAATAAGTGTTTTTTTTCCACGTAAAGAAAGCAGACCATTTTTTTATATAAAAACGGACTCGTTGTGAACTAAGTGACTTTTTTTATACAAAAAGTGAATCTTTATAAAAACTAATGGCTTTTTTCTACAAAACTTGACTTGTTGTGAATTGAACTCTTTGTACAAAATTTAACTTGTTATGAAATCAGAAATTATTTTGTACAAAAAGTGACTTTATTAAGCTAGTGACTCTTTCGTATAAAGCAGCGACTTCTTTTAAAGTAATTGACTCTTTGTGTGAAAAAGGACTTGTTATAAAAAAAAGTAACTTTTTATATAAAAAGAGAGTTGTGTGATTTTTGTATAAAATGTGGCTTATTCTGTGAAGTAAGTAAATGTTTGTAAAAACAGGAATATTTGTGAAAAAAAGTGACTGTTTGTGTAAAAACAGGATTGCATTAAAGAAGTACATTTTTATGTAAAAAAAAGGAATTTTATTAAAAATATAAAAAAGGAAATTTATTGTACCAAAATGTCAAACTATTTTTCAAGAGAACTTATTTTCGATACAAAAAGTGATACCGAACAGAAATAGTGACCTGTTTTTTTAAAAGTGCATATGAGCGCAACTATTCAAAAAGTATTTTGCCTTAAATCAGCTTGCCTTTTAAGTAAAAGGCGCATAGTGAGACAACGCCGGCATTAAATATAAAGGAGTTATTGTAGAGCTCTAAAATTTTGCACAGCTTATTTTTAGGACAAAATTAGTCTTTTAAAAGAAAAATTAAGAAAATTCGCCCACTATTACGCCCACCTCCCATTGAAATAAAACAAAAAAGAACAATTTTTTTTTTCATTCTATCAATAATTTTTTAACATCATCGTGGTATTCTAAAAAAGTTAATATTAAATAAAATTTATATTGTTTTTTTAACCGATCTTTTTTTCTTTATCTTTAATAAATATCTTTTTCTTTTTTATGATCTTTTTTATATATATTTTTTTTCTTCACGATATTTCGCTTTCCTTTGGAAAGCTTCTTCAGGAAAAAATTTAATATTTTTTTTTCCTGAAGAAGCTTTCCAAAGGCGAAATATCGTGAAGAAAAAAAATATATAAAAAAGATCATAAAAAAGAAAAAAAAAATTTATTAAAGATTAAATAAAATTTAAAAAAAATACTTTAAAAAATTGGCAATATAGCCTCAGATACCATTTTGCTGCTGTGAATGAGAACTTTATGGATACCGATAGGCATGTAATACCAGCCATAAAGCTTTACATATAATATCGCAGTGTCCATCCAATATGTATGGAATTTACCAACATCTATATTTTTACTAGTGATTGATAGTGTTTAATATAATTTTAAATCGGTGAATTAAGTCTTTATTTATACCAGTTATGCCAGCGGTTATTTCTGGATTTTCAAAAAATCTTATGTAGACATTACCATCATTGGTTGTTCCCATGTATTGTTTCACCACATCGACTTTTAAACCCATAATTAATTTGATTTTTTTTTTATTTCTGTTTTAACAGCTTTTTTCTGTTCTTTTGTGTCTCTATTTGTCCTCAACGCTTTAAAACTTTTATTATAATTGATATGAAATATACATTCCATGAATTTTATTCGAGCATGTAGCGGCAAAATTCAAATTTCAATGCTGCAGCTGGATTTGTTCTTAAGATAACTGCTTCCAAATTATTCATTTCAGCAGGTTTTACTCCACATATGAAACAAACAGCCATCGAGCAATTCTTACCGACTGTTGTTGCCACTTTTCCGTCAATCATCGTCATAGTTAAACTATGAGATATTGCAAACTTCTTGTTGAACATTTCGAATTCTGTTGTTTTTTAATTTTCAATTTCTTTATTTACACGATTCATTTCATTGTTAATAACATCTGCAGTTTCTTTCACTAATTCGAATTTCAAAGGCCTACAAAGTCTTGTTGAAGACGGTTCTGAATTTGTCCAACACAAATAAGAATCATTGTAAAGATCAGTTAACTTTAAAGGAAAAAGAGATTTTAAAAACATATTTTTATCAGAAACATTTTCATCGGTGAAACGTTGATGATATTCACTGTACTCTGATAATCCATCACACCCCCATTTACTTATTAAATTCATCTTATTTGGAATCTCAGCAATTTCACTTTTTGTTTTTGTTTGAAACATGCTATTGCATTCTAACATGTGTATAGCGACAGAATGTGCGCGTTGCGTATTTTTTGTAGTTTTGTTTAAAGAACTTTTGCAAACTTTATATCCTTATATATCCTTTACTTCAAATAAAAGCTGAGATTTCAATCTATCATTTGATGTAAGTCTCCACCTAGGGCGAAGGCCTGCTCTATACTTCCTAGTCCATTGAAAATGCAAAATGTTCAGTTTTTACACCACAATTCTGTTGTTAAGAAATTTTTTTTTTGGTTTTTTTTTTTAATTTGTTTTTTCATCTGCTCATTCTACAACAACTAAATTAATTAAAAAATACTTTTAAGTTATATTTATTATGTATTTTTTTATTAATAAGTTTTTGCATACGTTGGTATACGTCAACTTTGACTTGCTCTGGACCAAAATAGTAATGAAGTTATGAGGCTGAAATTTCAGGGAATTGTTACTCATATATCTCTTAATATACTGTGAAAATTTCATCCAAATTGGACGACATGGCAAAAACCATTTTTTGCCGCAGTTACTATAGGGCTGTCTCACTGTGAGGCGTGACTATTAATCGAAAAATGTTTTTTACAGAAACTAATTGGTCGGTATAAACAAGTTATTTACAAATCCTTTTTAATATTACTTGTATGATTAAAGGACTAAATGCCCAATAAAAAATGTCGAGAATGTTCTGGCAGGTTTTGCAAATTACACTAATTACACAAAAGGTGTTTTGCGCACAAAGTATCGGGTTTTTTAACAACAACAATAACACCAACAACATGATAGTTTTGACATTTAGTTTTTTGTCATATTCTTAGTATATACATTGGCAATTGTTACAAAGAATTCAATTTTGCACGAAAACCGCATTAAAATCCACTATGAAAATGGTGGTTCTCATAAAATTTGTGATATTTTTTGACGACATAATCGCCCTTCTGAGGCCGCTATTAAGAACTTGAATTAAATTTAATTCGATAGGCTCGTTACACCAACGCGTGTTCGACCGGGTGGTTCAACTGAAAACATCGCAGTCGTAAATCATAGTGTTGAAGGAGATCCAAATTTGTCAATTCCTCGACATTCTCAACAATTGGGGTTATTCAAAACCACCACATGGCGAATTTTGCCATAAGGATTTGAAGCCTTACAAAGTTCAACTGGTACAGGAATTGTAGCCGACTCTCCATTCACATTATCCAGAAATAACCGGCTGGTTTTTCCAAAAAAAATATTTTTTTCAGACGAAGCCCATTTTCACTTGTCAGGGTATGTCAACAAGTAAAATTGCCAATTTTGGGCTTCTGAAAATCCTAGAGCGATTATTAAGAAACCTTTGCATGCTCAATGTGTCTCTCTATGGTGCGGTAATGTAGTCTGGGAGCGTGATTGGGCCATTTATTTGTTTTTAAGAAAATCGTAGAGCGAAATTGAGAAGCCTTTGCATGCTCAAAGTGACGCTGTATGATGCGCTATGTGATCTGGAGGCGTGATTACGCCATTTTTTTTTTTTTTTGAAGAGGAACGGTCAATAGATCACGCTATCGCGAGATGCTAACAACTCAATTTTGGCATATTATTGACGACGTGGATATTACTGACACGTGGTTTCAATTTATTGCAAATCAAATTTCCCGATCGCATAATTTTACGACAATCAGCAGATAAGTGGGCAGCCAGATCATGCGATTTAATACCACTGTATTATATTTGTGGGGCTATGTTAAGGACAGAGCCTATACAGAGCCAAAGGAATTGATTTCAGTCTTAGAACTCAAAATTTGTAATGTGATTAATGAAAAACGACAGCCATTTTGACAAAAAGTAATTAAAAAATCGACATCAGTCAACGAGTCGTAGTGGACATTTGCAAGGTATCATTTTCGTTCATTATTGCCAAACTTTTCTCTTCGTAATACAATAAAAGTTTTAATCACAATTTTTTGGTTTAGTTTGTTTTAAAAAAGCAAAATTCTGTTGTTGAAAAACCCATTATTTAGAAATGGGATTTTTTAAAATTGTCAATTTGAGATCACGATATTGTTTTTTAAATTTTATAAAAATAACATTAAAATGATTTTATTTATATAAAAAACAGGAGAATTTTAATATTTCTGAAGTAAAGTGTTCATGATTTACATTTTCCCTTTAGAAGTCAGCTAATTTGTTAATAATTCTTATTTTTTGTTTTTGTAATATTTTGTTAATTTTTGTTTTTGTGCTAAATTTTAAGCGCTGCAATTGGCTCCAATAACAAAATAGAATAGAACCACAGATATATTATTTGCCAATTTATTTTAAGCTTAAAATCGCGTGATTTGCAGAACAGCACTAAATTGTCGATGTGATTTCAAAATGGTTCGTGATTTCAAATCACTTGATAATTAAAAGAAAATTAAGATTCTTTCAAAATTATTTCGTAATAATGGCGTTTGTGCTATTTTGGATTTAAATTTTCTTACCTTCTCAGGGCGAAAATCTTAGAAAATTCAAACATTTTCATTGATACAAAATACGTTTAACACAAATTTATTAACTTTTATATATATTTTTTTTCAATTTTCACATTAAAAAAATAATTCTTGAATGAATATATTTTTCTAGTTTTACTTTCCTTTTAATTTTTGGTTAAAAAACACTAATAGAATTAGTTTTAAGAAAATGCATTAAATATGAACCAACACCAAACACAAGATGGCAATAACTAAATAAAACCGTTGGTTTTAATAAAGTCCAGCAAGCAAAATATCACACACATACATATACCAACACACAAACAAACTTAAAACTTAACTTGCTTGCAAACAAGGAAATTCTATAAAACTAACATTCTTACAGCACACATACACACATGCACATAACCATTGTTCATTGTAGTCCTTGTTAAAATCCAAACAGTTTTAAGTTGTGTGTAGTTAAACAGGGAAATAAAATAAAATAGAAAAGTTAAAGAGTAAAGAAAACTTGCAAACTACTTTTAAGACAATAAAACTATAAAGTATTTAGTATTAAGGTTCTAAACGACTTCAAGCAAAAGTAATAACACAAAGAAAAATGACTGCGAAATAGACTTAAATTGTTGTGTGCTAAAATAATGATGTGGAACAATAAAAAAAAATATTATTAAAAGAGCGAAATAATTTAGTTCACTCTATTTCTAAATAAGTTGCAAAGATAATGCTGTAAACACCTAGAGCCGATATGCTTTACATAGAGGGTGTCCGCCGAGAAGTTATACTACTTTGTGTTGCGCCATTTTGGTAAACATTAGTCTTGACAGTTCATATTTGGCAATCGTGAAGTATACAAGTGGCAAATTTATTGTGGAAAAGTATTCGAAAAACCAATGTGTTTTAATCGTTAAAATATTTTATCTAAATCAATCATCGTTTACTGTGACATGAAATTTTTAAGACAAGGCAACGTGCCAACAAAGTGCACTATTTATCGTGTAGTAAATGATTTTGGTCTTTAGGTGATAGGCCCAACCATGGACCAAAACGTACTGCAAGATTGGTTGAAATCATTACTGTTACTCAAGAAGGTGTTCAAAACAATCCATCAACCTTAATTTCAAGCCGTAATCAGGAGCTAGGTCTTTAAAGAATAACTTTGGCCACCATTTTGCACAAGGATTTGCATTTGTTTCTTTATAAGATTTTGTTGACACAAGAGCTTTCATTCACAAGACCATTTACGCCGCCGTATATATGTCAATAGCATGTTATAGCTCGCCGATAACAACCCAGATTTTCATAAAAAAAATTTAATGAGTGACGAGCCACATTTTCATTTGAATCAATATGTGAATAAACAGAATAGTCGGTTCTGGGGAATGGGAGACCCTCAAATTATTCAACAGTCAACTTTAAATCCATTAAAAATGACAGTCTGGTGTGAAATTTGTTCAGAAGGCCTTTACTTGGACCTTACTTCTTTGAAAATGAAAATGTCGTAACGGTAGATGCCCCTGTAAGCTAGTAGGTAGTGTACTAGCTTGTCAGTATGGGGGTTGTGGGTTCGATTCCCAACGAGGACCTTGGTTTTTTTTCACTGCAAAAATAAAAATTGACTGTCGGTGGAGCCGCTCAGCGATGAAGGCATAGTCACTGGTCGCTGTTGCTGTCTTTAAACGGCAGTTAATTTCCGACTATCCCTCTACTTTTACCACCTGTTTCATCTCTTCTCTATCCCTTTCCTAAAGAATGTAGCATGGTACTTGACTAAATAGGCATTACTGCTTGAAGTGCTACTTCTCTTTACAAAAAAAAAAAAAATATATCGTAATGGTAACTGTGAATGCCACAAGAACTTCTTCCACAACACCATTTATGCCGCCGTACATATAGGCTGTTACAGCTCGCCCATAACAACCACGATTTTCATAAATAAATCTTAATGAGAGACGAGGCATATTTTCATTTGAATGCATATGTGAATAAACAGAATAGTCGGCTCTGGGTAATGGAAGATCCTCAAATGATTCCACAGTCACATTTGCATCTTATTAAAAGTGACAGTCACTGGATCTAACTTATTTGGAAATAAAAACGCCTAACGGTAACTGTGAATGGGGAGCGATATCGTGATATGATTGAAAATTTTATCACGCCATGTGGTATCAACAAGACAGTGCCACATTGCATACAGTCGATATTACAATGGAATTACTGCGAGACCTCTTTCCACAACAAGTTATTTTAAGATTTTTGTTAACATTCATTTTGTTGATTATTCTTTTTTTTACGTTTCATTTTAATTATTTTTCGGTTCAGTATGTCTTGTAAACGCCCACTAACTGGCGAAAAGATTGCTGCTACTCTGAACGAGTTTGCCGATCCTGATTTTACTGTTGACTTGGAAACTTTCGAAGATGAGGTTCTAGATATAGATTTTGCAAAGAGTCTCGAAAACATTGATGAAACACCCTCTAGTAGCATTGACTGCAAAGGTGCTGCCACGCGGAAGCGTGTTAAGAACCCAAGAAAGTATACTAAGGAGAAGACACCTAAACTGAATTTACGTTGGAAGACCAAATATTTTGAGTTGAATTTAGAACAGCTCAATTTTATGGTAAGTAAAGTCTTTGGCCCTAATCTTCTTCAGCTGTAGGGTCCGCCAAATAACTCTTTTTTTAAATGTTATAAACAAAACTACCCAGCTTCGGCTGTTTGGCACGTAGCGTCGTCCTGTTGAAACCAAATGTTGCCAATATCGTCCTTTTAAATTTTTGTGAACAAACGATAACGATCGCCATTAACTGTAACGGCCACTCCTTGCTCATTTGCGAAAAAAAAATGGCCCAATTACGCCTCTGGACAAAAATCCCCACCAAACAGTGACTCGTTTTGGGTGCGTCGAATTTTCAATGTATGCGTGCGGGTTTTCTGTGCCCCAAATGCGACAATTTTGCTTGTTTACATACCCGCTAAGATCAAAATGACCTTCATCTGGAAAGATGTTTTTTTTTCTTGCAAAATCGGCATCTTCTGTAAGTCGATCGCGAGCCCATTTAGCGAAGTGGAAACGCATTGGATGGTCACTTGGTTTCAACTCCTGAACCAATTGGATTTTGCATGGCTTCATACCAAGGTCTTTATGCAAGATTCGTCCCAATGATGTCACTGAAATGTTCAATTGTTGAGAACACTTTCTGCCACAGCAGCAATATTCTCGAGTGTACGCACTGTTCTTGGCTTTTCACGCTATCGTTTATCGATAATGATGCCAGTTTCTTTCACCTTTTTTACAAGATAACGAACATACGGTGCTTCTCTTCTTCCACAATCCGTACGCAATTTTGGTACACATTCTCCAACATTACTATGATTTTCAACGTAATTTCGCAATATTTCTCAGCGTTGTTGAAGCGTCTACACAACCATATTCGTTCAGCGGAAGGATAAAACTAATTATCTGTCGAATCAAACATGAGCTAAGTGTTACCATTCACGAAATAACCACTAGTTGAAAAAAAAGTTAGATGGCGGACCCTATAGAAACTCGCGAACAATGTGAGATGTTGGGGCGTTGACAGCATCATGGGTATATATAAAATACATTTACGAAGCAAGAAATGGCCCATGCGAGTTTTTTTATCACTATCTGGATATCACGATGGCCAATGCATGGATATTTTGTGAAAGAGTTACTGAACACCAAGGTATTATAATCAGCAGATTTTCATTAGCAGGTTGCAGTGACCCTTTGCAAAATGGGTGTAAAAGCTACTTCTTCTGGTCGGCGGTCATTATAGAGCGACACTGGTGCGAAAAAAGCACAAAAGACCGGCTAAACATGTACCCCCAAAAGCAGCCCAACAAGAACAGTTTGGACACTGGCCGCAATCCCCCGGGAGCACATATATATGATCTTTATAGAACTTCGACTATCTAGACACAGTGCAACTGGGGAAAAAAGGGAGCCCAGTCCCCTGAAGTCAGCAGGGGTACAACTGCAAACTCCACTTTATTTCCACGGGAATCAGTAAGCGCGCAGAGTTCATTATTTGTCTCTTTAGAAATTTAATAGTTCTCTGGCTGATTATTGAGGTTGGCCCCTATATGGGAGTATCATGGTGGTTGTGGTTTCGCGGCCCAATATCAGGTCTTTTGTTTAATATGGTGGCCAGGATCATTTCGCCGTTAATGACACGCTAGATGAATGATCCAGTCCAGTGAGCATGCTAGACATGTGTTCTGGACAGGAGTTGGAAAGTCTCCAACTCTTAAGCAAGGAGTGATGATTTGCAGCCCTGCTCTGGAATCATCAAAGTTGCAACTAGAAAGTTCTGTTGCATAGAATTATAGCTTCGGCTTCCTAGGACGAGCATGACATTTTAAATTATGCAGCGGTTTGGTCCACCATCTGATTAAGGCTTGATGGCCTGGCGCGGGTGTAAATCGAATCACACAGTTGGACACTGGCCGCAATGGTCTGATAAGAAAGTCAGATGCAAGTTTGCAATAAAAAACTGCTATAATTGGAGTGATGATTAACAGAAAAATTGCCTGCTTGATGTGCTTTATGTGATGGTGGAGTCACTGGTCCGTACCTCTTTATGAACAATGCTGTTCAGAATGGTACAGTTAATGACCGCCATAGAGACATGATTACTGACTTCTTCGTTCATCAATACCATTATGCACAGGAAGTATGATTACTGACTTCTTCGTTCATCAATACCATTATGCACAGGAAGTATGATTTTAACAAGATAGCGCAACATGTGACACAGCTCGTACCATAATTGATTAATTAAAGGAAACGTTTAGTAACAGCATAGTTTCGCATTTCCAAGTCGTGAATTGACCTCCCAGTTCTAATAATTTAATCGCGTTACACTATTTTATGTTCGGATATGTAAAGTTGCTAAGCCCAAAACAATTGACCACTTGGAAAACAACGACCAAAAATGTTGTAAAAAGTCACCGAGCCATAGGTGGCGGTCATATGGCACTACTGTCATATTTAAATTATAAAATGCCAGAAGATTTTTACTCGAATAAAGTAAATTTCATGTCAATTTAAAAAATCATTTTTTTTATTAAAGAGAAAAAGCACTTCAGGAAACAATGCCTAAATAGGCATTGTCACAACCGTGCTACATTCTTTAGGAAAGGGATAGAGAAGACAGGTGTTGTAAGTAGAAGGATAGTTACATAGCCTTTAAGCTCTAATTTTTGTAGTGAAAGCAACCACCCCTAGATTGGTAGGCTAAGTACACTACCTACTAGCCTATCGGGGCAGCTTTCATTTCTAGAAGGGCCATGTATAAGACAGTACAGCGACCAGTGACTATGCCTTTATCACTGAGCAGCTCCACCGACAGTCAATTTTTATTTTTGTAGTGAAAACAGCCAACGTGTTTGTTGGGAATTGAACCCACAACCCCCAGACTGATAAGCTAGTACACTACTTACTAGTCTACTGGGGCATTTCATTTCAAAGTAGTTCTATAGCTCTATAAGAACACTCTCTACTAAGAGAACCAGTAGTAGCAAGCGGCCTTCAATTTTTTAAGTAGCTCCCACATTTCGAGTTTGGTCTAAAATTTGAGCATTTGCAGTTCAGGGTTAAAAGTTCTAAAAAATAGTTCGATAGTTATTAGTTTTTGAACTATAGAAAAACCTCACTTTCCTCTTTAGATTTGGTTAAATGAGTAAATTTAAAGTTAAAGGTTAACGCAAAGTGGTAAATAAATCGGTTAAGCCAAGTAATCCGATTTGCCGTTCTAAGCCAAAACTTCATTCGAAAGGAAATAAGTAATATGAACATGTTGTAGCCATTTTAATACCAGAGACGATGCAAAATTTTTGCAAAAAAATAACAACAATAGTGTGTTCTTTTAAATAAACATTTGAATAGCACTTATTTGCCCATTGAAAATTGAAGATTTTCTCGGATTGTCTATGAGTTAACCGACAAAAGCGCTAAACGCTTAGAACTTGGTAATAGCTTCTTGAAAAATATTGATTTTCAGTCCGGTACAATTCCTTTGGTTTTTGTTCGAAAAATGAATAATAAAGAATCGCCAAATTCATCAAACTTTTTTTGAGATATTCTCCCATAAGCAAAGTTCCTTTCATTTTGATTTTATAACAAAAGATTAAGTGTGATAAAAGCTTAAAATAAACTTTTATAACTCTACTGCTTGTTTTCAATTCTATTTTCCACAACGTTTGCTTTATTTATTTTTTTCTGTTTTCTTCTTCTAAAAGGACATTTTAAAGGTTTCTGATTTAATTTGTAACCACTTAAATGTATTTTTTCTTTACTGTTTTTAATCTTGTTTATAATTTATAACATGTAGACACGCATTTTTATGTTTATTATCCTTCCTTATAGTTCAATTACAACTTTTTTTTTAAATAACTTTGCTTCCTTTTTAGAAAAAAAGATTTGTTTTCTCTCTACTGGCAAATGTTTAATGTTATTAAAGGCTTTTTAAGTTTTATTTAAGGGTTTCATTCCTTTCAAAAAAAAAAAAAATAGAGATGGTGTTAAATGCTTTACACAAAAGTACCAAGTACCGGCTTTTGACCTTTGTGGTTGTGTTAGGTTTCTTTTTCTTGTTGAACTTTGGGTTTTGCAAAAGTTAAAATATTTGTTTTTGACTTTTTATTTTTTCCCTTTAGTTTGTAAGAGTTTTTTTTTCAATAAATTTGTGTTATGGTGTTGACAGGACTTTTATTTTCTATCTTTGTTAAAGGTGATGAAGGTGAGATTGAAAAGAAAATGTTTAAAAATATAGAAGTGTACCTTTGTCCTCAATAGACATTAAACATAAAATTAATTTTTTTTAACGTTAACATATAATTTTGTAAGGCTTAGATTATGCTACAATAACTTGGCTTTTTTAACTTCTTGAAGTATGCTTCGGTTTATATAAAATTTATTTTTGTGTTTAACATATATTTGATAACAGATGGCTCCAGTGATCGGAAATTGTTTAAGAAGAATAAAAATAAATTCTCTATCTCATACAATACAAAGCATATTTTGACCTAAGAAACTAGGTCGGTAAGGAAGTGGCCAAGTTTTGATTTACATTTTTATGTTTAAGAAAAGTACCCTTAGGTCGATTTTAAAAGCTTTAAGATGAAAAAATGACCTCATCGAGCTATTCTGAATACATGAAATATTAATAAAGCCATTGCAACCACTAAAATCAAACAATATTTTTTCAAGGCTTTTTACATAATTTTGTGGCTGTTAATTAAAATCTGGTCTATATAACCAGATCCGGAACCCAAAGCAAAATCAATCAGGACAAAAATTTGATTGCACTTGTTATTTTACGAAAAACAAGATGCGCAAAATCTATTCTCTCCTATGGATTTGTTTTTTATTGTACAGTTGTGTATCGCAGTCACTGACGCAATGAGCCCAATTCCTAAGATAAGTTTCTACACAATGCTGGATCTGACCTACCGTATCTGAAAGGATGCTCCTAGGATTCAGGAAGTGGAGCGAATTAAGATGTGATCTTTGTGAACTTTCCACCATTCTATTTAATGCAATTCGATGCGCCTTAGAGAAAGCTAGATTAAATGACTCCTATAATAGACCTCTACAAGTCGTTTCTTATAAAGAAGTGATTTTAAGAAATGAAACCGAGATATAGACTATAGTGTATTCCATCTTAAAAACTGATGTCGAGATGTTGACTAGATCGTATTCGATTTCTACAAGCCATTTCTTATAAAGAAATGAAGCCGAGATATGGACTGGAGTGTATTCCATCTTAAAACTCCTTAATTAGAACTACTTAAAAAGAGTTTAGTTTAGTTTCTGGGGTATCAGAGAGTTATGAAAACGAGATGGTCTATCGATGCAGCTAAAACGGTTCGAGCTTGGCCAAATTGTCAAATTAATTACGGAAATGAGTACTGGTTGAATTAACTAGCAGATGGCCTGTGGCAAGCACATCCAGATTATCCAGAATCCTGGATACTAATATTATTGCTATGCAGTAGGAACTCAATACAGGATACTGTATTGTAAGCAGTTCAACATCTTCTTTTAAATTATTGGTGTCTGCCGGGTTGTGGATACTGTACATTTATAGGAAATTATAGCTACTTGGGTAGATTGTCTTTATAACCACACTCCATGCTAGCGATTAACTCAATCTAGAGTTACTTTACGCTTGGTATTTAGAAAACAAAAACCAAAAGCACAGGAGCTACTAAGCCATGTTTTAAATATAGCACAGCTAAAAAAGAAATCCCACTAAGGAGTTCAATCAAAGAAAAATTCCTATTTTTCATCATACCCATACTCGTTCTCCTGTTGCCATCCTTTTTTTTTATCGTTGGGACCAGTACTCAGGGGATGACCCCTACTCATGCAATGCATTGCACCAGAACTAGGAAATTAGGTTATTGAAAGGAGGAAAGAGGGAGCAGTGTTTGTGAATGCTCGATTTGAATTTTCCTCCATTGAAAGTGACAGGAAAAACCTCTGGAAGGAGTTTATTCCACATACGAACTGTTCTGATAAAAACGAATTTTCCCTGCAATGCGTAGTGCGATTAACTAGCCAATCGATGACAAATGCATTGGCTTTCAGCGAAAATCAAATCAAACGCAAAAATGTACGAGTTTCGGGAACAAGTTCCCTAATTTCGTTAGAGCACTTACAATTGTAGTAATGATAAAACTGTGATATACAACCTACATTTCATCGATGCTCTAGAGAATTAATAGAGTTGGATACCCTACCGTCCCAAATGAGCCTCTTGACTTTCTCCTGCACGTGGTCGAGCAACTCCAAAATAGACTTTGTGGCGCCGGCCCATACATAAGAGTTGCATTCCATTTTTGAACGGATGTAGGTGGTATAAATAGTACGAAGATCAGATGGAGTTGAGTATCTCTTACAACGTTTTAGAAAACCGTAGGCTTCCTTAGAAACTTGAAAAAAAGTGTTTAGTCCATCGAATATCACACTCATGCCAAGAACATTAAGAGCTTCCAATTCCGTAATACC
This sequence comes from Trichopoda pennipes, assembly GCA_030448955.1. NCBI lineage: Eukaryota > Metazoa > Arthropoda > Insecta > Diptera > Tachinidae > Trichopoda > Trichopoda pennipes. Next base: position 585,153 of record JASKUP010000011.1, on the reverse strand, counting down.
TATATCACCCACGGTAACAGGTGCAGCACCATTTCCGAACACAGATCTATGCGTAAGTATGCAACATTGCGTCTTACAGGCATTAAAATCAAGTCTATTCTCACGACCCCATTCGGATACCATGATTGAACGTATCATTCATGTTCCGCCTTTTGGAACTCACCTCCAACTTGTTCGGTCTATTACTAAATGAATACGAATGACAAATGGTGCTGTCTTCGGAATGGTATATAGGGTTGAAAGTTTGACAATTCCGTAATACTTGTATCACTCATAGTAACAGATGCAGAGCAGCATTAGGGAACACACATCGATGCATAAGCATGAAAAATTGCGTCTTACGCGCATTAAACTCCACTCTATTCGCATGACCCCGTTCCGAGATCTTTACGACATCGTAGTTGCGTCTTACGAGCATTAAACTGCACTCTATTCGCACGACCCCATTTCGAGATCGAAACGAGGTCTTAGTTGAGCGTATCATTCATGTTCCGCGTTTTGAAAGGCATCTGCAACAGGTCCGGTTTATTATTAAATGAATACAAATGACAAATGGTACTGTCATCTGCGAAAGAGTGTATAGAGTTGAAAGTTTGACAATGAAGATCATTTAGAAAAATAAGAAATAGGGTAGGAGAAAGAACGGAGCCTTGCGGTACCCCTGAATTAATCTTGAACTCGTCTAATGAAATCCCTTCTATAAAACTCGTATAGTGCGATTTCTGAGAAAACTCGATATGAATCTGCAGAAGTTATAACCGACGCCAAAAGCTATAAGTTTTGACAAGTTTTGACTGTAGAGATCTGTTGACACAAATCAGATAAAAAACTTTGCCAGATCGGTAAGCTGGTAACTTAAAAAAACAGTAGTCAAAACTTAGCTTGATGTGCTTCTGGCAAAATAACCAATTTTTCGTTGCTTGTTAGAGAGGCACACTTAGGCAAGTGCTTTATTCATTCAACCTAAAATAACCTAACCTTTGGTATTTAGAAAACAGGGGAGCTGCTAAGTCCTGCTTAAAATATAGCAGAGGTAAAAAAGAAATCCCATTAAACAGATCAATCAAAGAAAAATATTTGACTGTGCTCATATTTTTCATCATGCCCTGCTGATAAAGATCTGTTGAAAAATGAGCTAAAAATTTTGGCCAGATCGGTAGAAAGTAACCTGACCCGAATACTTTCTAATCAAAAATAGGCGTCATAACTTAGCTTGATATGCTTTTGGCCTCAAAATAACAAAATTTGTTTTTTGGATACACCATCCGTTTCTTGTTAGAGGGGCACACATCTTACAATGGCAACTACTTTATTTCACGTGATAATTAAATAAACAGCAAATATTTTTTTTTATCAAGTCATTGCCAAAGGAAAAAGCTAATTTTCTTTGAATATAAAACTTTTCTCCTTCGAAATCCTCTTGAATTAATATTTTTGTCTTAGAAACGTTTATTGTTACTTCAACACGCTTTTAAAACATTGTTCAAGGAATTACAATCGTTTTTATTGTATGTGTGTGTGTGTGTTTTTTTTTCATAATTTGCATAATTTATCCTTTTTCATTATTACTACAATTCTTAGCTTTATTTTTTTGGCTATTATCCTAACAACACTTATTTTTTATGACGATGGTGTTTTTGAAGTGTGTTGATAATAATAGAGATGAATGTTTTAGTTTCGTTTGCCAAATCCAATTTTTATGAGTGCTTTAAATATACTGAAGCGAAGTAGGTAACAACAAATTTATAACAGATTTATTTCTATTAAAATGAGAATGCCAGGATTTTGGCAAATAGTGTTGAGGAAAAGAAAGTCATAAGGATAATTAAAAAAAACATGATCTAAGCGCTCATACTGTAAAATGAATATTAAATAATTTGCTTAATAATTTACCTAAGATATTTAACTTCGGGAGCTTCGAAAGAATGTTGGTAGGGCTTAATAAAGGGTTTTCAAACAAGAAGTTTGTTTTCTAAAACAAAACAAAACAAAAATTTAGGTAAAGATGATTCAAACTTTTATTGTATTACAAAGAGAAAAGTTCGGCAATTATGAACGAAAAGTGATATCTGGGAAATGTGCACCACGACCACGCTGACAGATGACAATTCTTTCATCAAAGTTTTTTGTCACTATTCGTCTGAAAAAAATATTTTTTCAGGTTATTCCTGCGCTTCAATTCGCGCTTCAAAGTTAAATTCTTAGGCAAAATTCGCCTTATAGTGATTTTGGTTAACCCAAATTGTTGAGAACGTCAAGGAATTGACAAATGTGGATCTGCTTCAACATTGTGGCTCACAGCAGCAATGTTTTCAGTTGAACGAACACACGTTTGTATACGCACATTTTGTCGACTCGAATTCAACGACCAAATTCCTAATAGCGGTCTCAGAAGGCTGATTAGTTTTTACGAAATTATTACGATTTTTACGAAATGTAACGTTAACGGAATCACCATTTTCATAGTGGATTTTAATTATTTTAATGCGATTTTCGTACGAAATTTAGTTCGTTATAATAATTGCCTACATATCTATTACGAATAGCTCAATTCATTCAGGAACGTCCCTTTTTCAGACGAAACTCATTTGCACTTGTCAGGATATGTCAGCAAGTAAAACTGCCGCATTTGGGCTTAATAAAATCCTAAAGCAATTATTGAGAAGGCTTTGTATGCTCAACGTGTCGCTGTAATGGTATGCAATGTGGTCTGGAGGGTGATTAGGCCGTTTTTTTTTTAAATGACACTGGAAATGCGATAACGATCAATGGATCACGCTATCAGGAGATGGTAACATCTCAATTTTTTTCCTGTTATTGATGACGTGGTTTAAACAGGACAGTTCGACATGTCACACAGCCAATGAAACGATCAATTTATTGGAAACAAAATTTCCCGATCGCATTTCTTCACGGCAATCAGCAGTTAAGTGGCCAGCCAGATCATGTGATTTAACATCACTGGATTATTTTTTGTAAGGCTATGTTAAGGACAGAGTCTATACGGAGGCAATCGAATCGATTTCAGCCTTCAAACTCAAAATCCGTGATGCGATTACCAAAATAGGACCGTTATTTTGCCAAAAAATTAAAAACTTTGGTAAAAGAGTCGACATCTGTCAGCGAGGTCGCGGTAGACTTTTCTCTTTATGATACAATAAAAATCTAAATCTAGAAAACAAACTTCTTGTTGAAAACCGTTTACAACAATGGACTAAAATGCCTTTATAACTAACATGTGCTACACCCAATAACGCGTTATTAGTTCACAAAATAGAAGGGGTACGCCATCTAACATTTTTTTTTTCAACTAATGAATGATAACACTTAGCTCATGTTTACCCCCCGGGGGCACATATATATGGTCTTTGGGGATAGCAACAACTTAGACCTGTGCAACTAGGGGAAAAAGGTAGCCCAGTACCCTGAAGTCAGCAGGGGTACAACTGGAAACTCCACTTTATTTCCACGGAAATCAGTGACCCGCAGAGTTCCGTTATTTGTCTCTTTAGACACTTAACTATTCTCTGGCTGATTATTGAGGTTGGCTCTTTATGGGAGTATGGTGGTGGTTGTGGTTTCGCGGTCCCATAATAGTCTAGGTTTATATGGTGGCCGGGTTCATTTCACCTTTAATAACACCTACCTAGTGAAATGTTCCCAGATCCAGTGAGCATGCTAGACATAACACCTACCTAGTGAAATGTTCCCAGATCCAGTGAGCATGCTAGACATGTGTTCTAGACAGGAGTTGGAAAGTCTCCAACTCTTAAGCAAGGAGTTATGATTTGCAGCCCTGCTCTGGAATCATCGAAGTTGCAACTAGAAAGTTCTGTTACGTAGAATTAGAGCTTCGGCTTCCTAGGACGAGCATGAAGTTCCAAATTATGCAGTGGTTTGGTCCACTATCTGATTAAGGCTTCATGGCCAGGCGCAGATGTAAATCTAATCACACAGTTAGCTCATGTTTGATTTGACAGATAATTAGTTTTATTCTTCCGCTGAACGAATATGATTGTGTATACGCTTGAACAACGCTGGGAAATATTGGAACATTACTTTGAAAATCATGGTAATGTTGCAGAATGTGGGCGAAAATTGCGTACGGATTTTGGAAGAAGAGAAGCAGCGTCAGCTCCGTATGTTCGTTATCTTGTGAAAAAAATGAAAGAAACTGGCATCCTCATCGATAAATCAAAGCGTGAAAAGCCAAAAAACAGTGCGTACACCCTAGAATATTGCTATTGTGACAGAAAGTGTGTGTGAAGCGCCATCACCATCAATTCACCATCGTTCTTAACATTTCAGAGACACAATTGAGACGAATTTTGCATAAAGACCTTGGTATGAGGCAATACAAAGGCCAATTGGTTCAGGAGTTGAAGCGTTTTCGCTGTGCTAAATGGGCTCGCGATCGACTTACAGAAGATGCCGATTTTACAAAAAAAAAACACATCTTTTCAGATGAAGCTCATTTTGATCTTGGCGGATAGGTAAACAAGCAAAATTGTCGCATTTGTGGTACAGAAAACCCGTACGCATATATTGAAAAGCAGACACACCCAAAACGAGTCACTGTTTGGTGCGGATTTTGGTCCAGAGGCATAATTGGGCCACTTTGCTTCGAAAATGAGCAAGGAGTGGCTGCCACAGTCAATGGCGATCATTATCGGGCAATGATGAATGAATTTTTGTTCCCAAAAATTGAAGATGAGGATATTGGCAACATTTGGTTTCAACAGGACTACGGCGCTACGTGCCACACAGCCGAATCTACATTCGATATTTTGCGCCCTATTTTTAAAGATCGCATTATAAGCCGCAGAGCTGGTGTCGTTTGGCCACATCGGAGCTGCGATTTGACATCGGTGGAGTATTATTTTTGGGGTGCCGTCAAAGATAAGTGTTACGCCGACAAGCCAGAGACAATTGACACTTTAAAGGACAATATTCGTGAAGCCATTCGTGAAATACAGCTCCATACAATCGATAATGTGCTTAAAAATTGGAGCGATCGTGTAGGCTACTGCAAGGCCAGCCGAGGCAGCCATTTGAATGAAATTGGTGTCGTTTGACCACATCGGAGCTGCGATTTGACATCGGTGGAGTATTAGTTTTGGGGTGCCGTCAAAGATAAGTGTTACGCCGACAAGCCAGAGACAATTGACACTTTAAAGGACAATATTCGCGAAGCCATTCGTGAAATACAGCTCCATACAATCGATAATGTGCTTAAAAATTGGAGCGATCGTGTAGGCTACTGCAAGGCCAGCCGAAGCAGCCATTTGAATGAAATTGTTTTCCATTATGAAGCGGAAAGATTATACTTTCAAATAAAAAGAAAAATATGAGAAAATATTCAGTATCAAGTTATTTGACGGACCCTTTATTTATTTTTGCCATTGAAGTTCGTATTAATGATTAAAGCTATCTACAGTGCTTTGTTCTCATAGAAAACTTCTCTTTGAGACCAAATTTTAAATAAATAAAAAAAAAATTAATTAATAAAATGGTAGTTATGCATTTTAAAAAAAAATTCTTATTAAATAATATTTTTTGAAGAGACTTTAAATCTGTTCGTATACTCTAGTTGACAGGAAACATATTTTTCCCTGTATTTGGAATAAATCAATAGTTTTTGTTGCATAAACTTTAATTGAAATTTCTTGTCTACGCTGTAGGTTAGACATGCTCTTCTTTTAATTGTTCTTAAAATTTTCATTTCCTGCTGTAATTTGAAATCGATTTCCGGCAATCATAGAAATCCTAGTGAAAGGCAGTTTAATATGATTTTTGTCTTTTTTGATTTTATTTACAAACTATAAAATACAAATAGTTGTCGTAATGTTTTTTGTTTTTGTTTTTGTTACAATAGTTGCAGTGTCTGTTAAAAGCAGTAGCAGTAGTACGAGTAACAACAATTATATTAACCTTGTTAACATGGCCTTGTTTTTATATATAATACATTTTTATTGTTGTAATTCTTATTTTTTTTTTGTCTGTTTTTATTATTGTCAGCCTTTGGAATCAGACCATGAATACAACTCCTCTACATATAATCAAACGCATTATAGTTACTTTTTACATACATAAGAATACATGTGCTTGTATCGACCAACATGCATACATATAAATATTTTACCAAGTGTGTGGTAAAATAATAGTTGTGGAACATGCCACGTACAGTGGTTTGAATAAAGCAGGCGAGATTCACAATTCTGTATTCCATTGAAGTTGTTGTAATAAGTACTATTGAAATCATATATATATATAAAAAATATATATAAAAAATCGTTAAATAACATTGAATAACACCAAATACGACTTAATTTTGGAGGAAATAATTTCTAGTGATGCCATCTTTAGGTAAACCGCACTAAACTGTGGAATTCTCTGCATTTACTTTTACTACTCTGCAGGTTCTATTGTTCACTGGTTACATTTCACATGCAGAAACTGTCTTATAGCTAAACAACTTGGGTGATAACTGAATTAATCACTGAAGTTAAATCTGGCTAATATGGCAACCCTGTTCAAGCATTAGTGCAGTATAACAGTTTACGAAAGTTATTTTTATTTTCTATAAAAAAAGTGTTCATATCTTTAAGGTGCCAACACTGTTTTGTTCGACAACCATATTGACAGTACTGGGAACGTTAAAAACAAAGTTGCCACATTTGAAATGTGATGTCATATTTGAAGCCAGAAGTCAGAAAAATTGATTGGGCTGGTGCGTTTTAGAAGCCGGCGGAATCACATATCTTCAAAAAATGTTACAAAAAGAATGTTACAGTCACTGGTGTATGGTACAGAAATACGCCTTTATTTGCGCCCCCGGGGGGCACATTGATATGTCTTGATGGAATCTCACCATCATTACATGTGTCACCGGGAGTAAAAGGGAGTCCAGTCTCCTAAAGGCTAGCAGGAGCCAACTGGATAACTCTACGTTGTTTCCACGGGAATCAGTAAACCCCAGAGTTCAGCTTTTTAGCTTCTTAGCTGTTCTCTGACTGATTATTGAGGTTGGCCCTTTGGGAGCATTGCGGTGGTTGTCGTTTCGCAGGATTATTTACTTTTGACGTAACACAGGGTAAATGATCCAGGTCTAGTGAACATGTTTGTCATATGCTCTGGACAAGGAGTTGGAAATTCTCCGGCTCTTAAGCAAGGAGGCGAGGCGGCCGCCTGCTCCAAGCTTTCGAAGTGGCGACTGCGATTGACTAGAGGATAGAGATATCGAACGGCTTCTTAGGGCAAGGGTGGCGCTACACATCACCCACAGAGCTTCCCCCCGGGGTCACATGATAGTCTTTATGGATCCTACTACTTCCATCTAGACCGGTGTCTTGCCCAAACCTCTTCAAGGCTAGTAGGAGTCATCTGGATAATCCACTATATTTCCACGGGAATCAGTGGCCCGCAGAGTTTCGCTATTTGTCTCTTTAGGCATTTAGCTGTTCTCTGGCTGATTATTGAGGTAGGCCCTTTTGGGAGTATCGTGGTAGCTGTGTGTTTCGAGACCCTCGTTTGAGTTTGTGGGTCGGATAATTCACAATGAACACAATGAATGGTCCAGGTCCAGTGAGTATTAATGCCGTCGTGTTCTTAATTATATTAAGCTTCATGCGTTCTGGACCAGGAGTTGGATAGTCTCCAACTCTTTAGCAAGGAGTGAAGGCTGCAGCCTACTTCGGGCTTTCGAAAATTAAACTAGGAGTGACCGGAGGATATACGTATCTGAAGGCCTTCTAGGGCGAGGATGGCGCTACATACCATCCACAGTGGTAATGGCCACCACCTGATTAAGGCCCACAGCCAGGTACAGATGTAAACCTTATCACGTCATCACCCACAGAGGTTTGATCCACCGTTACACAGCTAGCTACTGCACGTCTTCATTTTGCTGGCATTTATATAGCTGATAAGCATTTCGAGCAGAAAGCATGCCATTTACTCAAAGTAAAAATCGCTAAACAATAAATATCAGATAGTGGGCCTCGTAATTGGTCACGAAGATCATACTTTGTTTTCGGATATATTGCGATAGCAAGACAATTGAGCACAATTTTCAAATCGCTTATTACTTTCAACGCCATAACACCAAATTTTTTACACAAAATTCCATTGATCCCAGAAAAGGGGTACCTCCCATATAAAAAATTACATTATTTAAAAAAAAAATTTTGAATATTAAAACTTCTATCTCAAGGAGAGGGGAAAGCTAGAAATTCAGGCATAAAAGTAACAACATTTTTAAAGGAAGACAAAATTCAGTTCTTCCTTTTTGTGTGATTTCAGCAAATTAATTTTGAAATGCCAACCTTTGCCTTACTCCGATACCCATGTATTCATTTGGACTGAAATATATTATAAAGATTAGAAGTGGATATTGAAATTAAATAATCAATAATTCAAATGAATTATTCAAACTACTATTCTCTCGGCTGTTTTTTCATACAGGTATAAAGCTTTAGTTGGCAACACTTAACCGGCTGCCGTTTGGCCAGCTGTCAAATGATTTTAGTTCGGTTTGGCATTTACAAGACTTCTTAAATGTGAGAATTGGACACAGTCTTGACGAATCTGTTTCCCATCCTGACATGTGCCTTCGGGGGTAAAAGACGGCAACAGTCGGCTGAAACCCGAAACTGCAAAAGACATAGGACTCTCGAATACCGACCAGTGACTTACTGCAACCACACTGGTACCACTAGAAACAGTTGCCTACAGAGTGAGGCCTTTCGGGGAGCAACGTGGTGGCTATAGTTTAACCGGGCTTTGAATAAAGTTCCGAAGAGATGTTAGCAAAAAATGTCACATCCAAATGTCCTAGCGTCCGCATGCAACAGGACTAGGAGTTGGGGGCATGACCATGCTACCGTGCACTCGAAAATTGCTTCTAAGGGGTATATGCACCTTGTGTGTATGCATCTTAGGGCGTGGGTAGACACTTTTTCCTACATCCGGCGGTAAGACCACCGTCAGATTAGGTCCTTGCGGTCAGGTACTGACGTTGATCCCATCACTTATTTACATAAATTGGAGCCAAAACAATATTGTCGGTGATCCAGATTTTCATAAGTGAATTTTATTTAGCGATCAAGCTCAGTTTTGTTTTAATTTTAAGGTGCCCCTGTAGGCTTATAGGTAGTGTACTAGCTTGTCAGTATATGGGTTGTGGGTTCAATTCCCAACGAGGACCTTGGTTTTTTCACTATAAAAGTAAAAATTGACTGTCGGTGGGGCTGCTCAGTGATAAAGGCATAATCAATGGTCGCTGTGCTGCCTTATACGGCAGTTAATTTCCGACTATCCTTTTACTTTCACCACCTGTTTTATTTCTTCTCTATCTTTTTCCTTCTCTATCTTCTTCCTAAAGAAGGCATTGTTGTCTGAAGTGCTACTTTTCTTTACAAAAAAAATGGAAACGTCAATAAACAAAACTCCCGTATTTAGATTTGTGATAATCCTCATTATCGCTACATCCAGAAAAACTGACTGTTTGGTCTGCTTTATGGGTTGGTGGAATGATTGATCCGTTCTTATATAAAAAAAATGCTGGTGAGAATATTTAAGTCATTGGTGACCACTATAGAGCCATAATTACTAACTGTTTCGTTCATTAATTAAACAGTTATAATGTGAGGGAGTTATGGTTTCGACAAGATGGCACAACATGTCACACAGCATGTGTCATAATTGATTTATTGAAGGTAACGTTTGGCAACCGCAACGTTTTGGAACAATGAATTGGCTTTCAAGACCATGCAATTTCACACCGCAAAACTATTTTCTGTGGAAATATGTGAAGTCGCTAGTCTGTGCCGCTAAACCTGAAACAATTAATTACTTGGAAAGTAATATTCGTCGCATTATTGCCGAATTATGGCCACAAATGTTGAAAAAAGTTATCGAAAATTTTACCTCCTGATTAGAGTACATTTGAGCCAGCTGTGGCGGTAATTCATTCATTGATCTTCATTGCGGTAAATTCTCTCTCGAATAAAGCAAATTTTATAGGAATTAAAAAAATTCATCTTTGTTTTATATAATTTCAAAGTTTTTTACCTCTTTAAAAACACCCTTTAAATTTTAAGTTATAAAAAATATTGCGAAAAATCGTAATCTTAAAGTCAAGTTATTTTATAGAAAACTAGTTGCCGCTTAAGAAAGGTTATAATTACTGCTAAAAAGTCCAGTGCTATAATTTTCCAAGGCAACACCAATCAATTTTAAGATTATAAAATGGTTACCCTTTCGCTTAAGCTTTCTTGCAAAGCAGAAAAATTTCGTGTTGTTAAGAAAGTCAGTCAATGAAAAATCTGTTTGAAGTTTGTTTTGAAAAGGATCGTGAATTAGAATTTGTTTTCTTTTTGAATCCGCTTAAGCCTTGTGCGTCTTACGACTACGAATTATACAACTTTACTGCATAAATTACAAAAACAATTTAAAAGACGATTTGGTACAATTATGAAATATCGTTTACTTTAACACAGTGATATTATGTTGCCATTATTTCCTTATAAAACAAAAAAAAATAAATACAGTAGCGTGGTCCTAGGCTTGGGTTGTTTGTTTTTCGAACTTTAAATAAGAATTCTTTTTATAAATGGTGAATAATAATTTTAAAGTTTTTTATTGCTGTTGTTGTTTTTATTATTGATTTTTATTTTTTGAGGTTGTTATTTTTTAATGTGCGTTTCACTAAAAGTTCAAGGTTAATTTTATCACTTTGTTTATGTAGCCCCATTCATCAAAACATTGGAAAAGAAAAACTAAAATAAAAATCGTTTTAAAAATAATTCTCAATTCGCACACAATAAAAGTAAATTTTTTGTGAAGGCATTTTTAAAGGTTATACACGAAATAAGAATAACAACAAACATAAAGTTGTAAATTAACACATTAAAAGATAGAAAGGAAAACTATAAATTACCTTTTAAAATCTTTAAAAAATGGCAACTTTTTTAAAAGTTGTATTAAAAATGAACTCATGTTTTAGTACTTTTTTTGGCTTTAATATTTTTAATTTAGTATTTATTTCTAACCGCTGGAATTGTGGTATTTCTTAGTATAAATTGTATTAACTACTGATTTTATATGCTCTTGTCTTTTGTTATCTAAAGTTTGTTGTCCTGCTTTGTTTTTGTTGTGCTTTTTTTTTTTTTGGTGAAGCAGGAGTGTCGGTTGTAACATAACATGTGTATCAATTTTATACCCTTTATCACATGTAAAAGTTTGTTATTATTTACTTTTCAACTTGCTTTGTGTTCCTTTGTCTAAAAGTACTTTTAATTTGATTTTAATATTTAACGATTAACATGTTCGACATAAGCAGCTTAAGTGAAGGTCATTTAATAATTTATAATTTATAATTTATTTAGTGTGCTTAATAAAATAATTGCCCTAAAATAATATTTTGGTACTTTTTTTAAACAGAATTTCTATATTTTCAAAACAGAACGATTTGATAAAATATTTAAGCATAAGAATCTTAAAAACTCTTTAGTAATTTGGGAGCGTAAAAGCTTTCAGATTAGGTAAATAAAAATAAGATGACTTGGGGGACTGAACTTATAGCTAGCCTATTAATTATATGAGATCCATGTCAGTTAATACATTTGAAAAAGTTTTTTATAGCTGAAAAAAGAAAAAGCCCAAACTAAAGTACTTTTAATTTGATTTTCATATTTAACGATTGACATGTTCGACATAATGAAGGCCATTTAATAATTTATAAAAAAAATACTAATTTTTGCTTGAAATGACAGTTGTCCTAAAAGAATATTTTGGAACTTTTTTAAAACAGAATTTCTATATTTTTAAAATAGAATGATTTGGTAAAATATTTAAGCATAAGAACCTTAAAAACCCCTTAGAAATTTGGAAGTGTAAAAACCTTCAGGTAACTAAAAATAAAATGACTTGGGGGATTGAACTCATAGCTAGCCTATTAACTATATATATATATATATATATATATATATATATATATCAATGGGGACCACTATAGAGCCATGATTAGTAACTTTTCCGTTCATCAATTAAACAGTTATGATGTGAGGGAGTTATAGTTTCGACAAGATGGCACAACATGTCACACAGCATGTGGCACAATTGATTTATTGAAGCTAACGTTTGGTAACCGCAACGTTTTGGAACAATGAATTGGCTTTCAAGATCATGCAATTTCACACCGCAAAACTATTTTCTGTGGAAATATGAGATCCACGTGAAAAAATTTTTAATACCTTGAAATAAGAAAAGGCCCAGTCTAGAGTACTTTTAATTTGATTCTAATATTTAATGATTGACACATTCGACATAAGCAGCTTAAATGAAGGTTTTTGATTTTGAAGGCCCTAAAAATATTTGCTTATAGAAATACTTGTCTTAAAATATTGTCTTGGTACTTTAAAAAAAAAACACCACTTCTTTATATTTAAGATAAAAGAATTTAATAAAATGTTTAAGCATAAGAACCTTAAAAACTGTTAGCTAATCGGAAAGATAAAAAACTTTTTAGATTAAGTAACTAAAAATAAGAGGACTTGCGGGATTGAACTCATAGCTACCCTAGATACTATATGAAATCCACGTGAGTTAATACATTTGAAAAATTTTTAATAGCTAAAATAAGAAAATAGCCCAGTAATGGAAAAAATCTGAGTAATTACATAATGAAAAATTATTACGTAGTTATTTTAATTAATTTTAGATATTGTGAAACGCTAAAAAATTAATAAAATTAATAACGATGACAACGCATACATAGTTAAGAGAACGACCAGAGTTATCGCCCAATTAAATCATTTAAAATTAATAAAAGAAATTTAACCGTCTTTTATTTGTTCATACTTAAAGCGGCATTAGTACCTTCTCCCATAGCATATTTGGTCCCCCTTAAGGTACGCAGTCTAGATTGATCTCTTTCGCATCTCGACATCAGCTTTCGGGTTTAAGAGGCGGCATCAGTCGCCTGGACTAGCAGGAGTCCCAAGCGGGAAGAGTCAGAGAACACCCGAAGTCCGTTTAGTAATTTTATAGACACACACTGGGAATACAGGAACGAGTTGCCAGTAGGGCAGGTTATTGGTTGAGGAGTAACGTGTTGCCAGTAGGGCAAATTATTGGTTGAGGAATAACGTGGTGGCTATTGGTTTTTTTGGTTGCTTTAAAGAAAGCTTCCGAAGAATTCTTAACTCAGGCTTAATATTCAATATCTTAGCTTGCACATGCAACAGGACAAGGAGTTGGATAGTTTTTTTCAGGCGATGATCCCTACTCACGCAATGCAGAACTAGGAAAGAGTGAGTAGTGTTTGTGGACGTTTGAAATAAAATTTCCTACAATGAAAGTGAAAGGAAAGACGTCAAGAGGGAGTTCGTTCCACCCACAAACCATTCTGCTAAAAAAAAGTTTTTCTGTAATGCGTAGTGCGATTCAATGGCCAATCAACTACAAATGAATGCATTCTTAATGAATATCGAGTAAAATGCAAAAACTTGCGATTAACGGGAAAAAGTTCTCTAATTTCTTTAGAGCATAATCATTGTCGTAATCACAAAACAGTGAAATACAAACCACATTGCGTCGATGCTCTAGAGAATCGATAGAGTTCGATACCATACTGTTCCCAATCAGCCTCGTGGCCTTTTCTTGTACGCGGTCAAGCAACTTCAAAATAGACTTTGGTACGCCGGCCATACATGAGACTTGTATTCCACTTTTGGACGGGTGTAGTTGGTATAAGAGACTTGTATTCCATTTTTGGACGGATGGAGTGAAGTATCTCTTACACCGTTTTAGAAAACCGGGGCTTTTTGAAAGCTCCTTTAGAAACCTAAAAAATATGCCTAGGTCATCGAACATCACACTGAATTTTTATGCCAAAAACATCAAGAGCTTCCGCTTCTTTAATACTTATATCACACATATTAATAGATGCAGCATGATTTCCGAATACAGATCTATGTGTAAGCATGCAACATTGAGTTTTAGGCGCATTAAAATCGACTCTATTCACACGACCTCATTGGAGATTGTTGCGAGATCGTAATTGAGCGCAGTATTCATGTTCTGCCTTTTAAAACTCACCTCCAAATGGTTCGGTCTATTACTGAATGAATATACGAGTGACAAATGGTGCTGTCATCTGTGGCAGTCTCCAACTCATCAGCAAGGAGCAAGGGCATGGCCTTATAACTGTGTGTGATTCGATTTACATCCGCGCCTGGCCATGAAGCCTTAATCAGATGGTGGATCAAACCACTGCATAATTTGGAACGTCATGCTCGTCCTAGGAAACCGAAGCTATAATTCTATGCAACAGAACTTTCTAGTTGCAACTTCGATGATTCTAGAGCAGTGCTGCAAATCCTCACTCCTTGCTGAAGAGTTGGAGACTTTCCAACTCCTGTCCAGAACACATGTCTAGCATGCTCACTGGACTGGATCATTCACCTAGCGTGTCATTAACAGTGAGATGATCCTGGCCACCATAATAACCATTATACTGTTATGGGGCCGCGAAACCACATCTATCACGATACTCCCATATAGGGGCTAACCTCAATAATCAGCCAGGGAACAGTTAAGTGTCTAAAGAGACAAATAACGGAACTCTGCGGGTCACTGATTCCCGTGGAAATAAAGTGGAGTTTTCAGTTGTACCCCTGCTGACTTCAGGGGACTGGGCTACCTTTTTCCCCAGTTGCACTGTGTCTAGATAGTCGAAGTTCTATAAAGACCATATATATGTGCCCCCGGGGGGTTCATCTGCGGTAGTGCATGATTTGATTTACAACTGCACCGACTACATAGTCATAATCAGATGGTGGTCAAACCACTTGGTTGAATGGCCCTAGAAGGCCATCGAATACGTATATCCTCCGGTCACTCCTAGTAACAATTTCGAAAGCCCGAAGTAGACCGCAGCCTTCACTCCTTGCTAAAGAGTTGGAAACTTTCCAACTCCTGGTCCAGAACGCATGAAGCTCTTTTTTATCAAGAACACGACAGCATTCATACTCACTGAACCTGTTATTGTGTTAATTTGATTGATCCGACCCACAAACTCTCACGAGGGTCCGAAACCACAAACACCACGATACTCCCATAAAGGGGCCAACCTCAATAACCAGTCAGAGAACAGCTAATTGTCTCAAGAGACAAATAGTGGACTCTGGGGCAACTGATTCCCGTGGAAATATGTGGATTGTCCAGGTGACTCCTACTAGCCTTGAAGGGGCCTGGGCTCCCTTTTACCCCGCAAGACACCAGTCTAAATGGAATAGTAGGTTCCAAAAAGACTATCATGTGCCCCCGGGGGGACATCTGCGGTAGTGTCCAACTCTTCAGCAAGGAGCGCGGGTACGGCCGTAGATGCGGGTAGGCATTCTTCCTACAGATTAGAACCAAACGGCCAGACTTTAACGTGAAACTTATCACATATGAGTACATAGCACATTGAATACACAGATACACATTTGACATAACTCTTCTGTAGCTGTTAAAATCTGATAAAGATATTAATATTCAAGTCCTACACTGTGATGAATTTATTTAGATTTTCAACAATTATCACATCACAAACAATTAATTTGTATTTTCACTTTAAATTAATTTAATTTAATTTTTTGTCTATTAGTTTTGAAAATGCCTCAGTCCATAGTCATATTTTCTGCTGAATTTTTTGTGCTTTGAATGTAGTTTTTTGTTTCTTTCTAAGGAAGAAATATTTATAATCGAAAATAAACAGAAATATAATTTAATATAAATTTCCAAAGAACCACAGCAGGCAAAACCACAACAATGGTTTTCTTCGAAGATTTGTTTTCCTGTTTAATTTTTTTCCAATATAATATTATCGTTAAACCTTTCTTGCATAAAGTCCTTTAATTTTGTATTTTGAAATTTTATACATAAGACACTTACACACTCATACACTAAGTTATATTAAATGCATTTATTGCCTGTGCAGCGCAAGGCTCAATTTTTTGTTGCTCTTTTTTGGTTTGGTAAACTTTGGTTGGTTAATAGCAAAATCGATAGTGACAAGTGTACGAGTTTCTTCAAAATGTTCAATTATTGCATTTATTTTTAGTTGGCTGAACTAAATATTTAAATTGCATTATGAAGATAATAAAGCATAGCCCAAACAGTTTTTTATATCCACTAACGTATTTCGCTTTTTACAAAAAAAAATTTGCACGCCTTAAAGTATGCAGTACTTTTTTCTGACATCACCGTTTTTGGTAGTTTTGTAACTCTCTACTCACAATGTCTTTTTGCACAAGTTTTCTATAAAACTAAAATTTAGTTTAACGGTTTGTAAAAAATATAGTCGCAGTTATTCTATCAATTCTATTTTGATATTCATTTTTGTACTGTTTGTTTTTCTAGTCGCTATCAAGATGATTATTAATAATGCCTCAGAGGCATGACTGCTATTATTAGTGTCATAAATTTTAAGTTTTTCTTTCATTTTATTATAGATTTTCTGTTTAGCAGCATTATGAATGGAGTATTTTTTATATTCACTTTTTTTTTGCATAAAATTAGTTTGTTAAATTGCTTTATAATAGTTTTTTGTATCTCTATTCAAATAGTTGGTTGACATATAATTTTTTATTTATACAGGAAACTTTAGCAGAAAATTAAATAAAAAAAGAGAAGTTTTTCATTAAGGGTGTCCCTTGCCTATGGCTCTGCTTAGAAGAATTAAAAAACCCTACAAAAATCACATAAGCTATTCGAAAAAGCTAAGTGAAACAAACCGCATATAATTACCTTTCACAGTCGGTTCACCAATACAATTTTTGACATTTTTTAGAAGTCTTTTCCAAGCTCATTTAACAAGAAAAAATGAAAATATATTCGATTATTCGAAACACTACTTTTTTGAAAAAAAAACAAATAATATTTTCAAAAAAATATAATGCGAATAAAAAATTATTCGAATAAAAAAATTATTCGGTTTTTTCAAGCCGGAGTTTGTTTTTCAATTGTGGCAACACCAACAACATAATAGTTTTGACATTTAATTTTTTGACGTATTCTTAGTAGATATATTGGCAATTGTTGCAATGAATTTAATTTCGCACGAAAATCGCATTAAAATAATTTAAATTCGCTATGAAAATTGTGGTTCTGTTAAAGTTACATTTTGTAAAATTCGTGATTTTTTCGAGCAACTTAAACGTCCTTCTAAGACCGCTATTAAAAATTGGTCCGCTATTAAAAATTTTAGTTGACAAGATCGATACAAAATGTTCGAACACGAACGCGTATTCGACCGAGTCACTCAACTAAAAACATTGCGCTCGCGAGCCCAGTGTTGAAGCTGGTCCAAATTTGTCAATTCCTCGATGTTCTCAAGAATTGAGTTTATCCAACACCACCTCATGGCAAATTATCCTTAAGGATTTGACTTTGAAGGCTTACAAGGTTCAACTGGTGGAGGAATTGAAGCCGACCGACCATTCACATCGCCGTAGACTCGTTCAATTAATTCAGGAACAATCGGCTGGTTTTTCTGAAATATCGCGAATTTTACGTAATGATTTGACTTTGAAGGCTAATAAGGCGCAATTAAAGCCAATCAACAAGTCACATCGCCGTAGAGTCGCTCAATTCATTCAGGAACAACCGGTTGGTTTTTCCTAAAAAAATCATTTTTTCAGACGTAGCGCATTTTTACTTGTCAGGGTGTGTCAACAGGCAAACTTGCCTCAATTGTGCTTTTGAAAACCCTAGAGTGATCATTGAGAAGCCATTACATACATGCTCAATGTTTCAATATATGACACGCTATGTGGTCTGAAGGCGTTATTGGCGTGTTTTTTTTCAAGGTGAGGGTAAAAATTGATCACGCTATCGCGAGATATTATCAACTCAATTTTCGCCTATTATTGACGACGTAATTTGTACTGACATGTGGTTTCAACAGGACGGTGTCATATGTCACACCGCCTGTGACACGATCAATTTTTGAAAACTAAATTTTCCGAAAGTGTAATTTCACGACAATCAGCGGTTAATTGGTCAGCCGGAACGTGTGATTTAACACCACTGGATTATTTTTTGTGGGGCTGTGTTAAGGACGGAGTCTATCTAAGCAATTTCAGCCTTAAAACTCAAAATGCAGGATGTGATTATCGAAATAGGATCGAAATTTTACCAAGAAGTGATTAAAAACTTTGATGAAAGAATCGACATCTGTCAGCGTGGTCGTGGTGGACATTTGCCTGATATAATTTTTCATTCATAATTCTTTACAATACAATAAAAATTCGAATCAACTAAATCAAAATTTTTTTTTATTTGGGTACGGTTTTCCGTCGAACGGACCGGGTAAAAGTAATTTTAGCCCCGTCGAAAAATCTAAGGACATATCTAAATTTTTTCTTTTGTTTTGTTTTAGAAAACAAACTTCTTGTTGTAAGACCCTTTATAAGGCGAATAAAAAAATATCACAACTATTTAGTCTGGGTTCTGTTAATTATAAAGCCACCGTTACATACGTTATAATGAATCACTATTAAATAGATTAAAGTTCAGAGTGAATTTTATCTTTCGAATAACAATTATTGTTCGAATAAAAATATTAATCGAATAAATATAATTCGAATAAAAATGATTTTAATTCACATTTTTAAAGAAACTAACAATAGCAGAAATAACAGTTATTAAACCTATAATTAGCATAAATATAATGCGAATAAAAAAATATTCGAATAAAAAAGTTATTTCGACAAAATTTCTTAATAAAAAAACTATGAAAAAAATATGATTTGAAGAGAAGAAAAAACAATACTCGAATAAAAAAATTGTTAACATAAAAATGAAAAAATAATTGTAATTTTGAAATTATTATTTTAGGGCAACAAGTTGTAAAAACATCATAAATACTTTGTAATTAACAAATTTTAAGGATAAAATTATTAATCGAATAAATATTATTCGAATAAAAATTATTCTAATTCATAAATTTAAAATACTTAACAGTAACAGAAATAAGAGTTATTAAATCCATCATTACTGTAAATATAATGAGAATAAAAAAATATTCGATAAAAAAAAATTTTTCCGATAAATTTCATTTGCATAAAAAAACTTTGAAAACAATTACGATTTGAAGAAAAATTGTGAAAATTTTGAAAATAAAAATAAATAAATAATTCTAATTAAAAATACTAATTTATGATTATAATCAAATAATTAAGTTTATTCCGGCTAAAGTTTATTTTTATTTTAATTTCTTAATTTATTAAATTTTAAAGCAAAATTGGAAACATTAGATACTAGGAAAATGTCATGGCATAATTTGTGGATCACAATATCCGCCCCATCATTAGCATTCCTTAGAGCTATTTAGCCTAGTTTGTATAAGTTGTAAAAACATCGTAACTTACATATGTATGTACTTTATAATTAATCACTATTAAGTTGGTTAACTAACCTGCACAAACAACCCAAAATGAAGTTTATCCTTTGAATTAAAATAATTGGAAAAAAATTATTCGAATAAAAATATTAATCGAATAAATATTACTCGAATAAATATTATTCGATTAAAAATTCAATTTAAACTAATTAACAATAGCAGAAATAAGGGTTATTAAACTTTTTTTTTCTTTTATAATTTGTTCTACAACTGTTCAGCTTAAAGTGTCATAAAAAACTCTCCTGTATTAGTATGCAATAATAGGTTTGATTCTTGCTAGATAATAGATGTTGCATGGTGTTTTTTATTTCTAAATTTGTTAAGGTAAATTTTAGATGTATTTTTTTTTCGCTTAGCTTTCGTTTGAGTTTTCATTTTGTTAAAAATTTTCAACAAATCTCATTATAGGTTTGATTAATTTGTTTGAAGCTAATGATTCTTAAAGTGATTACAAGTTATTAAAATAACATGCAAAATGAGTAAATTAGATTTTAATCTTTTAAAAAAATATATAAATAAATAGAAGTGAAAAAATAAAACTGTTCACTTACCTACGTGGTAACAAGGGCAGATGATTACCAAACAACCACAAACGTTTTTCACCAAACCATTTGTCCATTTATGGATGGACAAATGGCCGAATAAATTATTATTTTAATAAAATTTTTAATTATTTCTTTATCTACAAATTAAAACTAGGCAAATAGCATTTTAAAAATTCACTGAATTATATCATGTTGAAGATTCATTTAATTTTATTTTAAAGTTTGCAAGTTGTTTATTACAGTTGTTTTGAATTTAATTTTTTTTAAACAAAATTTTAATTGAAATTTATTTGGCCACTTTTGTATTTTTATTTATTATTTAAAAATTTTTTTTGTGATTGCATTAAACTTTTTTATTTATTTGGTTACTTGGTACTGAATCTAGTTTTTAGTTATAACGTTGTGTAAAAAAAGAGTCTAAATAAAAACGTAAAAAAATAACAAAAAACAAAAACTTCTGTTTTCATGGTTGACATTGGCAACGCGACATTAAAAGTTTATTTTTATATTTCAAGCAATTTTATTTTATTTTTGTTAGCTGTACGTTTTTAATATTTTAACGAATATTGTCTGCTGCTATTAAGCCACATTGCACAATGGGTTGTAATAAGTTAAAATATGTTCAAGGTTAATAAGCTATATACATTGTGCAGAAAATAGAATTGTGATGTGATTTGTGATAAAATAGTATAAACTTTGCAAATATTAATAATAATTTTAAATAAATAATTCTCATTTAGTAGATACTTAAAATACATGAAAGTAATTGGGTTTTGCTGACATTTAATTTACAAAATCCTAAATAATAAAAGAAGATTCGATAAGTATATTAAAACATTTTAGTGCTGCCGGCAATTGAAAAGATTGCAATATTAAGGTTCTTTTTTCAGTCAAGTAGGAGAATAGCAAAACATCAAAATCTGGGTACTTTTTTTCAGGTACTATTAAAAAAAAAACTTAAAAAATACAGAAAATTCTAAGAAAAAAAAACACTCTAAAAACAACTGCTCAATACATAATTGTGAACTATAGATGTTGCACTTGTTGCCTGCCTATTAGTCTAATTTTTTTTTCAAAACTAAATGCTGTGCCCATTCTTCTATAACTCTTAGTTCCATTATTTTAAATAAATTATTCCAAGTTCATTACAAAAGATGCATTTAAGCAAGAATTCAAGAACACTTAACTTAAGCAAAATATTCTGAAAGAAAGCGTTTTTTTGCTTGCACAAATTTTTTTTATTTACAAAAATCGTTGATGTAGAAGAAACACCTGGTCCTGTAATTATAAAATTTGTTTAATATTACTAAAGTGATATTACCAATGATAAAAAATATTATATCTTAGAACGACAATTTTCTACAATAAATATATAAATCGATTTATGTCGTTAAGTTATACAACGATAATTATCACTAAAAAGATAAAGTGAAATTACCTATTTTATCCCTTTATAAACCAAATAAGTTTTAGGAAATCTTATTAACACAAAACAATAACAATCTGCTACAATCAAATTCCATGAACTAATATTAACAAGCAGAATATTCTGAAAGAACACGTTTTCCTCGCGCAGAGAATTTTTTTCTATTCGTAAAAATCGTTGATGTAAAAGAAACTCATGCTCCTGTAGTTTCTTTATTATAACTAAATTAAAATTACCAATGATAAAAAATATTGTATCCTAAATCGAGAATTTTCTACAATAAATATATAAATCGAATAATGTTGTTAAGTTATAAAACGATAATTATATATTACCAAAAAAATTAAAGTATAATTATCTATTATCTCTATTTATAAATCAAGAAGTCTTATTAACACAAAATAACAACAACGACCTACTACAATCAAATTCCATGAACTAAGATTAACAAGAAGAATATTGTGAAAGAAGACATTTCTTTCTCTCAGCGAAATTTTTTCTATTTATGAAAATTGTTGCTATAGAAGAAGCTCTCGGCCCTGTAATTATAAAATTTGTATAAATTGTATAAGTGCTTTGCTGTACGATAACAGCACTCTACAAAACTCTTAGAAGTATTTTTTCAGTGATTCTTTGTCTAAAATTTGCCAGGATAATTAAACTGCTGCGCATTTAGAATACTTAATAATAAGGCAATCAAAACTTCTGTTTTATACTACTTTAATCTCTAGAAAAATAAAATATTAATTAAAAACGTCTCTGTGTCACTGTCCCTACTAAGATGGGATAAAAATTACATTTAATTTTAAATTGTTTGGATTTGTTTCGCCAGTAAGTGAAATACTGTTGTCGTTCTTTTTAAAGAAATCCTTCATTACTAGCTGTTTGTTTGGTACAATCAACGAGTGCTTTCCATGCGAAGATAACATTATCAAGCCGGGTTTTAAATAGTAATTGTGATAGAAACGAAAGCGTGAAATTGTGCGTGAAGCGCCATCAACATCAATTCACCATCGTTCTCAACAATTGAACATTTCAGAGACATCATTAAGACGAATTTTGCATAATGACCTTGGTATGACGCCATATAAAGTCCAATTGGTTCAGGAGTTGAAGCCAAGTGATCATTTAATGCGTTTTCGCTTCGCTAAGTGGGCCTACGATCGACTTACAGAAAATGCTGATCTTGCAAAAAGAATCATCTTTTCAGAATACGCTCATTTTGATCTTGGCGGGTATGTAAACAAGCAAAATTGTCGCATTTGGGGCACAGAAAACCCGCACGCATACATTGAACAGTCGACGCACACCAAACGAGTCACTGTTTGGTGCGGATTTTGGTCCAGAGGCATAATTGGGCCATTTTTTTTCGAAAATGTGCAAGGAGTGGCTGTTACAGTCAATGGCTTTCATTATCGGACAATGTTGAATGAATTTTTGTTCACAAAAATTGAAGGTAAGGATATTGGCAACATTTGGTTTTAACAGGTCGGCGCTACGTGCCACACAGCCGAAGCTACACTCGATATTTTGCGCCCTATTGTTGAAGATCGCATTATCAGCCGTAAAGCTGATGTCGTTTGGCCACATCGGAGCTGCGATTTGACATCGTTGGAGTATTATTTGTGGGGTGCCGTCAAAGATAAGTGTTACGCCGACAAGCCAGAGACAATTGACACTTTAAAGGACAATATTCGTGAAGCCTTTGGTGAAATACAGCTAGACACAATCGATAATGTGCTTAAAAATTGGACCGATCATGTAGGCTTCTGCATGGCCAGCCGAGGCAGCCATTTGAATGAAATTACCGGAAGGATTGTACTTTCAAATAAAAAAAGAAATTTGAGAACATATTAAAAAAAAGTTATTTGGCGGACCCTTTATAAAATTAGGGCCACCTGGCAAAATAAAACAGTTGTATCATCAATAATATTGTTACGATAATTCCTTTAACAAATATATAGTTTATTGAGTTCTTTTATTGCAAAAACTTTTAGATTTTTAGACCTATTTATTTATTATTTACACACAAAAGCTAAAAGCTGCTGTATCAAGTTTTGTGGCTTTACTTGATCACATTCCCAACTTAATTGACTCTATTACCCAGGAGAGGGAGCTATTATATTTTGTGTTGAACGGTTCTAGCATTTACTCGAAAACTCTAATTCATCGTATTAAATATATCGTTGTTATATCAGTATTATTTAGTGTAGGTGTTTGTTTGGTAGTGATTTAGTTGTTTTCTTTTCTGCTTGTTAACCTTAGTTCGTGAAATTTGATTGTAGCAAGTTGATGTTGTTTTGTGTTAATAAGATTTCTTACAAATTTAGTTATTTATAAACAGAGACAATAATAAATATATCGTTGTTATCACTATTTAGTGTAGGTGTTTGTTTGGTAGTGATTTAGCTGTTTTTATTGTCTGCTTGTTAATCTTAGTTCTTGGAATTTGATTGTAGCATATTGGTGTTGTTTTGTGTTAAAAAGATTTATTACAAATTTCTTGATTTATAAACAGAGACAATAATAAATATATCGTTGTTATCACTATTTATTGTAGGTGCTTGTTTGGTAGTGATTTAGCTGTTTTTATTGTCTGCTTGTTAATCTTAGTTCTTGAAATTTATTGATTTATAAACGGATAAAAATAAACGGTAATTTCACTTTATTTTTTTTAATGATAATCAATAGGTTATTTTATTTAATATTTTTTAATGATAATTATATTTTTATAAAATATAATAAGCATCTTCGTAACATTATTAATAAATTTATGTAATTATTGCACAAAATTCACGATTTAAGATACAATATTATTTGTTTGGTAAATTAAGAAAGAATTAATTAAAACTGGAATTCGGATTTTTTTTTGTTAAAGCAGACCATAGTGCATATCAATTTTCTATTTATTGTTAATATTCTGTACTCCTATTCAGTCGGCTAGATTTCCTAACTGGTTTTCTGGCAGCCTGCTTAGTTATCTATTTTAGTGTTGTTAGTATATCTAGCAGTCTTATTGTTGCGTTTTAAAGCTTAAGTTTTGTGATTGTTGTATCATTTTTGTGTGTATTGTATAGTATCTGTATAAGGTTTATTTATAATAATTCCTGGGTATAGAAAAAGTTTTTTAAAAGATTTTTTTCAATATCGATTACAAATATTCTCAAAAATTGCTGATTATTTTTGTATTAAATGAAAGGAAAAATAAATTTTATCATATTTACTTCTTGTTGCGCAAAATATATTTTTCGAAAGCTAGAGGAAGCCTATTTCTAATAGATGATAAGCATAATATGGCTCTAAATTCTCCTATGAAGGATTAAAGACTTTTATTTTTTCCTTTTCCTTGTTTCCATTTTCAGGCTTCAAACTGTTTTGGTTTTTTAGGAAATTACCAAAATTTACTTTTCTTTAAAAGAATATCAATAGTTTCACCTTTTATCAGGAGCTATATCGAAAAGCTTACTTTTAAATAGAAAAGTAATCGAGAAGAATTTTACTTTTATGTAAATGTGTTATTGACAAATTTGGTTTTTTTTTATTTTTCTATCGAAAAAAAATAATTCAGTGTTTTTTTCTTTCTGCAGAAAAGCCATCGATAAACGAACAGATTTAGAAGATATGTGCTAGGATTTTAAAAGAGTTATCGATGATAATATTTTTTTTAAAAAATTCTCCATTTTATTTCAAAGTTTTTAATAACTTTCTTGTAGTTATCGATATGTTATCGATAGCTTAAATTTTTTCTAAACATTTTTTTTGATAATTTAACTTTTTTCTCCAAAATTTGCCTAGAACTTAAAATATTTTAAGGAAAATTGTCTGGGGCTTTCTTTCTCTTTTTATCGATATGTTATCGAAAGTTTAATTTTTTTCTGAAAATTTTATCGACAATTTAACTTTTCTCTCTCCAAAACTTGCCTAGAACTTAGAATTTCATTGGAAAAATTATATAAAGCTTTTTTGTTATTGATATGTTATCGATAGCTTAATTTTTCTCTGCAAATTTCATCGACAATTTAATTCCTCTCTCCAAAATTTGCCTCGAACTTTAGATTTCATTGGAAAAACTATCTAGAGCTTCTTTTTGTCTGAAAAACTTGTAAGGATGTCTATTTCGCTATTGTAAAACATGTTATCGATAATGAAAATTTTAATTTTTTGTATTAGTAATCCAGAACGATTTTACATTTCTGAAGAAAAGTAATCAAGTATTTTATTTCTCTATAAAAATGTTATCAAAAAATTAATTTTTTATTAAATTCCTATCTACAACCTTGTTTGCTTATAAGCAATTATCGGTGACTTTAAATGTCTGGTGAAAGGCTATCGAAAGACAAATTTAGTCTAATGTTTCCTTAGGGTTACTTAGCTTAGTAAAGTTATCGAACACTTAACTATTTTTTTTAAAAAAGTAATAAAAAAACAAACTTTGCTAGAAACAATTTATCAATGATAAATTTTTTTGTAGAAATTTGATTTAAAATATATTAATAGCTATCTTGTAGTTATCGATGTTAGCGATAGTATAAATTTTCTTTAAAAATTCTATCGATAATTTTATTTCTCTCTCCCAAACGAGAACTTAATATTTCTTTAGAAAAATTATCTGCGGAATTATTATTATAATTATTATTATCTATTGTTTCAACATGTAATCGATAATATAAGTTGCTATTGATAATTTTAGTTTTTTGTAATAATTTTTAAGATCTTTGAAAACATTGTCGACAGCAATTTAATATTTCTAAAGCAAAACAGTCAGGAATATGTCTTTTTTATAAAAATGTTATGAACAAATTAATTTTCTATCGAAATACTTTCGACAGCCTTGTTTTGTTATGGGAAATTATTGGTTACTTTACATCTGTGTAGAAAAGCTATCGAAAGCCAAATTTAATCTAAGAAAGGTTATCGATAACTAAATGTTTCTTTAGCGCTTATGTAGCTTTAGTAAATTTATCGAAGAATAAAATGTTTTTAATAAAAGTTATCGACTATTTGGGTATGATTTAAAGTCGTTTTTGCGGTTTGTGAACAAACCGGTTTCGGCTATTTACTATCTTCAGTGTTCTCTCTATACTTTATATACGCACATATCAAAGTTATCGACATTTAAATTTTATTTAAAAATTTATCTAGAACTTAAAAGTATTAATTATAAATATTATTTCTTTACAACTTTGAAAAAATTGTTTATCGATAACTTTATTTTTCTATCGGAAGTTTATCGAAATATTTATGCAATCGAAAATTATACACAATCACGTTTTCTTAAAAGTTCCATTAGACAAATAATATTTATTTTTGATTTCACTCAATAACACTTTTCACTTAAAATATTTTTAAAATTTCGATTAAAATGAGATAAAGCTCTTTATTTTTATATTAGGGAATGAATAATGTGTCTTATTTGAATAGCCATATTTTAACTAGAAAATAATAACAACTCTGCAGTTATAAACATTTTGAAAAAAAAAGTTTCATATTGGCAATACCATAAATAACAAACAACTTACCCAATCAGTTGCTGTAAGAACAACAAAACCTGGTTTCCAGGGCAATAAATAACATCACACACAGACACATACACACACATACACAAATTTAAATCCACAATAATTATGTGCTACAACAAAAATAAAAATTATTAAGGTAAAATAGCACATGAAAAACACAAAAGAGCAAAAATAACAATAATTCAACGAATTATAAAAATTTATTTTAAAAAGTTTTAGTTAAAATTTTATTTTTCAAAGAATTTTTTATTTTTATACTTTAAAAAATAAAAATATATTTTCAACACACAGCAATTTGTTGTTATGATTTTATTTTTTCTACATACGCACACAAAGACACATTATTTTAGCACACATTCACATTCGTTACTGGAAAAATTTATAGAGATTTTTCCAAAACAACAATTTCTAATTATTACAGAGAAAGAGTTAAAAGTTTTGTTTACATTGTTACCACTCATATATATTTTGCAATAGTGTGTACTTTTTGCTCAGTTTAACTATTTTCTTTACGCTAAAGATATTTTTTTTTTGATGTTGTTGAAAATGGAAGAAAAAGTTTTCCTTTTTCTATTGTGAACAACATGAAAGCCTGCACACTGGTGCATATTACGAGAAATTCAACACAGTTTTAGTTTTTATTTCTTCTTTTCTTTTGTTTAATTTTTTGTTTTTGTGTTTTGTTATTGTTGTTGTTGTTGTTTTTGTTGAGCTAAACAAACTAAATAAACAACAATAAAAAGGAGCTTATGTTTTTATAGGTGAGCATTAGCATTTTGTATGTGCGGGAATCAAATGTGTAGGCATATTCAGATTTCACAAAGCTTTTTGTTAAAAGTTTTATTTTGTGTGCAAAAGAGGAACGTTTCTATGGAAACAAACAGGTGTTCTCTCTGCTGTTTATTAAAAATGAGGCCTTTATAAAGTTATTTTTAAAGGATCAAGGATTTTGTTTAGTTTTATCTAATTATGAGCTAAGTAAGATAATAAATTTATTAGCGTAGTCCTTTTTAATGTCCTTAGAAGTATTTTTAACGCATAGGGTATAAAAATATACTTGGCTAGGATCACAGAACAACAGAGCAGAAGAAAAAATAAAAATTATTAAATTAAAACTTTTCGAGAAATAAAGTGATGCAGTGATGATTTTTTTGTTTTTTTTTTTTTTTAAAGAGAAGTAGCACTTCAGGCAACAATGCCTATATTTAGTCAAGTACCGTGCTACATTCTTTAGGAAAGGGATAGAGAAGAGATGAAACAGGTGGTGAAAGTAGATGGATAGTCGAAAATTAACTGCCGTATAAAGACATCACAGCGACCAATGGCTATGCCTTCATCGCTGAACAGCCCCACCCACAGCCAATTTTAAATTTTGTAATGAAAAAACCAAGGTCTTTGTTGGGAATCGTACCCACAACCTCCATACTGACAAGCTAGTACACTACCTACTAGCCTACAGGGGCACCTGTCATGCTCCAGGAAATATAGTCTGTCACTTCGTATTTATATCTCATTAGATAAGAATGTGCTTTTCTGTGTTTTATTTCTGTGCCCCTTTACAAGCAAAAGGAAGAGGCAAACATAACCATCGGGCTTTTTAACAAGAAGTTTGTTTTTCAATTGTGGCAACACCAACAGCAATAGTTTTGACAATTGGCAATTGTTACAATGAATTCCATTTCGCACGAAAATCGCATTAAAATGGTGGTACTGTTAAAGGTATATTTCGTGAAATTCGTTATATTTTCCAACAATATAATCGTCATTCTGAGACCGCTCTAAGTAATTTGGTCGTTAAATGTGAGTCAATAAGGTCCATAGAAAATGTGCGAACATCAATGTCTATTCCGCCGGCTCGTTTAACTGAAAACATCGCATTCGTGAGCCGCACTATTTAAGCAGATCCAATTTTGTCAATTCCTCGACTTTCTCTACAATTGGGGTTATTCAAAACCATCACATGGCGTATTTTGCGTTAGAACTTGACTTTAAAGCTTTACAAGGCTCAACCGGTGCAGACTTTGGAGCCGACCAACCGTATACACCGCCGTAGATTCGATCAATTCATTCAGGAACAACCTGCTGGTTTTTCTGAAAATATCATTTTTTCAGACGACGCCATTTTTACTTGTCAGGGTATGTCAACAAGCAAAGTTGCCGCATTTGGGCTTCTTAAAATCCTAGAGCGACTATTGAGAAGCCTTTGCATTCATAACGTGCCACTGTGCAATTCATTATGTAGTCTGGAGGCGTAGTTGGGCTTTTTTTCGAAGATGAGACTGGAAATGCGTTAACCGTCAATAGATCACGATATCCAACTCAATTTTGGCCTATTACTGACGACGTGGATATCACTAACATGTGGTTTCAACACGGCGAAGCCAGATGTCACAAAACCAATCCAATGATCAATTTATTGCAAACTAAATTTTCCTAACGCATAATTTCACGACAATCAGCAGTTAAATGGCCAACTGTGTGATTAGATTTACATCTGCGCCTGACTATGTAGTCTTAATCAGATGGTGGACCAAACAACTGCGTAATTTGGAACGTCATGCTCGTCCTAGGAAGCCGAAGACTAATTCTAGCAACAGGTCTTTCCTAGTTGCAACATTAATGATTCCAGAGCAGGGCTGCAAGTCATCACTCCTTGCTAAAGAGTTGGAGACTATCCAACTCCTGTCCAGAACACATGTCTAGCATGCTCTCTGGATCTGGGAATATTTCACCAGGTAGGTGTTATTAAAGGTGAAATAAACCCGGCCACCATTAAAACTGACCTGTCTGTTATGGGGCCGCGAAACCGCAACCACCACGATACTCCCATATAGGGGCCAACCTCAATAATCAGCCAGAGAACAGTTAAGTGTCTAAAGAGACAAATAACCGAACTCTGTGGCTTACTGATTCCCGTGGATATAAAGTGGAGTTTCCAGTTGTAAAGGGTGGTTTTTTAAGCCCGATAGAACTTGAAATTGTAAAAAATAACACAAAAAATTAAATTGTAATCAAAATTTCTTTTTTATTCGAAGGATCAATACGTGACATTAACATTTGAAAATGATTTCGGGCATATGGGCACCGCGGCTGTTCTTGACAAAGCGCATTCTGGACGTCCAATTTTGGGCCACTTTTTCGAGCACTGCTGGGCGTATGTCACGAATAACACGAACAATGCTGTCCTCCAAGGCGTCAATTGTTGCTGGTTTATCAGCATAAACCAGTGACTTCACGTAGCCCAAAAGGAAATAGTCGAGTGGTATCAAATCGCACGACCTTGGAGGCCAATTGACAGGTCCATTTCTCGAAATCAACTTATCGCCAAATTTTGATTTCAATAAGTCGATGGTTGCGTTCGCTGTATGGCACGTAGCGCCATCCTGTTGAAACCACATCTCGTCCGAATCAATGTCATTCATATTTTCAAACAAAAAATCATTTATCATGGTGCGGTAACGATCTCCATTGACCGTAACGCGAGCTCCGGCCTCATTTTTGAAGAAATAAGGTCCGATGATGCCACCAGCGTGAAAACCGCACCAAACGGTGCATTTTTTCTGGATGTAATGGAATCTGTAGGGTCTGTTGTGGATTGGTCTCACTCCATATGCGGCAATTTTGCTTATTAACAAACCCGTTAAGCCAAAAATGCGCCTCATCGCTGAACACAATTTTGCGATAAAACAACGGGTCAGTTGCCAACTGCTCTAGAGCCCAATCGGCTAAAGAACGACGCATATAATGGTCTGGTGGCTTCAATTCCTGCACCAGCTGGATCTTATACGGGTGTAGGCCGAGATCTTTGCGCAAAATTTTCCACGTAGTGGACGGACAGAGCCCCAATTCCTGCGACCGACGACGAATTGATAAATTTGGATCTTCTTCCACACTTTCGTTTACAGCGGCGATATTCTCTTCAGTACGCACATTCCTTCGACGTGTTGGTGTTATTGCATCCTCTAGAGAGTATGTGGTACGAAATCTATCGACACTTCGACGAATGGCTTGTTCAGATGCACGATTATGTACGCCATAAAAATGACGAAGTCGTCTATAAGTTGCGCGAATCGACGACTGATTTTCAAAGTAAATTTGGATAATTTCGTAGCGTTGTTCAAGCGAGAGTCTACTCATGATGATTTGTCAGAGTATACTGAAACAAATAAAAAAAAAATGTTTCATCAAAATTTCATTTTTTGTGTTACTTTTTACAATTTAAAGTTCTATCTAGCTTAAAAAAATACCTTTTACCTCTGCTGACTTCAGGGGACTGGGCTCCCTTTTTAGATTCTCCACTAAAAGTTCCGGAATAATGCAGCACATTGACGTGGCTTTTGTTACCCATTTCGACCATAAAATCATACGGGGTCCAGAAAATATAAGTGATATAAGAAACGCTGTAAGCCATTTACGTTTTTCCTCTTTATGCTCAAAATAACTGTGGGCCATCTTATCTTTAGCCGATAGTGAATGGCCGGCCCAGTTGATTTGGTATTGTAAAGAAATTTTCCTGCAATTTGAAAATTGATTTATTAGTTATGAGAATCTGGCATCAATGTATACGAGTATGTGGCTGTAGGTGGGGAATATCGTTAAAGACTGCATACTGGTTACACACCAAAATAGCGCAACTGATAATGACTTATGTAGCTGTGGTTTGAAGGCTGAGTTTACAAGAATACAATTATGCATAAATTGGATAGAGTTTGAAGAATTACTTGTATAAGTATATGTGGTGCAATGCGCACGGTCTTGGCAAAAGCCATTGACTTTTTGGTCCTATTTGTTGAGATGATGGCCGCAATGGTAGCTTTGCGTATGAAGAGCGAAGAACGTAGTGTTATAGGAGTAGAGAATTAGGGTCTTGCCTGGCTCTAAACAAAAGAGTTGATATTTTAAATCGCTATCTGTTAACAAATATGACAACATAAAATAGAGTGTATTCTACCAAAAAACGATACGAGACACTTTAATCAAATCCATTGGGCTGACAAAGATATTTTAGTATCAGAACAAATACTATCGTTCTGAATAGTCTGGATAGTTCCGCATCAAAATCTAAGTCCGGAATACATCTCTGTTTATTGTGATCAAACACAGTATTTTATTATGGCGTCTTTAAATTATGATTGAGGTAAACTTAAATAATCTCCGTCTTTGTGTTTTAGACAATTCATAAAACTTAATTTCGTTACTTCCAAAATTTATATAATTTTAAAATGCGCGAAAAACGTCCAAGAAAAGCTTTGGGTAAAGGTTTTTTCGCTAAACCTATGTATATTTTTAATTTTACTTTATTGCCTTGGGAATCTGCACTAATCATTTCTTATTGCTTTAATAAACGTTTTTTTTTGGATCGTGCTCTTTTATTGCAAAATAATTATATAAAACACTTTAGAGTTTTATATTAAATTGTACGATTTATTTACATATTTCTAAAAACAAAAATACGCGATGGTAACCTTACCTTTTTTACGTCTAAACGGTGCTTTATTATCTTTACTTATTTACTCGATAATTTTTGCACTTAAACTGACTATTGCTCAGCAGATGGTGCTTATATATTTTGTGTTAAGCGGTTCCCAAATATGCATGAAAATTCTACCTCAACATCATCACATGTAGTTGTTGTTATCATTATTCAGTGTTTTTGTTTTTATTTTCTGTTTGTTTAATTTATTTCGTTGAATTTTAATAAAGCATAACTACTTAATTGATGTTCTGGTATGAAAATTTTATGTGATGTTCGCGAGGCTAGGCACATTTTTCAGGTTTTTAAAGAAGCTTTCGATTGCCTCGGTTTTCTAAAACATGATCCATCCGATTTTCGTTTTATTTATACCACCTATATCTGTCCAAAAATAGAATACAATTCTCATGTATGGTCCAGTCTATTTTGAAGTTGCTTGACTGCGTAAAAGAGGAGGGCGAAGAGACTCCTTGGGGACAGTAGGGTATCCAACTCTATTGATTTTTTAGAGCATCGACGCAATGTGGCTTGTATTTCACTGTTTTATCGTTACTACAGTGATAAGTGCTCTTGAGAAATAAGAGATCTTGTTCCCGTTAATCGCACTTTTTTGCGTTTAAATCGATTTTCATTGAGAGCGCATTCATTTCTGGTTGATTGGCCAATGAATCGCACTTAGTATTACATGAAATATCCGTTTTTTGGTAAAAAGGTACGTATGCGGAATGAACTTCCTCCAGAGGCTTTTCCTTTCACTTTCAATGTAAGGAAATTTAAATCGCATATCCACAACGGAGTAGTCTTTCCTTCTCCCTATAACCTAATTTTCTAATTCTGGTATAGTGCATTGCATGAGTAGTGGTTATTCATTGAGTACTGGTCCGTGACAAAATAACATAATTTGTAAACAGATACAATAGGCCATTTCATTTACTGTTTTTTCTACTGATAATTATTTTCTTTTAAAAGTTAAATTGAGCATTTTCGTAACCATGATAATATTTTCTTAACTAGTTTTGATAGACTTGATAAAAAGGTAACCTACAATATTCTACTTTGCGTGATATTTTTCTATTTTTTGTAATAAGGGAAATATTCTATGATATGTGCGTATATTGTCCGACGGGTTGGTTTGATTTAATTGGATATGATTTTACGTCATCCCGTGTCAAGTTTGATTTGTAAACAGACCGTTTTCGGCTATGTGCCATCTAGAGTGTTCTTTTTTCTTTATAGAGTATAGAAAAAAGAACACTGAAGGTATGGCACATAGCAGAATATCACTCAGAAAAAAAGATTTATTATAACTCCAACAGAATGTTTTTAGTAGTGTTTTATAGAGTAAAGATGCTGTTATCTTATCAATATAGTACAGATTAAATCAGAGTAGGACTGCTGTCTTAAAAATTATTGTTAATATCTCAGCTTTATACGTCGATAAGATACATTAGCTAAACAGATACATGAGCTAAATGGAAAAATGAATTAAAGAGCTGAACAGAACTATAACCCTGGATTAAACGCAAGAGAAAAATTAAATTAAATAAATTAAGGAAACGGTAATTGAAAAGGAAAAATTAACTAAAGAGCTGAATTGATAAGGTTAAGTGATTATTTCACTTGATAGAGTCGTTTGTGAACTACACAAGAGTAGTGCTTTGAAGAACACGAAAAGAAATTGAAATTGATATTTTTCTCAAACACCATTCGAAAATCTGTAGTAAAGCGGCCCTGTAGCACAAAAAAGTATTTCTATAAAACTGTAAATATATTTTTAAAATTTTATTTACTTCAAACTCTTCTACGACTGAGTTGAGTTTGGGAAAAGTCGCAGTTAACATTCCATTGTTGTTATAATTGATGTTTTTTTTTGTTCTTTTTTGTTGCAGCTCTTATTTCTGGTTCTTGGTGTTGCAAAATATTTTCCTCATATGTGTTGAACTCAACAATAAATAAAAAGTTGTTGCATACTTACGAAGGTATTTATGTTTCTATTTTACCACATTTTATTTATTTTCTTAAAACTTGTGCCTTTTTTCTATTGTTGTTATTTTGTAGTTTTAAAGGAAAAAAATTATATATAAATAAATTTTTAACCATAAAGAGTTTTATAGAAATTTACATGTGTTTAGTAACTCATATGCAAATGGACTTGAAAGGAAATTTATTTTATAAAATCCTACCTCAATTATAACAACTTTGGCATTTTTGTTACAAATTCATTAATTTTTCTTTCTACAAGTCTTAAATAGGAAATTTGTCAAAAATATTTCTTGTTCCTGGAAGTCATTTATTTTAAGCAAAAATATTTCGATTGCAGTATTTTAAGGTAATTTGTAAATAAATAATATTGAAGTGAAATAATTCTTTTATTCCTTGGAATGTTTAAGGCAAACAAAATTTCATACAAATATTTTAAAAACAGTGAGGATGGCACGAAATAGGTATGCGAGTAATTAAATTGAAAAGCTTTATTTTTATAGTCTTATTTCTTTAATATTGTAACGTTTATTCCTTTTAATAAACGTTTTACTATATCGAGTTTTTTTATGCTAAATTATAACACAGCATTTTAGAGTTTTAAATTAAATTAAACGATTTATTTACCTTCAATACGCAATCTTTTCTGCATCAGCTGATCTGGAAAACCTGATTTTATGAAAAAGATTGTGTGAGATTTCTGAAAAAATAATTTTATGAGGCAGGAGTCCATTTCGTTGCGAAAAAAATTGGGAAAAATGATCATAAAAGAGTCACATCAAAAGTTCACAACTGTAGATTAACCCAAGAACGAAATAAGTTTCAAGAAGTTACAGGGTGTACCGGCGGATATCCTGTATTAGTTTATAATTTTTGATTAAATGAAAGAGAATGAATTTTATATTGATAAATGTTTTATTTATTGTTGGCTATTATGCATGGAATACAACATCAGATAAATATCCGTCTCTGTTAGCCTTGCAAATGCGAGCCATTTTAGGCACATTTTTCATTACATTCTCACACATTTCACATTTCGGTATTTTATTAAATTCATCACGAATATTTTGTTTGAGTTGTTTAAGCGTCTTTGGTTTACTTTTCAGTGATCCCCACAAAAAGAAGTCTGGAACAGTCAAATCGGGCGGCCGTAGAGGCCAATCAACATCACCATTTCTTGAAATAATTTGGTGTGACAAGAGGTTTCGCAGTGATTCCATTCTAATCCTGGCTGTATGCAATGTGACACCGTCTTATTGATACCACATCCTAATCAAGTCCAAAGCTTGCAGTTGTGGTATTAAAAAATTTTCAATCATATCACGATATCGTTAATCATTCACAGTTACCGTGACGCCCGTTACATTAGGGCCCAATGATTCCTTCTGATTAGACTGTACTTTTAATGGATGCAAAGGTGACTGTTAGCTAATTTGAGGGTTTTCCATTCCCCAGAACCGACTATTCTGTTTTTCACATATCCATTCAAAGGAAAATGTGTCTTGTCATTCATTATGATATTTTCAGGAAAATCGGAGTTATCATGGGTGGAAGAAGCTTTTTCGTCAACTGAATATTATATGGAAACAAACGCAAATCCTTGTTCAAAATGGCGTCGAATTGAGGGTGATGGATTGTTTTAAATACTTTCTTGAGCGGCAGTAATGTTTTCAGCCGATCTTGCAGTACGTTGTGGTCCATGCATGGGGCTATTACCTACAGACCCTCTTTCCTCTAAATCATATATTACACGGTAAATAGTGCATTCTGTTGGCATGTTGTTTCTCTCAAAAATTTCACATAACTTTAATCGATGATTGTTTTTGATAAAATGTTTTAAGGATTAAAACACATTGGTTTATCGAATAATTTTCCATAATAAATTTGGCACGTGTCTAATTAATGATTGCCAAAAATAAGCTATCAAGAATAATGTTTACCAAAATAGTGGCAAAACAAAGTAGCACACCTTCCCGGCGTACAACCAGGATGTAACGACTGAAGATACATCAGTTTTGTGTAAGTTCGACCCGCAAGTGAGTTAATATAGGTTGTCTAAGTAGGACTATTATTGTTTATTGTTTTTAGATTCTTGGTAGCATTTGCGATAGTGACTCTTTCTTCATATATTAAAACATCAACATCGTTAACGTGATTAATAGTTTTCTTACGAATTATAATACTCCTGACTTATGGGCTTTTAAACAAAATCTATTTATAGCTGCCTAGCAATAAGTTTTATTCAGATCCTCAGTCAGTCTTGAAATATTTTCAACAAGAGATGACTGGACTACTCATCTGCTTAGATATGGATTTTATAGTTTATAGTTTTGAACTATAAAAACCATATCTAAGCAGACTATGTGCAACTGTATTTAAGTAGTCATATCTTGCTGAAAATATTAGCATAAGTAGAAAAAAAGGAGTGGTTCAAGGATTGATCCTTAAGGCACTCACGTAGATAAATTTAACACCGAAGATTGAAGATTGTTTGACAACAAAATTGCCAATGGCTTCAAAGGTATGAGTGTATTTTTTTCTAAATGTTGGAGAGAATCATATATTATTCCACTTTTTAAATGTGGTAGCAAATCCGACATTACAAACTACAGAGGAATTGCAAAGCTGTGTATAATATCAAAGCTCTTCGAGAAAATTGTAAAAGAAGTTTATGGATTCCATCCATATCGAGAGATATCTCAGTTTAATTTCGAGTACCCCAAGGCCAATTTTGATTTCTCCTTTAATTAATGATCTCCTAAACGTTATCCAATTCTCTAACATTCTGATGTACAAAGATCATGTCAAAACTTTCTTTAGTTATGTTAACCTATCGGATCAGTTATTGTTTCAAACTGACTTGAATAGCTTTCGAACTTGATGTGATATAAACTTAATGAAATTAAACCTACTGAAATGCAAGTGTATTTGTTTCTCGAGAAAAAAATTGTATGAAACTCAATACATCAGTTGCTATTGGTGGATAACATTTTGGTTTTGGGAATTCTGATGGAAATCAAATTAAAATTTATATCTCATATTCACAATAAGAAAGAGGCTAAACTAGCGGGGTATTGGTGAGATTGTTTGATGTCAATGCTTTAGTGGTAATGATTAGTTGATGGTGGGTGTGATGATCACGACAACTTCAGTTATGCTTGCGCCGTCTTGGTGAACGGACACTAACGCAGGTTATTACAGCCCCGATAGTGGAAGGCCACCAAGACAAGCAGGTCGTTAACAGGTAGTGGTAGAGGGTTTCTACTGGTTTTTACAGCCATAGTCCCCAGACCAAGTAGTAGTAGTGATAGAGGGTTTCTACTGGTTATTACAGCCATAGTCCCCAGACCAAGAAGTTGTAGTGAAGAGGTACACTACTGGTTATTACAGCCATAGGTCCTAGTCATGGTGAGACACTAACACACTAAAAATCAAGCAAGAAAATTAAGAAGTAAACACTGGGCAAGGGCATTAAGTATCCTACCTCTCGAGTACAAGCACGCGATATGGGAGATCTAAGTCGGTCGGGTTCAGGGCATAAAATGTAAAATCTTGCACGGTCTGGTTGGTTGGTTTGTGTTCGAGTGTTAAAAAAAAAAACTCCAAATTGTAAACCTAAAGATAAGAATAAAAGTGATTAAGAAAGTTGTTTGGGTTTTTGTGTTTTGTGGTTTGAATTAAGAAAAAAAAGATTAACAATAAGTATTACTGGCACCACTGGGCATGCTCTAAGAACTACCCCAGCAAAAATACATTATAGTGGGTTCGATTCCCAACGAAGTCCTTGGTTTTTTTTCACTACAAAAAATAAAAATTGATTGTCGGTTGGGCTGCTCAGCGATAAAGGCATAGTCACTGGTCGCTGTGCTGTCTTTATACGGCAGTTAATTTCCGACTATCTTTCTACTTTCACCACCTGTGTTATGTCTTCTCTATCCCTTTCCTAAAGAAGGTAGCACGGTACTTGTCTAAATAGGTATTAATGCCTGGAGTGCTACTTCGCTTAAAAAAAAAAAGTTTAATTAATAGAAAAATTGCAGCCAAAATTCTAATAACTGTGTTGCGTTTCGTTCAGCTCAAAGTTATCAGCCACTGTACTTAGACCTTAGAGTGATCAAGAATTACTAGAAAATTTATTCTTCCTTCATCAAGTTTACTACGTAAGTTCTCAGTTTCATCCAATAAAGCAGAAATATAACCGTGATTTTACCGAAATCCTGACTACCTGCTAAACAACAAAATGTTATTTTCAATATAAAATAAGATTTGATTAGGAAGAACTTTATCAAAAGCCTTAGATAAAAATCAAGATGGCGCCCGAACTCTGAGTTATTTTTAAGGATTGGCACAAATTTTGCTCACTTCTATTTCGTCGGGAAAATTGCTACAGCCATTATAATAGTGTTAAATAAAAGTGTTATATATGGCAAGATTGCAGACGGCAACAATATCTTTACAAATTTGGGGTATAAGTTATCAGAGGCCACTGCATTCTGCTTGATCAAATTTAAGCTTAAATAGACTTCTTACCGGCTTACACAAATGAATTGAAATAGAATATTTAATCTATCGTATTTAGCTATCGTATAAAGTTATTTTGTAATTTTTTGGTTATTTCTTCATGAAATTTTTCGTTCGTCTTACTTTATTTGTTGACAGTAAGAAACTTTAAACATTTGTCTTGACATGTGTTCAACATTTTAGTTTTTGCTAAAAAAAATTCCTTATCCTATAAAAAACTTACTATAGACGAGAAAACTTATAAAAGCAAGTAGTGACCAATAAACTCATATTTTATTTAAAAGCCTGACAGTATAAAATTTTTATTTTTCTAAAATAATAATGCAATAATTTGAAAAGAAAAAACGATTAAAAAAGTATTGCTGTTTCACAGTTGAATTGTGCGATTTACTCTTTTTTACAGCTGATCACAGAAGTTTAAAAGAGTTTTGTGTTTGAGAAAGTTGAGTAAAAAGTTTTAAATTTTTTTGAAATGCCTTATTGAGGTTAAATGTTTACTGTTATAATCCTCAAAGCAGAGGATATTCTAATATTAACTCAATATGAGAATTTATTTTATTTACGTTATTATATATAAAAATAAATAATAAAAGAGCATAAAATCTTATAGAGAAATTATGAGTGATGAAAATTTTCTACAGAAAAATTTCAACTAGTGAAATTTTTTTATGTTATGACTGATGAATATGATATGTGCTTAGATTCTCCGACGGGGTTGATTTCACTCTTATTTGGGTATGGTTTTCCGTCGACCCTCGTCTTCGTACGAAGAGAACACTGAAGATGGCAAACGACCGAAACCGGTTTGTTCACAAACCAAATTTTACGAGGATCGACGGAAAACCGTACCCAAATAAGACTGATGAATATCTTGACCGAAATATTTAGACTAAATTTTTTTAAAGTAAATATTATGACTGATAAAATTTTTTTTTTATAAAAATTATAACTCATGAAATTTGTTTGTAGTAAATTATGACTGACGAAATTTTCTATATGAAATTTGATGCTTTTTTTTAACGAAAAGATATAGTTATATCTTGTATAGAAAAATTGTAACTGAATTTTTTTAATGGAAAATTTATGACTGATAAAATTATTTTTTATAAAAATTATGACTGATGGAATTTTTTTGTGGAAAAATTATGACTGATGAAATTGTCTATAAGAAATTACTGATTAAATTTTTTTTGTTAGGTAAATTATGACTGAGAAATTTTTTCAATAGCAAATTTATAACTGATAAAATTTTTTTATGTAAAAATTAAGACTTTGAAATTTTTATAACAAAATTTTAACTGATACGCGTTTTTATTGCAAAATTATGACTGATAAAATTATATCTGATATTTACAGGAAAAGTGAGACTAATGAAATTTTTTATGACATAATGAATATTTTCTACAAAAAAATTGTAAATAAGGAGATTTTTTTCTAGCAGAATTCAGACTGATAAAATTAGTTTAACGAAAAGTTATGACTGATGAATATCTTTCACAGATATATTTAGACTAAACTCTTTTAAAAGACAATGACTGATAAAATTATTCTTTAAAAATACTAAGACTTTCGAAATTTTTATGTACATTATGTTTGACGAAATTCCTGTAAGAAATTTGAGACTGATTTAATTTTGTTGTTAGTTAAATTATGACTGATGAAAGTTTCTATAAGAAATTACTGATTAAATTTTTTTTAGGTAAATTATAACTGGTAAAATTTGTTTTATATAAAAATTAAGGCTTTGAAGTTTTTATAACAAAATTTCACTGATAAACGTTTTTTATTGCAAAATTTATAGGAAAAGTGAGACTAATGAAATTTTTTATAATAATGTTATAAAAGTTATGCCTGGTAAATATCTTTCACAGATATATTTAGACTGAACTCTTTTAAAGGACAATTCATGACTGATACAATTTGATACAATTATTCTTTATAAAAATTAAGACTCATAAAATATTTTTTTAGGTATATTATGACTGACGAAATTTCTATAAGAAATATGTGATTGATTTTATTGTTAGCTAGATTATAGCTGATGAAATTTTTTTAAGTTATAACTGTTGAATATCTTCTATAGAAACATTTTTTTAAAGGAAAATGTTTTCCAAAAAAAATGTTTTTTATACAAATTATGACTGATGAAATTTTTTTGTAGAAAAATTATGACTAATAAAATTTTTATAGGTAAAATATGACTGAAAAAGAGCATCATTAAGACTGATGAAAGCTTTGGTAACAAAATTTGGTGATGAAATTTTTTTTATAGTATGAAAAAAATTTTTATGACTTTTATATGATTTTTTTAAGCAAAAACATTACAGCTGAGAAAATATTTTTTATAGCAAAATTATGACATAAAATTATATATAAGGTAGTTAAAACTGATGTATTTCTTTTTGTTGTGAAATTGGCACTGATGAATTTTTTAAAAGCAAAATTTGACTGATGAAAATTTTCTGCAAAAAACTTATGACTGATAAAATGTTTTTACAGAAAAATTTGGACTAAATTTTTTTTAAAGCAAAATGTTTGTAGATAAATTATAACTGATTTAATTTTATATAAGAAGATTGTGACTGATTAAATTTTTGTGGCAGAATAATAACACTGAAAACCTTTTTTATAGCAAAGTTAAGACTAATAAAATTTTTAAAATAAATAAAATTAACAAATTTTTTTATGATATAATAAAAATCTTCTACAAGAAGATTTTAATTGCGAAAAAATTATTATAGCAAATTTATGATATGAAATTTTTTATGAGATTTATGGGAAAGAAAATTAAAACTAATGAATTTTTTTAAGACATAACTATGACTAATGAACATTTTTCCAAAAAAAAAAAGAAAAATATAGCTGAGGAAATTTTTTATAGCAAGATTATGACATAAAATTATTTATAAGGTAATTAAAACTGATGTATTTGTTTTGTTGGAAAATTGGGACTGATGAAATATTTAAAAGCAAAATCTAACTGATGAAAATTTTCTGCAAAATACTTATGACTGGTAAAATGTTTTTGAAGAAAAATTTAGACTAAATTTTTTAAAAAAAAATTTTTGTAGACAAATTATAACTGATTAAATTTTCCATAAAGAAATTGTGACTGATTTAATTTTTGTGGCAAAAAATATGAATGACAACCTTGTTTATAACAAAGTTTTTATGACATAATAAAGTTTTCTACAAGAAAATTTTAATTGAAAAAAATTTTTATAGCAAAAATATGACATAAAATTTTTTATGAGATTTATAGGAAAATTAAAACTAAGGAAATTTGTATATACATAACTATGACCAATGAAAATTTTTTGCAAAAAAAAAAATAGATGTGAGAAAATTTTTTTATAGCAAGATTATGACATAAAATTATTTATAAAGAAATAATAATAATTATTTATAAAGAAATGATAAAATATTTTTATTTGAAAATTATGATTGATAAAAGTTTTTTGACTAATGAAAATTTTTTACAGAAAAATTATAAGTTTTGAAATTATTTTTGTAGATAAATTATGACTGATATTTATTATAGCA
Organism: Trichopoda pennipes; assembly: GCA_030448955.1. NCBI lineage: Eukaryota > Metazoa > Arthropoda > Insecta > Diptera > Tachinidae > Trichopoda > Trichopoda pennipes. Next base: position 542,696 of record JASKUP010000011.1, on the reverse strand, counting down.
AAATGGTGGCTGATTAACATTGTTTATAGAAGTCTTATGGATGAGAATTTTTCCTGATACGCTGAATTTAATAGTAATTTCTTCTTCTCCACCTTTCTGCTTTTATGATGTAAGATATTACTAGTCTTTCGGAGGCTTGCAACTTACAGAGAAGGACTTTTATATTCTTATTGGTGGTTAATGATTTTTACCATGCAAATCAATAATTTACAGTGACCAAGGTATTTGTTCCGCTTGTTCGTGAAACTTTTATTATGTAAATTAGTAACTGAGGTTTAAAGTCTAATGAGTTTTTGGCATAAATTTGCAAATTTCTCAGCAAGAAGAAAATACATGGTCCTGCCAACCATTTTGAATAGGGATAAAGGATATTTCTAGACTCTCGGCTGCTTAAAACTTACAGATAAGGACTTAAAAATTCTTCCTTGTGGTTAATTATTTTTACTATGGAAATTAATAATCTGCAATGATCAATTTATTTGTTCTTCCAAAAGTCTTACTATGTGGAACGTAAAATAGTAACTGAGGTTTAAAGTCTAATCATTAGATGGGCTCTCTAGTCCATTGAGGTGTTGACATAAATTTCAAAATTCTACAGCAAGGAGAAAATGCATAGTCCTGCCAACCATTGTGTTACTGTAATCGCGCTACTGCATGCATCGATTTTACACAGTGTTAAAACTGTGGATTGTAGCATTTTCATGGGTACCTGCATTAATTTTGAACACATTTGTAACTTTAATATATGTTTTGGAGTTATAAGCAAAATATATTCAAAATATAACTCAGCAGCTATTTAGTTATTTTTTTTAACGTTCTCCCTTTTATGACTCCCGTTTTCTTTCACCCTTTCAGTCGAGTTTCTGTCATTTGAAAATTTTAGTTGTAGTAGTTTAAATAGTGAACTATTTTATACTGCAGATATTACTTTGCTGTTGCTACTATTAGCAAAATTTTGGGACAAATTTTGTGACAAATTTTCCGTGATTTAATTTTATAGATTATTTTTTTTGGAATATTTTGATCAAAATATAGTGAAAATCTGATCCTGGTAAGAGTTCAGTTTTAAGAAAAGGTTACTTGCGGATTCCAGTCAGATCCAGACATACCTTTATTTGTTTTGTATTACGACAACTTTTTAATTTCTTCTGTAATCTTTTGCCTTTAAGGTGAGTATACAAAAGGTTTTGAAAAGCGATAGCAGTCTGCTGTAGTTATTCTAAATAGTGAAAGTTCTGAATATTCTGAAATTAAAACTAGTATTAGTTTTTCTTACTATTGTAAATTATAGTGCTTTTAAATTTTAAGTTTAATTTTTAACATAAATATTCAAAAAATTAAAGAAAAAATAATTTTTCATTCCATAAACAGGATCTCTTGTAACCAAAACTATAAATTGTAACCAAAACTATAAATTTCTTTTTAAAAATAAAATTCCAACCAAATATTGCAAGCGCAATGGTATGGAAACGTATCGTACCTTAGGGACACTATTAATTTTGCGGAACTTCAATAAACAATTTAAGTTTGCTTTTTTTTTTGTTTAAATTTTCTGTTGCTCTTTCACCATTGTTTTTGTTTTTTTTTTTTAATTCATTTTAGTTTACTTCCTGGTGAAACTATTGAAAAATAGAATTTCAATTTTTGCTCTCAAAGCAAACAGAAAATAATGGAATTTAAATGTAATAATTTCTAGCAAAATAAAATTAAAAAGCAGCGCTAAAGGAAAAACTTTTAAAAATTTTAGTAGCAAAAAGGGAATCATTTGTTATGTCACCGTTTAAGAAAGGAGTATTTTACTGTATTGAAACAGAGAGAAAGAAGGAAGAAGCGTATTGAAATTATTGAAAATAAGAAAGTTCTTAAATTGTTATTTGTTGAAATTTTTTCTAACCCAAATCTAACATTTGATGCTGTATCTTTGCCTTAGAAAAATCGTTGTAAATAGAATAATAATGTTATCTTCATCTTCATTTTGTAATAGTTAAATGTTTTTAAATTATTTTTTGTACTCCTGATAATAAAGTTTCTTTACTATAATCAACACTATGTTAACATGTATAAAAATATACACTCTGTCATAAATCTCTATGGCTTTAAATTTTTAATTGAAAAACTTGTATTTTACTATTTGTGCAAGAAATAAAAACACACTCTTTTATTATAATAAAAGTGAAGTCGAAATCAATTCTCAATTCTTTTTAGTTTTATTATATTTTTGTTTACATGCACATTTTAAAAAGTCTTTGGGAAAATAAGGAAAAAGTTTCGTTTCAAGTAAGTTTTATCTTCCTTAAGTTCTCCTTTATTTTCAGACCTCCACAAAATTAGTGTCGAAATGGGAATGAAAATTTTTTTTATTGTTGATTTAACCATCCTTTGTGTCACGGTTCTTGTTTTTTGTTCCAAGTTCAAATGGGTAGCAATGCCAAACATAAACAATGCAGTTTTCGATATTGCTGGGGATTGAACTCAAGTATTATTATGAAGCAGATCACTTCAAATATTTGTTCTTACTTTTTTCCTTCATAATAGTGTGAATTATTTTATCATTTAAGGCTTCTTTTATTTATAAAACTCTTGAATCGTTCTGTAGTGAAGAATTAATACTCTTCGTAGGGAGATTCGCGTGGTTGATAACGGACTAATAAAACGATAAAGGACGAATATTATTATTGAGCCAAGAAATTGATACCAAATGACCACAATTCGAGCAAGCACTCAAGGCTTACGTTACATCTTATTGCAATAAATTAGGTTTTGTAAAATATTTAGTTTTGCACATTTTAAAAAAGTCTTTGAGAAAATGCCGAAATTGTTTTATTTTAAGTAAATTTTATCTTCCTTAAGTTCTCCTTTATTTTCAGACCTCCACAAAATTAGTTTCGAAAAGGGCACGAAAATCAACCAATGCATTTTTGTCCCCGATATTGCTGGGGACTGAACTCAGACATTATTTTCTAGCAAGGTCACTTCAAATATTTTTTTGCTTCAATTACCTGAATCTAGTGTCAATCATATTGTTACGCAGATGCTTTGTTTAAGTTTAAAAAAAAATAATATTGTATCTCTTTAAATTGTTGTTCTTTACGTGGTTTCTAAGAAATCTTATGTACACAATCCAACAACATCATGCTTAGGTAAAATTCCACGAAATAATTTTAGCAAACAGAAAACAAAACAAAAACACTGAATAACGATAAAAACAATAATATGTGATGATAGCGAAGTAGAATTTTCTTGTATATGCAAAAACCACTCAAAACAGATTATTTAAGCACCAGCAAATACAAACCTTGTCGAGTAAAGACAAAGATAATAAAGTGTCTTTTAGGGCATTTAAAATGGTGAATAATTAAATAAATTATTTTTAATAAATATCTTTTTTTCTTTTTAACGATTTTTTTTATATATTTTTTTTTTCGATATTTCGCTTTCCTTTGGAAAGCTTTTTCAGGAAACAAAAAAAAATTTATTTTTGAAAACAAAAAATTATTAACATATTCAAAAATAAAAATTTTTTTCCTGAAGAAGCTTTCCAAAGAAAAGCGAAATATCGAAAAGAAAAAAATATATAAAAAAAATCGTTAAAAAGAGAAAAAGATATTTATTAAAGATAAATAAAAAAGATCGTTTAAAAAAAACTATATAAATAAATTATTACTAAAGAAATAAACGTTCCAATATTTTGTTTATTAAACTCTTTGATTTTGAATTAAATTTTTTTTAAATCGTTTCGGTTCATAGAGAGATTAATCCACATGGTCTATAACGGACTGAGAAAACAGTATAGGACGAATATTATTGAGCCAAGAAAATGACACTAAATGACCACGATTCAAGCAAACACGCTAGACTCTTAAGTGAGAGCCGTTGAGGTACGGCTGTGCCCGTTCCATAAGGATACACGACGAATATTTTTGAGCCAAGAATTTGACACCAAATGAACACAACTCAAGTAAACACATAAAAATCCTAAGTGATAAGTTTAATTACATTTGATGTACTGGTAGAAGACATCGCTCTTTAATGATACAACTATGCTCGTTCTTTTAAACGTATGCTGACTGAAAAGTTCTTTAGTAATTCGGAGGATTTTTGAATAACCTAAAAGAACGATTTTATTTAACGTAAAGTGTTGAAAATAAACTTGAAATATGGTAATTCCTTAATTTTATGAAGCCATAGATGACGTATAGTCGATCATAAGTTTTCAATTTAGCGCTTTCTTTATTATCCAGTAAGCTGATAATCTTAAAACATTTTTAAATCAATTTCAATAATTTATTTTTAGTGAAACAGTTTCTTTGCAAATTATTTTAAAAAATAAAAAATTAACTTTCAATAGTAATTTTTAATTATTCGAAATGACTCCAAGGAAAAAATTAAGAAGGTTTGAAAACACCAAAAGATTGGAATTTTTTTTTTAATGAAAAATTACTTTAATATCAAATAGAAAAAATATCTGGAACCTGATAATTTGTTGCAAATGTTGTTAAGCAGTCGTTTTTTTATGTAAAAAGTATTTTTGATATCACGTTATTCAAGTATTAGTGAAATAAGTCATCGATAAGAAAGGTATGTTCCACAGGGCAGAATTTGATGATACAGTTTTTCTAAGCATCTTCAATAGTTCAAGTTACAATGTTCTTCAACAGACTGTAATAAAATACTTGTTGTATATCTTGATCGGCACCTCACCTGGAAGCCCCACATAGAAGCTAAGTTGACTTAATTGAAATTAAAAGTGACAAATAAACTGGCTATTTCGTAGGAACTCTACTCTTAAATTAGATCTTCAGCTTCTAATATAAAATTATATGTTAAAATATTATTTTCAGTTTTATTCGACCTTTTTTTTATAATTTCTATTAAATTTTAATCTTTTTACTCGGTCCTTTAAATTATAACGATTTATTTTTCTTATTTTTTCTCTCAATATTTCGCTTTACTTTGGAAAGCTTCTTCAGGAAATTATTTTTTTATATTTTCAAAAACAAAAATTCAAAAATAATTTCCTGAAGAAGCTTTCCAAAGGAAAGCGAAATATTGAGAGAAAAAAAGAAAAATAAGTCGTTATAATTTAAAGGACCGAGTAAAAAGATTAAAATTTAATAGAAATTATATGTTAAAACCAATATGTTGCTGTGAAATTCACTTGTGGGGCACTTCTTCAGCCTCGATTGTCGATAAAATTCAGAAACGCCAAAATAAAATTCTCCGCATGATTACAGCTGCTCTCTGGTGTCTCAAAATTCGCATAAATTAAGCACGTTTAGATCATTTATTTACAACGCTCTAAACGTGCCTATGATAAGAACAGAGACTTTAACACATATGACGTCATACATTAAGAAGCTAGATATCCATCCAAACCCTCTAGTCTGTAACATCCCAACTGATCGTGGTCACACTTGCCTGAGTACGAAGGACACCCTTGCCCTAAGCCGTACCCAAGAAGTGAAATGAGCGCCATTTAAAGTGGCTAACAATTTCATCAAAAATACTGTTGATTTATTTTGTCATGCTTTTGATAATTCCTTCTTATGCTTTGACTTTTGAAGGATACAATTTTGCACAGGTGATGATATCCTGGACGTAAAGTCAACTAATAATATTATGCATACGTCAACATTGGCAAATGATACAGCTTTTCTAAACATTCTAAACTAATGTTCTCAGGAAACTTCCCGACATTTACAAGACCACATAACAAGGCTAGAAAGGTGGCTTAAGGAATGGAAAATTAAGGTGAATGAAAGAAACAAAGCACTTTTTCCACTCCGATTTAGCTACTTCTAAAACATGGGGTTTCAATGCTGCTTCTTCAGATGTGGGAAGCCGTTGTCCACGTAGTTTTTTCTTGATGTTCGGAAAGAAAAAGAAGTCATTAGATGCCAAGTCAGGGCTGTACGGCGGATGACCCATCAATTCAATATTTTGCCCTGTCAAAAACTTCATTGTTTAAGCAGATCGGTGACAGCTCGCATTGTCGTGATGCAGAATGATTCGTCTTTTCTTTGACTTTTCCCGAAGTTTCTCAAAGACTTCTAGCAAACAAATAGAGGTGTACCATGCCGAATTAACCGTCTTACGTTGCTCTAATGGTACAGTCGCCACATGACCGGCAATGCCGAAGAAACAGACAACTATATGCTTTGATGTGCTTCTTCCACGAACAATTTTGGTGGGATTTCACTCGTCTTGAATAACCCATACGGTCGATTGCTGTTGTGTTTCAGGATCATATGAGTATATCCATTATTTATCACCTGTGCAGATATTATAAACTGCTTTTGATGCACCTTGAGCGAATTTCTGCAACATTTTCTTGCACCAATCAACACGAGCATCCTTTTGTGCGTTTGTTAGGTTATGCGGTATCCAACGTGAACAAACCTTTTTCACATGCAAATGTCATACTAATCCCTACAGATGCCTCAATCTCGCGATAGGCTAGATGACGATCATGCTTAATCAGCTCATGCACAGCTGCGATGTTTTCTGGCACAACAACCGTTGTTGGACGACCTTCACGGGATTCGTCCTGGAGTGATTGTCGGCCACGATTGAATTCGTTATACTAGTTTTTAATGGTGCTGAAAGAAGGTGCTTCATTACCATATAAGGAATTAAGTTCATCTGTGAACTGCTGTCGTGTCAGGCAACGTCGAAAGTTATGAAAAATTATTGCACGAAAATGTTCACGAGTTAATTCCATTTTCTCCTAAGATCACTTTTTCAACCTGCTATCACTAACACTAACAACAATAAAATGACAAAATGTTTTGGTTGAGGTTATGTTTAACAATGTGAAGGTTGCACTGGAAACATCAGCTGGTGCCTAGCAACAGTCAGTGTTACCAGGCCAGAAATATAAATAGCAGCCCTCGTACAGCTGACAATAAAATGCAACTAGTATAAAGAGAAGTCCACAACATTTGCATGTGATGAGGATCGACGTAAAACCTTGCCCAAAAAAAATAAAGAAAATGCCTCCATACGCAAAAAATCGTATCCTATGATTCAAATTAATAACCAAATGGTTCGTTCCTCAACAGAGTGTAGTAAAATACCTTCATGTATATATTTTAATTGGCGCCTCACATGGAAGCCCCATATGGACGCTAAGTTGACGTAATTGAAATTAAAATTGGCTCAGATATACAGGCTAGTTGGTAGGAACTCTACTCTGAAATTAGACTGCAAGCTGTTAGTATATAATTCCATCTTAAAACCATTGCGGTGTTATGGTATATAGTCGTAGGGCACTGATTCTGTCTCGAACGTCGATAAAACGCAATGATTACAGAGGCTTCCTGGTATGTTAAAAATTCGCACATTTACAATGATCTAAACGTGCCTATGGCAAAAACAAAGATTTTAGAACCTGTGTTATCATACATAAAGAAGCTAGAAATCCATCCAAACCCCCTAGCCCGTAATAACACACTAGGCTGAAAAGGAGGGACAACGTTGCCCTTAGCCGTACACAAGAAGTGAGATGAGCGCCAATAGAAGCAGCTATAGCGGGAAATAAATTTTGTCTAGTACAACAAAATTTTAGATATATGATTTGAATACCTATTGTAAGTTCATATTATAATGAAGAACCCAGAAAATTAGTGTGAATTAATCAAGAAAATTAAAAAAATTATTCATAATTTGCTTTGTGCGGTAATTTCTTCATTTTTAACAAACAAATTAATTGATAAACTTAATATAGTGAATCAACTAATGTAGTAAAAGTTATCAAATATGCTACTTAACGCTGGGGAATTTTCTTGCATATGAATGACTCTTTCAACCATATTAAAATAATAAACTTACAATATAAAAATGTTATTCCCAGAGTATTAAATGAATTATAAAAGTAAATTAAAAAAAAAGAAATGTCATTAAAGTAAAATATATTTTACAATGGTGTTGAAAAATAGCATTTTTTCATTCATTCAATCAAATGACGAAAATTTTAATTTTTATTGTATAAATTCTAAATAAATTTAAAATCATTAAACATATCATATCATTACTAGTTATCGCTAAATAGTTTAATTTAATTTAACGTAATCATTTTACGGATATTTATTACATTTAGAAATTTGTTTATTTAATTCCCTTTCAACATTTATATTTTAATTCATATTCAATGTTAAAGTAATTTTATTAAATTAACTCTCTTTACAAAAAATCAATAGTGTAAATGAATGTGATACAGTTTGACTAAAGAAAAAAATAACATTAATTTTTATGTTGGATATTTCTTTGTAATTATTTAAAAATTTAAAGCTTATTGCCTTTGATTTTATATAAATTAGCGTACTAATTATTAATGATATATTTAATGGAAGGTGATAAATAAATACTAACACAACTTAATTTTGTTACTTACGCTTCAGTTACGTATTAAGTTAAAATATTGTTATGAAAAAGCTTTGTTTAAGTTTTAAAAGAAATTAGTTGTGAGTAACAAAAGTTAGGGAAATGACCTATTGTCTCTTTCTACAACTTGCGTAGTTTCTAAAAAATTTTAATCCCACAAGACAACAATAACTTGCTTATTAGAAATTCCACGAAATAAAATAAAGAAACAGAAAACAAAAAACACAGAGCGTCTTTTTGCTCTGTGTTAGTTGCATCCAAACAGGCGCCTTTTTGGAGGTTTGACTGCCGACCATTAAAAAACAAAATTCTTGTCGACCGCTTAAATATGCGTACACTTAACTCAGAGCTAATATAATATTTTTTTGCAATTGTAACACTTCAGGTAACAATGCCTATTTAGTCAAGTACCGTGCTACATTCTTCAGGAAAGGAATAGAGAAGAGATGAAAGAGGTGGTGAAAGCAGAAGGATAGTCGGAAATTGACTGCCGTATAAGACAGCAAAGCGACCAGTGACTATGCCTTTATCGGTTAGCAGTCCCACCGACAGTCAAGTTTTATTTTTGTAGTGAAAAAAACCAAGATCTTCGTTGGGAATCGAACCCACAACCCCCATACTGACAAGCTAGTACACTACGTACTAGCCTACATCTACATCTATCATGTTCTTATCACCACTATGATCAAAAGTCCTGGATAGGTCCAAAGAGACCAAAACAGAAGTTTTGTGATCGTCTATCTTATTCCTTATTGACTTGGTAATACCTAGTAGTGCAAAAGCCGAGTTAAAATTTTAGATCCCTTTATTAATGGGCATAAATATATTTAATTATTCTCAGTAACCGTCAGTTAACCAACGAATATAGTTGAATTAGATGCTGCTGTAATGTCAATTTAATTTTGAATTTTTGAAAGCATTAGTTGAACCAACAGTTAGCAGTTATAGTATAGTGTTATAGCAAATCAATAGTTTTAGTTCGGCTTATGTTCACATTTATTTTAATTTTTTTTTTTCGGTCGGACCTGTACTTAACTACAATTTTACAAAAATAGTTAAGTGAAGCTGCCAATGAATCTAGTTAATGATTTATTTTTCCTATGGATATCCTGTCCCCATTGTTTTCCTTGGGGATTCAACTTCTTCATCTAGTAAATAGCAAATCTAAGATACTGTCCGTCGAACAACAACATTATGGGTTTTAATGATAGCTGCCCTAATAAGGCCGCCATCACGTTCTATAACCCCTATCACACTGTCAATTTGCCATTTTAATGGTAGCTGATTTTCATCTTTCAAGAGGAGCATCTGAATTAACCTGTCATTTTGTTCTTTGTTGAAGAAATGTAAGGTATTCAGAACTCCATTTTGTTCAAAAAAGCATCATTTATTTTCAGACCTCCACAAAATCATTTTCGAAAAGGACAAGAAAACAACCAATGCATTTTTGTTCCCGAAATTGCTGGGTATTGAACTCGAACCTTATTTTCTAGCAAGGCCACTTCAGATATTGTTTTGCTTTAATTGGCTGATACTAGTGTGAATCGTGTTGTTAGGCAGATGCTTTATTTAAGTTAAAAAAAGTAATATTGTGTCTCTTTATATTGTTATTCTTTACGTAGTTTCTAAGAAATCTTATGTACATAATACAACAACATCATTCTTATGTAAAATTCCACGAAATAATTTTAACAAACAGAAAACAAAAAGAACCAACTCAAAACAAAAACAAAAAAAAAAAATCACATAGGTAAATAGGCGCCTACACTAAATAACGATCAAAACAACAATATGTGAAAAGGGTGAAGTATAATTTTCTTGTATATGCCAGAACCACTCAAAACAGATTATTTAAGCACCAGCATAAAATATACGCCTAAGACGATGATCAATATTTAGCATCGATGTCAATGGTGCTACAATTAAAAAATGTGCTGGGGTTAATACTTGCAAATCATCATGATTTTCTGTGAGTGGATAAAGTGCATGTGAGTTCATAAAAGCAGAAACCTGGTATATGAAAGTGCAAAGTTCCAACTGAGCGAAGAAGATGGAGTTTTGCGAGCTTGATTGAAGTCTCCCAACGACCTCCAAAATCAGGCGACCTTAGTGGTATAAACTTCCAGTCTATGGCATCCTCTAAACATTGTTCATGTACAACCCGAAGGTATTGTGGGCTTAAAGTAACCGCTTAAGATCATCCAATTCGTTTTTGAACCCACAAAATTTGTGATATTGTCAGATCATATGGTTTTTGGTCTACCACGAATGCCAATAAATAGTTTGAGTGCAGCTAGAAAACCTTGAGTTGATAAATCTCTTACAAGCTCCAGATGTACTGCTGTAGTGCTTAAGCAAATAAAAAGGCATATGCAAGATTTTATTGGATTTCTTGAACAAATATCAGAACGATAGTGTAACGGTTCACAATACATCCGTCACTGAAAACGCCTACAAATCTGTCCTTGGGAAGATTTCCCATTATATGTTCTACTATATGAGGGCGCAAACGAAAGCAGCGAACACACTCGTTCACAACTCGCCTTACTACCACGTATTCGTCAATATTGCAGTCTAATGGTAGCCAATTACGATTGTGGACCAGCATGACATTTTCTTTGATGAAAATATGTTTTTATTGAATCTGTTAATGGATGCTGCTTAGGAACTACAACTGAATGGCGAGCATTAAAATTACGCAATGAATGTTTTAGTCAGCCGTTGACCCTTAATAGTTCAAAATTAATAACAAATGGATTCAAGGAAATAAGTGAACTAGATAATAAAATTGGCACTTTTAGGCCAAGAGCAATAAGTTCAGTGTAAAAAACAATTTTTTGAATCATTCGAATTAACCACATGGTTCCTTTGTCTATAGTTTCTGCTGTTAATGGGCCCTTTTGACGTGACACACCAGCACTAGCAAACTTGTATATATTGTTACGTTTATACCTTTTATAAACGTTTTGTTGTGAGATCTTTATTGCAAAATAAATAAATAAAGTTTTTAAATTAATAACAATTTTATTTATTTTGTGTAGTCACTGCAGACCAATTTTCTTAAGATGCACGTCTTTAGTTTATGAGGTTTATTTTTACTGTGCTTCCTTATCCACTCAGACGCTGCCCTATTTATATTTGTCCATTTAAAGTCAAGAAAATTTAAGAATTTTCTACTCCCTTGGTATCATATTTTGTTGTTGTACGTTGTTTATTCGATGTATAGGCGCCTATATGTTTGTGTGTATTTTTGTTTTTATGCTGATAAGGTTTCTGCTTGGGATTTATTTCAAGTTACTTGTTGTTATCTTGTGTAGAAAAGATTTCTTAGAAAACCATGCAGATGGCAAACAGCATACATGTTTTCTTTTTGTCTTGCATGCCAGGCAGTTAGTAAACAACATATCAAATTGTTGTTGTTTGTGTATAAAATTTCTACGCAGTCTGTAACCAGTAGTTGGCTTTATTGCTTAATTATTTTATTTTAAAATTTAAGCAAGACACATCCGTAACAATATGTATGTACATGCAAAAACTCTGCTAATTAAGCAGAGTTAAGCATTAATAAAAATAATAATTTACAAATGGTTTTATTAATTTAAAGAACATCCATAGTGGAAATTATTCAAGTGCCTGCTCTTCTAAGGAATTTCCGTAATCCGATTTTCTTCTTAAAAATAATTACCTTTTTTTGGGGTTAAAAATTAACAAATCGCTAGTAGGATATACTTGTATGTTTAAGTGCGTAAAGGCACAACTATAATATGCATAAGCTGGCTTAAGCTAATATCAAAAATTGAACGAAAAGTCCGTCAAATGCTAAAGCGAATCATTTAAGACTTTTAAGTGGCTATATTATACTTACATGAATATAGAAATTATTATGCATAGATGCACATTTGTTTTATTCGTACTTTCGCAAAAAAAATAATTTCGCTCTAAATAATTGAAATTTATTAGCAAAAAGGCGTTTAGTAATCATATTTTGTATACTTAATACTATCCTTATACAAAATTTATATTTTTCTAAATAGTTTTAAAAAAATTACGAAAGAAAAATTACACATGTTTCGCTGTATGTATTATTTGGGCCAAAAGTACGAAAAAATGCAACTGTGTGCATCATAGAATTTATAAGCAATACAAAATTAAATTATATTGCAAATTGTGTGTTAAAAAAAAGGGAAAATAAATAAAATGTTTAAAGGCCCTCGTTCCTTTGAATTGCCGTTATAATAAAATGCGTCTCTTTTGTCATATAAGCTATTTTTTCTTTGTAAATTTTCTATTAAATTCGGATAAAACTTTTTTTGCCCTCAATTGGAATTTGTTTACTAATGTATCTATAACACAATGTAAAATCAGCTGTTTCCGAACGGAATGTGCAATCAGTTTCGTACTTTGCTTATGCAATTGACATTTGACGAAACTTAAAGAAAAGTTTTGTTAAGTACATTATAGTTCGCCACATATGATTATTAGGTATTTGGACAGTTGTTTAAGTTGGCTTAAGCCTACATATGCATATTATAGTTGGGCCTTAAGATTATTAGGTATTTGCACTGTTGCTTGTTTGCCTTAAGGCAGTATATGCATTATATAGTTAGGCCTTAAGTCTGGCAATATTGCTGCCACCTAGTTTAGTTAGCACAGGCTAAGTTTACTATTTTTTTGATATTGAAAAGTTAGTACGTTCATACTCCTTGTCGATTAAACGGTGCCCATATCATATGCTGCTATTTTCTGTATTTTAATGCTGTTTTAAATTAAAAATAATTTTTATAATGAAAATGAATTATTTTTTTATACTCTTTTTAATTTCTGTTATTTTCCCTATTACCTCACTGCATACCATGAACTGTGAGCTAGTGTGTAATAAATAAAAAATCTATTTTCTTGTTAAACTAGAAAAAAATAGCCCCCGTTGTTTTTAGTTTTACAATTTTCCTATTGTTTTTTTATGCCTTAATAAGCTGTTTACTTTTGTATAAATGAAAACATTATCACGTTTTAAGTGAACAATCTGAGAACAATAATGATTTTTTCTTTTTCGCTTATGGTGTCTTGAATTTTTGTTTGTTAACACATGCCGTGTGAGGAAAAATTGCAAGTGTCTAATTTATATTTTCGTACACCTTATGTAGCATCCAATGAATTTTCTTAGTTGTTTTTTCAACAATAAAGAAAAATAATTTTTTCCAATTTAACTAAAAACTATTTTTTGAGCTGCAACAGTAGTTATCGTGTGGCAGTAGAATTCTTAAAATGAGCATCGAAAATCATTAAATAACAGTTTAAAAATATATTACCCGGTGCATGCTTTGAAAGACAGTAATAAAGATTTATGTTTTAAATGTCTTAAGTGATATAAAGGGTTTATTTCCTTCCCATTTTCTACCGTAAATAAAGAATAAAATAGCAAAAAGTATATAATAGTAAAAAAGCTTAATTCTAAAAAGCAAATAATAACAGTTTGCGTAATTATCTGCCAAAGGTGTTTTAAAACATTTTATTGATTTTATTGTATAAAAATATTACAATTTAAGCAAAGTTGAATTTTATTTTAAATTTATTTATTAATGAGTTATTTAACATAAAGAATTCATTTTCATATATTTAGTTTAACACTGACCAGCTAGTTAAAGATGGTGAATTAAGAAAACATTTTTCTTATATTTTATCTAAAGAAAATGGTTGGAGAACTATAATAAAATCAATTTAAGCCTTTAAATAACGGGTGGAAAACAAACTAACAAGGATTGTCTTAGTAGCGACAAGCGAAAAGAAAATAGTTTGGCACTAAATCACGTTGTCTTTATGGCAAAGGTGAGATGCATGAAGTGTTTAAATTTCTAGTATGAAAAATAACCGATTTAAGTCCTTCTTAAATGATGCCATTTACCTATAGGGGGTGCTAGGCCCGTATAACGTTAATGGTTACTAGATAACAGTTCTAAAGAGTCATGTTGCTTGATAGTGCACAACTAAGTGGGTGATAAAATCCCTCTAAAACTTGATATGAACATGAGACCGATAGTAAACAAGCAGCGTAAGGAAAAGTTGAAAGGAACTATGAATAGAGAGTTAAATAGTACGTACAACTGATAAGAGGGTGAACCCGATGAACCTAAATATCTATTGTAGAAAATTCATCATTAAAATTTTAATATATTTATATCAATATATTAAAATAATGGTGGGCACATTCTGTATAAAGGGCATTGTAATATATTAATATTGAATTAAATTGTTGTACAATTCACTCATGCAAGGGAATATGAGCTGGGTTTAGACATTCGTGAAACAGGTTAGTTTTACCCTAATAATGACAATGTGTTAGTGCGACAGTATTCCTGCCTAGTACGAGAGGAACCGTAATTACGGACCTATGACACAATAGTTATTTGAGAGAACAGTGGTATGACGTTACGTTTGTTAGATGATGCCTGAACGCCTCTAAGATGGTACCCAAGCTGGACAACGTGTGATTCGATTTACATCCGCGCCTGGCCATGAAGCCTTAATCAGATGGTGGATCAAACCACTGCATAATTTGGAACGTCATGCTCGTCCTAGGAAGCCGAAGCTATAGTTCTATGCAACAGAACTTTCTAGTTGCAACTTCGATGATGTCAGAGCAGGGCTGCAAATCATTACTCCTTGCTTAAGAGTTAGAGACTTTCCAACTCCTGTCCAAAACACATGTCTAGCATGCTCACTGGATCTGGGAACATTTCACCAGGTAGGTGTTATTAAAGGTGAATTAAACCCGGCCACCATAGAACCATAGACTGATATAGGGCCGCGAAACCACAACCACCATGATAATCCCATAAAGGGCCGACCTCAATAATCAGCCAGAGAACAGATAAGTGTCTAAAGAGACAAATAACGGAACTCTGCGGGTCACTGATTTCCGTTGAAATAAAATGGAGTTTCCAGTTGTACCCTGCTGACTTAAGGGGACTGGGCTCCCTTTTTCCCCCAGTTGCACAGGTCTACATAGTAGCTCTCCATTAAGACCATATATGTGCCCTCGGGGGGTACCCAAGCTGGACATTAATAATAAAAATAGAACAATTGCATTGTATGGCTCTTCAACCATTTAAAGTTTATCTTTGGTAAACGACAATGCATTTGTGATGCCAATGTTGTTTGCAACATAGCAAGGGCAGAAGGATATTATCACCTTTACACCGCGCCAGTTGCTTATAAAAACATTATTTAATACAATGACAATGCCTGGAATCAATTATAAAGGAAATTTATAGCGGGCAAGAGCAGCTGACACACTGTGGTCCAATGAAGCGCATCTTTAGCTTGATGACTCGTTGTATTATGTATTGTATACTCTAACATACAATCATAATAAGATTAATTAATTATATCCTATTAATAATTCATATAATAATATTATGTGTTATTGAAAATAAAAGTGACACAATACATAAAAATTTCTATACAATATAAAAAGTATAACACATCATTTTAGTTATATTAAAGTATATAAATAAACTTTAAGTATAACTTAAAATATATAAATAAATTATAACTATAACTTAATATATAAATAAGCATAACAAAAGCTAGGAACCCTTTTGAATATCTGCGACAGTAAAAGCTCACGTTGTAATCAAGAGTTATGAGTTTAAACCCTAGCAGAGGCTTGATCAAAAAATAAGTTATTGCTATTTAGCCTTTGGCAGCCCCTTTTTCAACTGTCAGATCAGACAGATCAAACTGGCAACTCAAAAAAACAGAACACAGAAGAAACCAAATCATTATACCGAGAGTCGTTTTTGCAAATACAAGCGTCACAACCGACACTTAAGAAAAATCAGAGAACTTTTGTAAATTAAAATAATAATAATAAATAATAAATATTGTGATAGTGTATTGTGTTAAAATAATAGTTTTACTTGGTACTTGACACACACCACTATAAGCTATATAGAATCACTTTTTAAAAGCCAAAAAATAAAAAGATTTATTGTGTAGCAGATAGATGAGTAAGTGAAGGCGACTATATATTACAGTGGAGGATGTGTTAAAAGTGCCGGTACACTAAACAGAAACTATCTAAGATAAAAAACCTCTACAGTATTCCGCAGTTCAAGTTGACAGGGTCGACAAGCTTTGTGGCTAAAGAAGTCATCCTGCGTGTCAAATAGGCTTAGAGAATGCGCATCGGCACATATTTTCAAAATAAAATATAGCATATACCAAATGTCGCCGAATTCTCAGATGATGGTAAGTAGGTAGTGTACTAGCTTTTTAGTATGGGGGTTGTGGGTTCGATTCCCAACGAAGACTTTGGTTTTTTTTACTACAAAAATAAAAATTGACTGTCCGTGGGGCTGCTCAGCGATAAAGACATAATCATTGGTGGCTGTGCTATCTTATACGGCAGTTAATTTCCGACTATCCTTCTACTTTCACCACTTGTTTTATTTATTTTCTATCCCTTTTCTAAAGAATGTAGCACGGTACTTAACTAAATAGGCATTGTTGCCTGGGGTGCTACTTCTCTTTAAAAATAAAATAAAAAATAAAAAAATATATCGTATTGTTACGAAGATGCTTTAAGTTTTAAAAGAATTTTTTCAGTAAAAAATTAAACGAAATAAATACAAGGCAACAACAAAATGTTCATTAAAACTTCCACGAAATAACTTAAATAAATAGAAAACATAACATAGTCACACAGGCGGCTTCACTGAATAATAATAATAACAACAACAATATATTGTTACGAGGATGATTTATTAAGTTTTAAAAGAAAATAATTATCAGTACAAAAGTAAACCAAACGGCTCACCGTGCATTTACAAGCTGCGTAGTTTCCTAAAAATCAAAAACAAGTTATAAGAAGAGCTTACAAGGAATTCTACCAAATAAGATAAACAACAGAAAGCAAAAACAAAACACACACCGAAAAGCAGGCCTCTAAACTGATTGAGAGAACCGTTTAAAGCAACTATACAAACACCACTTGCTAAGCAAATGAATCATGTCAAGTTAAGTCATCGTTGAGCGAAGATAACAAAGTTGCCATCGTGTTTATTTGGTGCAGAGGAAGGGAATAAATCGTTTAATTAAAATTAAAACTCCAAATTGATGTGTTATTATTTTGTAATGAAAGAATACAATATATTAAAAACGTTTATTAAAAGGAATAAACGTAACAATATGACTGGGTTGTGTATGCAAGAACCGCTCAAAACAGGATATATAAGTACTATGTGCTGGCCAAAAATGTTAATTGATGTAAAAAGATCGTTGAGTAAAGACATAAAGATAATAAAGCAGCTATTAGGCGTTAAAATGGTAAAGTTGCCATAGTGTATTTTTGTGTATAAATGCCAATAAGTAAATAAATCGTGTAATTTAATTTTTAACTCTCAAGTGTTGAGTATAATTATTTTGCAATAAAAGAACACAATATGACAAGAAGTTATTAAAGAAATAAATGTAATAATATAATTAATATGAAATATTTATTTCTGGCCTGTAAACAAATATGTAACATTGAAGTACACAGAAGAATAAGTTTGCAAATCTGTAATAAAAATATTTGAAATTATAGAATTATTACGTTTTTTGCTCATATTTTTGTTACTGCGAAAATTGTTCTTCAATCTACAATTTCTCTAACTAAATTCATATATCTTTTTGAATGTATGCCTCAAACCATTCAATTTCCCAAACTCGTTTTTAATAAATGTCATTGGGTGATTTCCCAAAGTCGTTTTTATGAAAATTCATTCGGTGATTTCCTTCAAATGCATAAAAAAAATTAAATATTGACAAAAATCAAAAATTCTTGTGTTTCGACTTCGACTTTCATTTCATTTAGAAACCAAAATAATACATTTGAAACACTGAATGAACAGATTATTGTTCACAAACACGCATACATTTCCAACATTATGACCACAAATGTGTTGTTAAAATACAAACTAAACGCATAACTAAATGCATAGAAACCGAAAATTTACTTTTTCATATGTAAAATATGCATAAATCAAGCAATATGCTACAAGTACATGCACATATGTACATCGGTAGAGTGGAATGTATATGATCATAAAATACACAACAGCATCAATTTTACACAATCTGTATGCCTGAAATTTTTGGATTTTTTCATTTCCCTACTCGCTTTAATAAACAAATAGCCACTTTACAAATGAATCCGACTTCTAAACGCAGACATATTTTCATTTACGCACATGATGCCAATATTTTCAGTTGTCGAAAATTTCTAAAAATACAATGACTTCACATACGATTGTGATCTATGAAAAGGCAGATGGGGAAAAAAGGAAATATAATCAGTGCAACATAAAGCAATAATGGAAAACAACAAACAGACAATACAGTAATTGTAAGGTATCATATCTACAATAGTTACTTAAATAAGAGTCATGATAATATTTAGCAAAAGTTATGCCATATAGTTCCATTGTTAATATAGTGAATGCCAAAAATTTAAAATAAATTTTAATAAAAAAAAATATTTCTCTTTCTATAAAAAAATATTAGCAATAATATTAGCAAATATATTAGCAATAATTTCAGAAGTCAGTCGCTTCCCACGGAAATGAAATGTTAATAATAACGATGAGCGTTCTATAGAAAGGATAGCGGAAATGACTCTTCTACAGGAATTAAAAATGGATTTTCTCGAGTTGTCATTTTTTTCGGTGTAAGCTGTTTATTCGACATGATTGGCGGTGGTATCGTTAATGGTAAGTTTCTAAAAAAAAACCTTAACGGTAAGTTTTCAAAATTTTATCGATTCATTTTCCATAGAAAAGGTTAACGATGCCTTTTGTATAGAATCGTTAGCAATGAATTTTTTTTTATAGAAACTGTAATGATGAATTTTCTCTCTTTATTAGTGACATTAGCAATGGCGAGTCTGCGTTGACTTTTGTATCAAAAAGCTAAAGATGACTTTTTTCACAAACGTTAAAGGTAAATTCTTTAAAAAACGTTATCGATGAATTTTTTATAGAAACCTTTGCTTTACTTTTTTCAATGGAAATATTAACGATGACTTTTCTGAAAGCGAAAACATTTACATAGCATTAGCAATGACTTTTCCTAAAAAGGCTCACGATAACATATCTTTAGTAACGTTAACGATGACTTTTCTAAAAATGTTAGCGATGATTTTTGTAAAGTTAACGATGACTTTTATACAGATTGTGATACAGTTTCACGTCAGTACTTAGTCTTACAGCCCTAAACTTATGGTGGTTTTATCTTTGGGTGAATTATATGCGTCTACCAATGTCCTCAAGGAGCATAATATATTCAGGTGAAAGCAGGGCCGAGCCCGGCCTTCTTGCTTAAGAACCGGAGTCTATCTAAAATCCCGTCACCCCCAGCATAGCGACATTCTGTTATAATGCAACACCTTTTCGCGTTTTAGCTTTAAACCCCAGCCACTACGTTACTTCCCGAAGGGTCTTACCAATAACCAGTAAAGAGCCGTAGTCCTGTAGGCTACTGGTTCCCGTGGTAACATTTGGTACCACTAATCAGACCACGAGTGCCCCAATCTTCTAGTTCCAGGCTTTAGCCAGTCAATGCGATGGGTGCCGTCTTTTATCCCCAGATGTAGATTTCAAGATGGATATGTATCTACAAAGACTTCGTGTTCCCGGGGGTGAGATGACTTTTATATGGAAAAGTTAACGGTAACTTCTTTAAAAATCTTATTAATGAATTTTGCATAGAAACGTTTACAATTACGTTTCTAATAAAAACTTTAGCGATGATATTTTTTTTAGAAACTTTAACGATAACTTGTCTAAAAAACATGTTTTGTATAGCAGCGTTCATGGTGACTTTTCACTAAAAATATAAATGATGACTTTTATGTAGAAACGTTAACGATGACTTTTATATTAAAAAAAAATAATCTAATGAATCCTTGAAGATAGCAATTGATTTTTCGTAAAACTGTAAAGGAAACATTTTTATCGAAACGTTAACGATGAAACAAGTTCTCTGTAAAACCCCTGACTTTAATAGTTAATTTTATATAAAAAGTTATGTAAAACACCAGTGCTCACTTTTCCAAAGTTACGCAAGCTTTAATATAACGTCTTTGGTATAACATAACGGTAATTTTTCTATAATTATCATTTATATTATTTTAATTTAATTTTAGAAATCGTTTACCATCACACTGATTTTTCTATAAAAACAAATTGGCGATACATTAAACTTATAAAATTGTGCATTAAATTCATTAAAACCAAGATAATATAGCCGAAAGCTATAATATATTAATATACATATTAACGAAAGCGAAAATTTTGTAAATAAATTTTAAAATTAATGCGAAATTGCCTGTTAGTGATAACGATAATTTTTATGAACTTTAGTGTTAGTAAAGAGAAACCTTGATAATGTTGACTATAACGATGTTTTTTCTTATAGAAATGTTAATTAATATGAAATGTTTACGATAACGGTAATGTTTCAATGAAAACTTTTACAATAGTTACAACCGTAGCGATAATTATATCGATAACTTTTCTATGGAAAGGTCAATGAGAGTGATCACTTATTTATAGCAACGTTAATGATAAAAAGGTGATAACCTTTTTGTAGAATTTTTTAAGTTAACTTTTCTATACTAATCGTAAAAACGGTTTTCAATTCCTTAATTTTCTATAGCTAATTATTTTTCTAAAATATATTTTATAAAGAAAAACTAACGATGTCAATTACATAAACTTATATAGTTATCGACAGCTGCACATTTTTGAAATGATATTATTGGTAACCCTGCTTTCCCATTAACAAACTAACTAAAGCACAACATTGCAGCTTAAGTTGAACTGCGTTATTGTAGCACTATATCTGCTTAGTTAAGTTATCGAAAACTTTAATCATAAGTAAAAATGTTTTGACAGTTTTATTTTTCTATAAAATATTATTGATAATTTTATTTTACTTTAGAAAAGTTGTCATTTATGTTGCTTTTCTGTTATATTAAAATTTGGCAGAAAAGTTATCGATTTCTTTGTGAAAAAAAACTTGACCTAACTAAGAGGTCAACATATGTTTTATATTTATAGTTTTTTAACGATAATTTTTA
This sequence comes from Trichopoda pennipes, assembly GCA_030448955.1. Taxonomy (NCBI): domain Eukaryota; kingdom Metazoa; phylum Arthropoda; class Insecta; order Diptera; family Tachinidae; genus Trichopoda; species Trichopoda pennipes. The sequence goes on along the minus strand of JASKUP010000011.1, from coordinate 521,194 downwards.
ATGCATAAATATAATTGAAAATGACATTTTTGACGATAACATTATTTTATTAAAAAATTATCGATTTTTTTTGTCTAAAAGAAAACTTGACTTGACCAAATTAAAAGCACAACATAGATTATATGGTTATATTTGTATTTTTAACGATAATTTTTAATTTAGAAATATACTTGAAAATAGTGTTTTGCGGATAACTGCATTTTATTAAAAAGTTATCGATTTTTTTTGTGTAAAAAAACTTGACCTCACCTAACTAAAAACAAAACATATAATTTATTTTTTATATTTATATTTTTATAACGATAATTTTTAATGTAGAAATATAATTGAAAATGGTATTTTTGATGATACCTATCTTGTATTAAAGAGTTATCGATTTTTTTGGTGTGAAAAAACCTGACTTAACCAAATTGAAAGCACAACATAGATTTTATGTTTTATATTTATATTTTTTAACGATAATTTTTAATGTAGAAATATAATTGAAAATGGCATTTTTGACGATAACAATCTTTTATTAAAAAAATTATCGTTTTTTTTTCTAATCTAACTAAAAGTCGACATACATTTTATGTTATATTTACATTTTTTGAACGTTAGTTTTTAATATTGAAATAGAATTGAAAATGGAATTTTTGATGATACCTATCTTTTATTAAAAAGTTATCGATTTTTGTTTGTGTAAAAAAACTTGACTTAACCTAACTAAAAACACAATATAGATTTTATGTTTTATATTTCTATTTTTAATGATAATTTTTAATTTAAAAATATAATTGAAAATAGTACTTTTGCGGGTAACTGTATTTTATTAACAAGTTATCGATTTTTTGGTGTAAAAACACTTGACTTAACCAAATTGAAAGCACAACATAGATTTTATGTTTTATATTTGTATTTTTTAATATAAAGTTTATTGTAGAAATATAATTGAAAATAGTTTCTTTGACGATAACTGTCTTTTATTAAAAAATTATCGATTTTTTGTTTAAGAAAACTTGACCTAACCTTACTAAAAACTTAACATATACTTTACTTTTTATATATGTATTTTTTAACGATAATTTTTAATGTAGAAATATAATTGAAAATGGTATTTTTGATGATACCTATCTTTTATTAAAAAGTTATCGATTTTTGTGGGTAAAAAACGTAACCTAACCTAACGAAAAACTCAACATTGATTTTATGTTTTATATTTGTATTTTTAACGATAATTTTTAATGTAGAAATATAATTGAAAAAAGTATTTTTGGCAATAACAATATTTTATTAAATAATTATCGACTATTTTATAACTCTTATCAGAAACTTTTAAATAAATTTACCCTTAACAAAAATTTTACAATTTCCAAATGGACATCTATTAATAACTTTTTAGTTGCATAGCTAACATGGCCTAAAAAGAAAAACAATGACACAATTTTTAAAACGAAGTAAAGTATCGAACTATGAGTTTAGTCAGGTTCACTTTATTGAATATTTATACCTTTCTTTTAAAATGAGTCTAGTGTTTGTGCACTTATCACATCAATTTGTCTGCCATGCTTCTGTATTTCTTAAATACAATATGGTTTCTATTTGTTGTTGTTTAATTTTGCATTTTTTTAAGAGTAGTAAAAAAATTTTGAAAGAAAATTAAATGATTTCACCTCAAAGGAATTAAATTCACATAACTCTTGATAGAATTAATGGCATCCATGTTAATGTTAATTGAAAAGGTTGATTGTTGGCTTGTGGAAATATGTGTGTGTGTGTGTATGTTTGCGTGTGTTGATATTGATGAATTCGAAAAATATGAAACAAGTTCCATTGCAGGTAATAAGAGATTTCAATTTAATTATTGACAATAATTCCTGAAGGGACAGTACGATTCAGTAAATAAAAATGAAAGAAATAAACGAATATTGGACAGGGTGGTGCATAATTTTTAATATCTTCTTATTTCATCAAAACTAGTTAAAGACGTGAAAATTTTACACTTCGTTCATTAAGGTAAAAAAGAATCTTAACAAAATGTTAATGTTAATTCACATAAAAACAAAAATAACAACAAAGCAACTTTTTATCTACGTAATACTTACAATGAACAATGAAGACTCTTATACCAGAGTTTCTATCTCTGCACACATGAACAATCTTAAATCAGCTCTTTACGGTTATATTAGTACCGATTATGTTTTTATCTTTTGCTAAGACTTGGTTGTGTAAGTACGAGTGTGCGTACGAAATAATCAGGTTTTTCTTCTTATTTATAAGAATATTTTTGAAAAGTTTAAATGCAACAAATTTTAATACTGTTCTATACTAAGGTTGCTAAGGAGATTAATTACGAAGGGGAAATAAAAGAAATTATATACTCATAAATACAGCTTACTATAATAAAATATCACTTATGGCTTGTTAAGGGATCTTAAACGTAAACTGCTAAGTATTTACAAAATATATTGGGTAACTAATATAATTTTTTTTTCAATAATTTTTAATAAAACAATTTAGAAAGGTAACATTATAAAAAACTATTAAGTTTTTAAATATAGTTTAAGTATGATCCACAAAATTTCTTATTCGTTTTCCCTGTTGAACAAGCTAATAAAGGTCGGTTAAAGGATGTTCTTCGCATTATGTGCAATTGGTTGCATATAAAATTAATTCGAACAAAGTAGCGAATCAGAAAATGCAATACAACGATATAAGTTTTCAGGCTTTTCTTAAAAATAAATACAATATTTTCAAATAAAAATTTTTCTTTATAAAATAAGAAAAAATTTTTCCATATATAAGAAAAGTTATCGAAATCTTTTATCTATAGACAATAAAAATTATCGGGAACTTTTTTCCGCAGATAACAAAAGTTAAATAAGAAAAATAGAGAACTTTTTTTCACAAATAACAAAAGTTATCTATAACTTTTTTCCATTTATAAGAAAAATTATCGATAACTTTTTTCAGTACATTAGAAAAGTTATTGAAATTTTTCCACATATAAGAAAAGTTATCGATAACTTTTTCCGGTATATTAGAAAAGTTATTGATATTTTTCCACATATAAGAAAAGTTATCGGTAACATTTTTCCGTAAATTAGAAAAGTTATCGGTAGCTTTTTCTATATATTAGAAAAGTTATAGATAACTTTTTTTCATCGATAACTTTTTTTGGTATATTAGAAAATTTACCGGTAACTTTTTTCTATATATTAGAAAAGTTATTGATAACTTTTCTACATATTAGAATAGTTATCGGTAACTTTCTTCTATATATTAGAAAAGTTATCGGTAACTCTTTTCCATATACAAGAAAAGTTATCGGGAACTTTTTTCCATATTTTGGAAAAGTTATGGGAAACTTTTTTCTATATACTAAAAAAGTTATCGGTAACTTATTTCTATATATTAAAAAAGTTAGCGGTAACTTTTTTCTAGATATTAAAAAAGGTATCGGTAACTTTTTTCTATATATTATAAATGTTATTGGGTACTTTTTCTATATATTAAAAATGTTATCGGGGACTTTTTTCTATATATTAAAAAAGTTATCGGTAACTTTTTTCTATATATTAAAAATGTTATCGGGTACTTTTTTCTATATATTAAAAATGTTATCGGGGACTTTTTTCTATATATTAAAAAAGTTATCGGTAACTTTTTTCTATATATTAAAAATGTTATCGGGTACTTTTTTCTATATATTAAAAAAGTTTTTGGTAACTTTTTTCTATATATTAAAAAAGTTATCGGTAACTTTTTTCTATATATTAAGAAAGTTATCGGTAACTTTTATCTATTAAAAATGTTATCAGGTACTTTTTTCTATATATTAAAAAAGTTATCGGTAACTTTTTTCTATATATTAGAAAAGTTATCGGTAACCTTTTTCTATATATTAGAAAAGTTATCGTTAACCTTTTTCTATATATTAGAAAAGTTATCGGTAAGTTTTTCCCATATATTAGAAAAGTTACCGGTAACTTTTTTCCATATATTAGAAAAGTTATCGGTAACTTTTTTCCATATATTAGAAACGTTATCGGTAACTTTTTTCCATATATTAAAAAAGTTGTCGGTAACTTTTTTCTATATATTAAAAAAGTTATCGGTAACTTCTTTTTATATATTAGAAAAGTTATCGGTAACCTTTTTCTATATATTAGAAAAGTTATCGGTAACCTTTTTCTATATATTAGAATAGTTGTCGGTAAGTTTTTTCCATATATTAGAAAAGTTATCGATAACTTTTTTCTATATATTAGAAAAGTTGTCGGTAACTTTTTGATATATTAGAAAAGTTATTGGGAACTTTTTTCCATACACAAGAAAAGTTATCGGGAACTTTTTTCAATAGATAATGGTAATTTTTTCTAAGTAATTGATAACTTTTTCTATTGATAAAATAAGTTATCGATAGATTTTTCTTTGAGAATAAAATTGTTATTAACATCTTTGTTTTATAGGTAATAAATTTTATTACCAACTACTGCTATAAAAAAGAAACGTTATCGATAACTATTTTTCATAATGTTTTTCTATAGGAAAGAGAACTTACCGATAATAACTTTTTATTGATAATAACATTTACGGATAACTATGTTTTATAGGGAAAAATATGTCATTAGACTTTTAGGAAAGAAAAGTTATTGCTGTGTTTGTTTCTAGAGATAAGAATAGTTATCGTTAACATGTTTCTTTAGACAAAATAAGTTTTCACTTAAATTTTTGGATAGAAAAGACTAGTTTTAGATATATACTGTTGTAGATTGGTTATCGATATTTTTTCTATATGTAAAAAAAGTCATCTTAAACTTATTCTGTATAGAATAAAGTTATTCCAAATTTCGTCTATAGGGAAAAAGTTATCGTAAATTGTTGCTGTAGAAAAAAGTTTTTTGGTATTTTTTTCTATCGTAAATTTTGTTTGAAAAGGAATCAAAATATCGTAAATTTTTTCATAATTTTTTTCTATACATAAAAAGAGTTATCGATAACTTTTTTTTTGTATATATAAGCAAAGTTGTCAGTATGAAAGAAAAGTTTAAAAAATGTAGTTTTATAAAAGAGACAAATTATAGATATTTATTTTCTACAGAATAATAAAGTTACTGTAGAAATGGAAGCTTGTGGATAACTTGTTGCTACAGTTAAGAAAAGTACTTTCCATACATTTTTACTATAAAAGAGAAAACTTTTTGATAACAATATCTAATTAAAAGTTTCATATTTCTAACTAAAAATCGTTAGTTATTTTTTGCAAAAAATAAATGTTGTCAGTGGGCAAAGATGTCGATAGCGTTTACTAACAGAAATAAATTTAGTGATATTTTTAATTAAGAGTAAAGTGGTAGTAATAGTCTTATCTCAAAGAAAGTATTCAGTAGCATTTGGGTAGAAAAATAAGATTATCGAAAATTTTACGGACAGATATCCATACTTTTAATTTAATAAAATAATAAATTTTGAGCAAAGAAGTGTTAACTGTTAAAAGAAATTAAAATAATGGATATTTTTGCTTTATACACTTAAAGAAAAAGCTAAATAAATTTTCATTAGTTTTCGTAATAATTCATTGATTTAAAAGCGAAAAAAATAAATACTCACGTATTTAACAAGCTGTTTTAAAACATCACGTTTTTATAGCATCATAACTTGCTTTGAAGTTTATATAAAAAGAGCTTAACAAATGTTTGACCACTCATCATTAAAATAAAGAGAAAAATTATTTCTTTTCGTCTGTATGCTTTTATTTAGTTTACTGCCCACAAGATGAGAGAAATAGCACGAGTTATTGTATGCTTAATGGAGTAAACTTTAGTCGAACATGTGAGGCAACGGCATGAACTATAAAATATTTTCGCAAGTACACAAGTGCACATACGCAGTTACTGTCAGATGCGTATATTTGTCCACCTTCTAAACATTCATCGCTGACATTTATTTAACGTTGTATTTGTATAAAATATGTGTGTGGCCGCTAATGACGGTTTGTGTGGCACGTTTTTAGTTTAACTACAATTTCATGCTTTAATGTTCCAGAATGCTTTCAAAGGACATTTTTCCATTTAGCAAGATGTCGGAATTTTGTTGCGTGTATTGTTGTAGTTTATTGTTTTGCCGATTCACAGTGGTGCCTTCTATCTAATATTTAAAGAACGCCATCTGGAGAGGAAATTAATTACGATTGACGTGCTAACTAAACTTTTTATTACAGACTTGCGGTTGTAAAAAATAATTTATGGGATCACTCGATCCAAGAGGTTTTATAAGAAGTAAGCAAAATGTACGATTTGTGTTCCTTAATGTTGCATTTTGCTTGGGAAACTCTTTATTCTGGAGATTAAAATTCGTATTTAAGCGTGGCTGATTTAAAAGGCCTGCGGATATATCTTAACTTTCTAATTTAGAAGTTTTGTTGAATGTTTTAATAATTTTGTACTTCTGGGGAACGTTACAAATGTAAAAGGGTTTTCAACAAGAAGTTTGTTTTCTAAAACAAAAAATTTAGCTTAAGATGATTTCAATTTTTATTGCGTTACGAAGAGAAAAGTTCGGTAATTATGAATGAAAAATAATATCCGGCAAATGGTCATCGCGACCACACTGACAAATGTCGAACCTTTCTTCAAAGTTTCTAATCACTTTTTGGCAAAATGGCGGTACTTTTTCGTTAATCACATCACGAATTCTGAAATCGGTTCAATTGGCTCCGCATAGACTCTGTCCTTAACATAGTCCCACAAAACATAATTCAGAGGTGTTAAATCACACGATCTGGCTGGCCACTTAACTGCTGATTGTCGTGAAATTAAGCGATCGGGAAATTTAAACTGATTATTTCATTGGCTGTGTATCATGTGGTACTATCCTGTTGAAATCATATATCAGTGATATCCATGTCGCTAGTAATAGGCCAGAATTTAGTTGTCGCATTTCGCGGCTGGGTGATCTAATAACCTTAACCGCATTTCCAGCTTATCTTCGAAAAAAAGGGATCAATCACGCCTCCAGACCACCAGCTTATCATACAATCATACGTTAAGCATGCAAAAGCTTCTCAATAATCAATTCTCAATTGAGAAGCACAAATGCTGCAGTTTTGCTTGTTGAAATACCCTTCCCCCCGGGGGCACATTATAGTCTTTTTGGAATCTACTATTCCATTTAGACTGGTGTCTTGCGGGGTAAAAGGGAGCCCAGGCCCCTCAAAGGCTAGTAGGAGCCACCTGGACAATCCACATATTGCCACGGGAATCAGTTGCCCCAGAGTACACTATTTGTTCTCTTTAGACAATGATGTGCTCTGACTGGTTATTGAGGTTGGCCCCTATATGGAAGTATCGTGTTGGTTGTGGTTTCGGACCCTCGTGAGAGTTTGTGGGTCAGATCATTCAAATTACCACAATGAATGGTTCAGGTCCAGTGAGTATGAATGCTGTCGTGTTCTTGATAAAAAAGAGCTTCATGCGTTCTGGACCAGGAGTTGGAAAGTCTCCAACTCTTTAGCAAGGAGTGAAGGCTGCGGCCTACTTCGGGCTTTCGAAATTGCTACTAGAAGTGACCGGAGGATATACGTATTCGATGGCCTTCTAGGGCGTGGTTGATGTCCAATCAACCAAGTGGTTTGACCACCATCTGATTATGACTATATAGTCGGTGCAGATGTAAATCAAATCACGTTTTGTTGAAATACCCTAACAAGTGAAAATAGGCTTCGTCTGAAAAAATTAATTTTCCACAAAAACGGCGATGTGAATAGTCGGTCAGTTTCTATTCCTGCACCATTTAAACCTTTTAGGACTTTAAAATCAAATCCTTATACAAAATTCGCCAAGCGGTGGTTTAAGATAACCCCAATTGTTGAGAACGTCGACGAATTGACAAATTTGGATATGCTTCAACACAGTGACTTACGGCTGCGATGTTTTCAGTTGAACGACTTAGTCGAACACGCGTTAGTGTTCGCAGATTTTGTATCGAGCCTATCGACTAAAATTTAACAACCAAATTCTTAATAGCTGTCTATGTAGTCTGAAAATACCGCAAGTTTTAGGAAATGTAACTTTAACAGAAATAGCATTTTCATAGTGGATTTTAATTATTTTAATGCAACTTTCGTGCAAAATTTAATTTTTTGTAACAATTGTCAATTCATCTACTACGAATACGTCAAAACTATCGTGTTGTTGGGTGTTGCCACAGTTAAAAAAAAACTTCTTGTTGAAAAACCAGATAGTTCTTCAGTAGTACTATAAAACTTCACAACATGCGAGTACCTCTCGTGCTTGAATTATTTGGTTTGATTTCATACTTTTACGCCAACAAACCAGAGCCACCCGTGTATTGAAAGAGAACTTTTGATGCTACTTGACATGCAATTCAATGTTTTGACATTTTTTTAGCAAAGTACTCACTGTAAGAATTTTAATATATATTTGTTGTGATGTATGTAAGTTTAAAAGTCATCACTATTACTGTGGTTCATGTGAGGCCATTTTATAAGTTTATTGTATTCGTATGTGATCACTATATTTACTCCGCCATATTTTTCTTTCACAAATTTTAAAATAAAACTACTTAATGTTTTGATATAAGTTTAACACGCTTCTAGTGTAATTTCTTTTTAGTTTCGTCTCTCTTTCAGAAATAACAATGAACTGTGTTTCGTATATTTAGTTTTATATCTAACGTAAAAATTAATCATTGAAGTCACTTAATACCCACAAAGCTTTCGTAGATTATAAACTCACTAAATGCAATACAGTTGCAGATTCTTGTTGCTACTTCAGAAAGGCGTTAAGCGCAGAAATATCAATTATAACAAATAATAATTAAGAAATTGTTTGTTTTAAATTGTTGTCTTGGTCTCTTATGATGTTTAACTTAAATATGATTCAACCATTTCAACTCTAAAGCTCAAGGATTCGATTCATTGATTCATTCTGCCACAAATGTGTGGAGATATTTCAGGTAAACTGTGTGATTTGATTTACATCTGCGCCTGACTATGTAGTCTGAATCATGGTGGTCAAACCACTGCATAGTTTGGGACGTCAGGCTCGTCCTAGGAAGCCGAAGAATAATTCTGGCAACAGGTCTTTCCTAGTTGCAACTTTAATGATTCCAGAGCAGGGCTGCAAATCATCACTCCTTGCTAAACAGTTGGAGACTATCAAACTCCTGTCCAGAACACATGTCTAGCATGCTCACTGGATCTGGGAACATTTCACCAGGTAGGTGTTATTAAAGGTGAAATGAACCCGGCCACTACAGAACCATAAACTGTTATGGGGGTGCGAAACCACAACTACCACGATACTCCCATATAGGGGCCAACCTCAATAATCAGCCAGAGAACAGTTAAATGTCTAAAGAGACAAATAACGGAACTCTGGCTTACTGATTCCCGTGGAAATAAAGTGGAATTTTCAGTTGTACCCCTGCTGACTTCAGGGGACTGGGCTTCCTTTTTCCCACAGTTGCGCAGGTCTAAGTTGTTGCTTTCTCCAAAGACCATATATATGTGCCCCCGGGGGGTAATATATTAGGTAAAGTGTTATCAATGATTCCTTATGTAAGAACGAATATATGAAGAGCTCCGAACAATTAATTTTTACTGCCAATACTAAATGTGATACGCTATTATGTTAGGGGATCTTTTTTGATGATGTCGTCCTTTTGGTTACACTCAGGTCACACAACGCTTGCTCCATTTTTCGAAGCAATAATTTACAGAGATCGTTATTATAAGAAACTCGGCTTAATAGAGACATTAGAGCAGTCTCGTCTCTATTTAAGACTTGTGCTTAAAGGTAGATGAGTCAACATGTGTGCTATCATTTAGTCTTCAACAATACTTTTGAGGAATTAGGAATTAGTTGATGCTTTTGGATTTTGAGGTTCAGGAGCAAGCATGTCATACGTAAAGATATACTTTAATATCCAACAGGTCGTTAGACAGATGAGCTCGCAGGAGGTATATGAATTTAGCGCAATACTTTCGGCTAAAGTATTTTTTGGCACTTAGCTAATTTTTGTCGATCGCTTGCATTAGGCAATCGTTTAACTTTTATTTTCATGGCAATACAATATCTGATAGCAGCACCCCCGTGGGATACATTATAGCCTTTATGGATCCTACAACTGCCATCTAGACTGGTATCTTGCGGGGTAGTAGAAGTCAACTGGAAAATCCACTATATTTCCACGGGAATCAGTGAGCCTCAGAGTTTCGCTATTTGCCTCTTAAGCCATTTAGCTGTTCTCTGGCTGATTATTGAGGTGGGCCCTTCGGGAGTATCGTGGTGGCTGTGTGTTTCGAGACCCTCGTTTGAGTTTGTGGGTCGGATCATTCACAATGAACACAATGAATGCCGTCGTTTTCTTAATTAAATTAAGCTTCATGCGTTCTGGAGCAGTAGTTGGATAGTTCCAACTCTTCAGCAAGGAGTGAAGGCTGCGGCCTACTCCGGGCTTTCGGGATTGCAGCTAGGAGTGACCGGAGGATGTACGTTTCCGAAGGTCTTCTAGGGCGAGGATGACGCTACATTTCATCCACGGTGGCAATGGCCACCATCTGATTAGGGTCTACGGCCAGGTGCAGATGTAAACCTTATCACGTCATCTGATAGCAGCAGGTGTTTGTACTATCATAGCGGTGAAAGATTAAGACTTGCGAGATGTAGACAATAGCCCAATACTACTACTATTACAGTTACCATGTCTTTTTAAAATAATAACATAAACATTCCAGTTTGCAAGCAGCGGGCTTGCAAGTAACAAGTCATTGGGTGTGGAATCTATAATTCTTTAGAACATTTCTTATCTTCAGTAAAACTGCAAATGTGGGTGGCGTGGGATGTGTGAGGATATAGAAGTGTAAGATTAAGACGTGCTATAACATAAACCATCTCCTTTTTAAAATAACAGAATAAACATTCCAGTTTGCAAGCAGCGGGCGGCTTTGCAGGTAACAAGTCCTTAGTTGAGGAATCTATAATTCTTTAAGAAACTTTGTATCTTCAGTAAAAATAAAACTGTGGTTGCCATTGTAATATATAATTTCCCAGAGCTACTTTGAAGCTGCTAAGCCCTCGCCATAGTGGTTGCTAAATGGTGATTAAATGTCCCTTGCTAGCTTATGATATTAACTGCTATTGCTAGTAGGGCAAAACTAGAGAAGTTACACATCTATCGGCTTTGTTCGACCTTTTGCCAAGGATTTATACAATTATACAATAAATACGGAGAATACTGATCAACCTCTGTAAGCTGTTAATGTCAGTAGTACGTTTGAAACAATTTTCCAGCTAATGCTTTTTAATTCACTAGCGCCACGTTAAACACAGCAGCACATACCATTCGTCATCGCCAGTGCGTCAATGCTGATCTACAGAAGTTACACTTCTATTGACATTGTTTCAATCTTTTAGCTTTCTTAACCGAGGTCTTATATGATTCTCGAGTATACGGAGGATACTGGTAAAGTTTTCCCAGCTGTTAATATCAGTAGTACGTTTAAAACAATTTTCCAAATAATGCTTTTGAATGCCACTAGCGCTGTCGTCGATCACAGCAGTACATAACATTCGTCATCGCCAGTGCGTCAATGACGACGTATATTTAGGCGGCTTACGTCTTTGGTCTAGCCTTATCAGTAACAGTAACCAACGTACTTACACTGAATTCCGTTACCGCAGCCTATGGCCTCAGGACAAAGACATTTGCAGGGACATCTTGTTAACTAACACTTTTATTCGACGACTTGAAGCATTGACCCAGCGAGTTCCACAGTGGTAGCTTTCGGCCAATATAACTACAAGTTCTACACCGTTTTTTAACATGGCAGTTACTGTTTCATCTATCACCTACTTCAACCTTTCCAAAGCCTTTCGAGTCTGTGGTAAAATAAAATGGAAATAATGATCTAAAGAGTCCGCCAAATAACTGCTATAAACAAAACTACTGAATATTTTCTCAAATTTCTCTTTTTATTTGAAAGTGCAATCCTTCCGGTTAATAATGAAAAATAATTGCATTCAAATGGATACCTCGGCTAACCAAGCAGTAGCCTACACGATCGGTACAATTTTTAAGCACATTATGGATTGTGTGCAGATGTATTTCATCAATGGCTTCATAAATATTGTCGTTTAAAGCGTCAATTGTCTCTGGCTTGTCAGCGTAACACTTATCTTTCACGGCACCCCACAAATAGTAGTTCAACAGCGTCAAATCGCAGCTCAGAGGTGGCCAAACGACATTAGCTCTGCAGCCCGGGGGGAGCACATTTATGGTCTTTATGGTACGTAACAGCTGTCTAGATCTGTGCAACTGGGGGTATAAAGGGAGCCCAGTCCCCTGAAGACAGGCAGGGAGTCAACTGGAAACTCCACTTTATTTCCACGGGGATCAGTGAGCTCGCAGAGTTCATTATTTGCCTCTTTAGACTTATAATAGTTCTCTGGCTGATCATTGAGGTTGGCCCCTATATGGGAGCATCGTGGTGGTTGTGGTTTTGCGGCCCCATAAGGGAATAATGAAAATTATGGTGGCCAGGATCATCTCACTGATAATGACACGCAAAGTGAATGATCCAGTCCAGTGAGCATGCTTGACATGTGTTCTGGACAGGAGTTGGAAAGTCTCCAACTCTTTAGCAAGGTGTGATGATTTGCAGACCTGCACTAAAATCATTAAAGTTGCAACTAGGTGGTTCTGTTGCTTAGAATTATATCTTCGGCTATCTAGGACGCCTGTATGACGTTCCAAATTATACAATAGTGATTTGTCCACCATCTGATTAAGACTATATAGTCAGGCGCGGATATAAAACAAATCACACTCTGCAGCTAATAATGCGATCTTCAAAAATAGGGCGCCAAACATCGAGTGTAGCTTCGGCTGTGTGGCACGTAGCGCCGTCCTGTTGAAACCAAATGTTACCAATATCCTCCTTGTGAACAAAAATTCGTTCAACATGACTCGATAACGTTCGACATTGACTGCAACGGCCACTCCTGGCTCATTTTCGTAGATAAATGGCCCAATTATGCCTCTGGACTAAAATCCGCACCAAACAGTGACTCATTTTGGGTGCGTCGGCTTTTCAATGTATGCGTGCAGGTTTTATGTGCCCCAAGTGCGACAATTTTGCTTCTTTACATACCCGCCAAGATCAAAATCAGCTTCATCTGTAAAGATGATTTTTTTTGCAAAATCGGCATCTTCTGTAAGTCGATCGTAGGCCCACTTAGCGAAGCGAAAACGCATTGGATGGTCACTTGGCTTCAACTCCTGAACCAATTGCCCTTTGTATGGCGTCATAACAAGGTCTTTATGAAAAAATTCGTCTCAATGATGTCTCTGAAATGTTCAATTGTTGAGAACGGCGGTGAATTGACGTTGATGGCGCTTCACGCACACTTTCTGCCACAGCAGCAATATTCTCGTGTGTACGCACTGTTTTTGGATTATCATGCTTTGGTTACTCGATGAAGATGCCAGTTTCTTTCACTTTTTTCACAAGATAACGAACATACGGAGCTGACGGTGCATCTCTTCTTCCAAAATCCGTACGCAATTTTCGCACACATTCTGCAACATTACTATGCTTTTCAAAGTAATGTCACAATATTTCCCAGCGTTGTTAAGCGTCTACACAACCATATTCGTTCAGCGGAAGGACAAAACTAATTATGAGTCAAATTAAACATGAGCTAAGTGTTATTATTCACTAAATAAGCACTAGATGGCGGAGCCTTTATTTAACTGCAGTAATAAAAACAATTAATGTGCTGACAAAAAATAGCAAGTAAATATTAAAAACAAATAATTAAAGGAGAAGCATATTTTAAAAGCTTTTAATTTTCTTTCAAAGAGGCCAACCGAAAAGTATGCTGCAGCATTTCTCACAAAACAGAATATTTATTTGCAATTGAAATGAAAACGTTTATACTGTTCCGATTTATGTTTTTATTTATTACAGATTTTTTCAATTAAATTCCATTTTCTATTCAATCGTAGCCAAGAAAAGAATTGGCATTTCTTTTGGTTTTTATTTATTTTTTTATATTTTCTATTTGTTTGTTTTTTTTTTAAATACATAAGGATTTGCATGTGTGAAAGAGTGTTCACTTCAACTTCCCAAATATATAAATATTTTTTCGGTCTTTTGATTTTCAAATTTTAGTTTGATGTAGTTGTTGTTTGTTTGTTTGGTTGGTTGGTTGTTACTGTTTTAAAGACGCAGTTAAGTATTTTTTTATCGAGTGTATAAATATATTGACTGCTTATAATTCATTCAAAAGATATTATGAGCACTACGAGTGCTTCTGTGTGTGCATGTGTGTTAGTTTGTTTTTCAGCAGCATGTGCCAGGGATGTAAAAGTTAGTACAGTTTTAATTTTGCTTAATTTTTTACTGCAAAATAAAATTTCAAATTTGTTAAGGTGACAATTTTTTTTTATTAGAATACACTGCGCTTAAACGTATTTTTTTTATAAATTTTTCATATTTTGTTTTGCTTTGCAGGTTATAGGTAGTAGTATAAAAATGTGCTCTTTTCTATATAGAAAGGAAAACTTATCGTAAATTTTTTCTATTGAGACAAAAGTTATCGCAAATTTTTCTATAAAGAAAAAAGTTATCGTAACTTATTCTATAGAGACAAATGTTATCGTAAATTGTTCTATATTTTCATATTTTTATTGCTATCTATGTGCAGGTGCCCGTTAGAGGGTATTTTTCGGTTGTTGGAATGTAAAAGTAGTTTTAGTGGACTGAAAATTGTGCCTGAGATTGTGGTTACTTGTTTGTTTATAATGTCACTGTTAAAAGTTTTTGTTTTGTAGATTTCCATGCATACATTCATCTACTTCCCTTGGTGTGTGTCCGTCAGTGTCAAGCTGTAATGCGTGATAAGATTTTCGTCTGTACCTGGCTGTGCAAGCCATCACCAGACGTTGGATCAAATGTAGCATTATCCTCGCCTTAGAAGGCCGTCAGATACGCATATTCTCCAATCACTCCTAGTTGCACCTTTAAAAGCCCGGAGCAGGCCGCAGCCTTCACTCCTTGCTGAAGAGTTGGAGGCTATCCAACTCCTGGTCTAGAACGCATGAATCTTAATAAAATTTAAGAGCACAACCGCAATCATACTCACTAGACCTGGATCATTCATTGTGTTCATTATTAATATCCGACTCAAACAAATCAAACGAAACCACAACCACCGCGATACTCCCGAAGGGCCAACCTTAATAATCACTCAGAGGACAGCTAAAAGGCTAAAAAGACAAATAGTTGAAATATAGTGGAATTGTCCAGTTGGACTGGGCTCCCTTTAACCCCCGTTTACACATGTAAGGACGTTAAAATTCCTTCAAAACATAGCAATGTACTCCCAGGGAGTGTCAAGCTGTAATGAAAAGGTGGAGTTGTCTCTTTTTGTTTTCTATGAGCGTATGTATGTATAAAATCTTCTTTTTAGTGTTCGAGTCTGTTTTATTCCGATGGAAATAAATTTGTCAGTTGTTTCTGTTGATGTCCTAAAATTATGTCTCAGAGTGTTTCGGATTAAACCTTCTTTGTGAAAAAGGTTAGTTAATCTATATATTTCTGATCCTAAGTTAGTAAAAGTGTGCCGTCTTGTTGTATCGGTAGTCTCTTTGTCTTCTTTTTTCCTGTTTTTAGTGTTGTGTTGTCTACGGATACAATAGTAGTGGGTTTGTAGCCGTTGTTTGGTGTCTAAGAATACAATAGTAGTGGGTTTGTAGCCGTTGTTTGGTGTAATTGTTTCGAGTTCTTTGTTGTACTTATCTCGAGTAGGTGGTATCATATGTTTAAATGCTGCTAGTTTATGTTGTGTAGGGTGGTTGGAGGTGATGTTTGTGTCAGTGTCCGTCATAATTAGTTTTCTATAGATGACAAATATTAAATAGTCAATCCGTCGTGATAACGGACTGACTATTTAACATTGTGTTATAATGTTATTACGGATTGGGTTTAAGTCTCTTAGAAATTGCTTGCCTTGTTCGAGGATGCATATGAGGTCATCTTTATATCTATAGTAATGAGTTATTATGTGTTTATTCGTTAGTATCTTTATGTGTATTAATTCGAGATGTTGCATGCAAATTTCCCTGAAGATGGTTAAAGCTTTCTCATGCCGAGTCTGTCAGGTAATTTGTAAAAGTGATTATTAAATCAATTTTCTGTTTTATTATCGTCTTTGTTATATTTATAATGTCGGTGATGTATTGGTTGTCCTATAAATTGTCTAGTGTATCGCGTAGGATAACTAAGGTTTCTTGCTTTGGTATTGAAATAATAAATTCATTTGCATTGGTTACGAATTTCATTCACTTACAGCTTTAATTATTATACATATCTCCCCGGGGGTACATTTATCGATCTTTATGGATTACTAAACCATCTAGACTTGTGTTGCAGGGGGTATAAGAGAGTCCAGTCCCCTGAAGGCAAGCAGGGTGTCAACTCCACGTTATTTCCAGTAAGCCCCAGAGTTCCGCTGGTTGTCTCTTAGACTTTTAGCGCTTCTCTGACTAATTATTGAGGTTGGCCCTTCGGGAGTATCGTAGTGGTTATGGTTTTGCGGCCCCCAATATGAACTGAATTAGTGGGCCAGGAGCATCTCGCCTTTAATAGCACAAACGGACCCAGTGAGCATGCTAGTCATGTATTCTGGACCAAGAGTTGGATAGTCTCCAGCTCTTTAGCAAGGAGTAGTAGTTTGCAACCCTACTTTAGAACCGCTGAAATTGAAATTAGGAAAGACCTGTTGCTAGAATTAGTCCTCGGCTTCCTAGGACGTGCTTGACGTTGCTTTTCATTCCCAGTGGTATGACCAATATCTGATTAAGGCTTACGGCCTTATTCCTTATCTTTCTAAATGACCTTCTTTGTCGAACTTTCAACCCAATATATTCTTTTGCAGATGACAGCGCCATTTGTCACTCATATTCATTTGATAATAGACCAGGCATAGATCTTCGTTTGGTAGTGGTGCTGCATCTGTTACTATGGGTAATATTCTCGGTATAAAAATTCAGTGTGATGTTCGTTGGACTAAACACATTTTTCAGGTTTCTAAAGAAGCTTTCAAGTGCCTCGGTTTTCTAAAGCGGTGTAGAAGATACTTCATCCCATCCGTACTATCTATACCACCTACATCCGTCCGAAAATGGAATACAACTCTCATGTATGGGCCGGTGCTTCAAAGTCTATTTTGGGGTTACTCGACCGCGTACAGGTGAGGGCCAAGAGGCTCATTGCTGACAGTAGGGTATCCAACTCTATTGATTCTCTAGAGCATCGACGCAATGTGGGATGCATTTCACTGTTCTATTGTTACTACAATAGTAAGTGCTCTAATGAGATTAGGGAACTTGTTCCTGATACTCGCACGTTTTCACGTTTAACTCGATTTTCGATGAGAGCACATCCTTTTATGGTTGATTGGCCAATGAATCGCACTACGCATTACAGGGAAAATTCGTTTTTCAGCAGAACAGTCCGTATGTGGAATAAGATCCCTCCGGAGGTCTTTCCTGTCACTTTCAGTCTGAGAAAGTTTAAATCGAATGTCCACAGACACTACTCCCTCTTTCCCCCTTCCCGTAACCTAATTTCCTAGTTCTGGCACAGTGCATTGCATACGTAGGGGTCATCCCCTGAGTGCTGGTCCTATTGAAAAAAAAAAGATATTGTTTTATAATGTTAAAACTGTCGGAATCGGAATTTCTATATAGTCGCGATTAAAAATCATTATATCATTTCATTATGAAAATATTTGGCAATTTGTTCTTGTAGATATGTAATATTAAAAAGAATTCTACAACTCCAGCTAACAGAATGATTTAGAGTCGAATTTTTGCTGCTCTTGTAGAATAGAGCAAATCGTTTTGTTATTTATACTTTCAATATTTTAGGTCAGCCTGAATTCTGTTTTAAAATACATTTTGATTTTTCTAAATAAAATTTTTTATTTAATATAAATAAATAAATGTTTTTTTGTAATAAAAATGTATTTTTAAAAATTAAAAGAAAAATATAATTTAAAAATAATATTTACCATCCCTGGTGTATATGCACATGGATACATATGCATATTAAGTGTTGGCAAACTTTTTGTGTGTAGTTTTTATTATAGAGTTTTTATTTGGTGTCCAAGTATGAGTGTTTAACTTCCTGCACTCTGAGTAAATTTTTTATGGTTCATTACCCAAGACTTGAGGTACAGACAGACTTACTTACTTAAATGTTCTTTGATTTTTATTATTTTTAAAATTTCAGTACATATACATATGTTTGTGTACGGGTGTATGTTTGCCAAAGCTAAGGTTGGTATGTAATTTTGCTTATTTGGAAAAGTTTTCTGCTGTTTTCTATTTGTTTTTCATGTTGCAGTGTAAAACAGCTTATGTTGATAATACTTGCTAAGCAATATTTGCTTAGCAACATTGTTGCTAACAAATAATATAAGGGGTTTTAAAAATGTAGTAAGAGAATACCTTTATTATTTTAAAGAGTTGTTGTTTTAAAGCATTTGCAACAGTCTAAGAGAATATTTTGATTTAAATTACGATTTTTAGGAAAAACAGTTTTTGGAAATAACATTAATGTTCCTTAACTTTACTGTTTTTATTTATGTTGCAGAAGTTGTAGCCAACCAGAAAGGGAATCTAAATTTTACTGCTCTCTTTACAATTAATCACAATTAATAACAAACTTAAGCTAGCAGCAGCTAAAGATAAAAGACCAAGTGCTGTTTCACTGTTGTGTAATGTATCAAAAGCTGATGGATAATGACTTAATATAAATCACAGCACCTAGAAACATTTTGGCTTTAATAAAGATTTAAGTCAGTGGGATATTGACAAAAATTGGTTGTATTTTTAACGTGAACAAATTCCAGTTACGTTGTATAGTCCTTAAAGTAATAAATAAAGCAACAGAAATCAGCATAAAAGCAAAATTATTCATTTGCGGTTGGTGATCGCAAAATCATTCGAATTTTGATTTAACGCACGAAAATATTAGCAAAAAACGAAAAAATCTATAAACCCCTTGATCATAAATACATTAAGTCAGATCATATGTTTCTTAGTCATAACGATGAAATCAGGAAAATTCATTAAGACATCAAAAATAAATCTCTTTTATCTATTAATCATTTAAGGGTTTTTCAACAAGAGGTTTGTTTTCTAAAAGAAAATAACACAAACAATTTAAATTAAGATGATTTAAACTTGCATTGTATAGGGTCCGCCAAATAACATTTTTTTGTTTTGAATGCAATAAACAAAACTACACAGCTTCGGCTGTGTGGCACATAGCGCCGTTCTGTTGAGAACAAATATTGCCAATATCGTCCTCTTCAATTTTTATGAACAAAAATTCATTCAACATGGCCCGATAACGATCGCCATTGACTGTAACGGCCACTTCTGAACAATGGCCCAATTATGCCTATGGACCAAAATCCACACCAAACAGTGACTTCTTTTGAGTGCGTGGGCTTTTCAATGTATGCGTGCGGGTTTTCTGTGGCCCAAATGCGACAATTTTGCTTGTTTACATACCCGCCATGATCAAAATGAGCTTCATCTGAAAAGATGATTTTTTTTGCAAAATCGGCATCATCTGTAAGTCGATCGCAGACCCACTTAGCGAAGCGTTGTTCAAGCGTATACACAACCATATTCGTTCAGCGGAAGGATACAACTAATTATCTGTCAAATCAAACATGAGCTAAATAAATGAAATAAGCACTAGTTGAAAAAAATGTGAGATGTCAGACCCTTTACTACGAAGAAAAGAGTTCGGCATTTGCCGGTGAAACATTATATCACGACCAGGCTGACCAATGTCGATTTTTTCATCAAAGTTTTAAATTACTTTGTGGCAAAATAGCGGTTCTATTTCGTTAATCACATGTTTAAGGCTGAAATCGATTCGATTGGCTCAACAAAGATTCTGTCCTTAACCCACTGATGTTAAATCACAGATCTGACTGTTGATTGTTGGGAAATTATGCCGTCGAGAAATTTGGTTTGCAATAAATTGATCGTTTCATTGGCTGTGTGACATGTGACACCGTCCTGTTGAAACCACATGTTATTTATATTTAAGTCCTCAATAATAGAGCAATATTGAGTTGTTAGCATCTTGCGATAGCGTGATCCATTGACCGTTACCGGCCTCATCTTTGAAAAAAAAAACGGCCCAGTCAAGCCTCCAGATGTCATAGTGCACCATACAGTGACACTTTAAGCATGCTAAGGTTTCTCAATAATCGCTTTAGGATTTTCAGAAGCCCAAATTCGGTAATTTTGCTTGTTGACATACCATGACAAGTGAAACTGGGTTTCGTTTGAAAAAATGAATATTCTAGAAAACCTGCCGTTTGTTCTTGAATTAATTGAACGAGTCTAGGGCGATGTGAATGGTCGGTCGGCTTCAATTCATCCAGCAGTTGAATTTTGTAAGGTTTCAAAGTCAAATCCTTAGGGATAATTTGCCATTGTTGAGAACATCAAGAAATTTACAAATTTTGATCTGTTTCAACATTGTGACTCACGGCTGTAAAGATTATAATTGAACGACCCGGTTGAACACGCGTTGGTATTCGCACATTTGTAACGAACCTATCGACTCAAATTTAACGACCAATTTCTTAATAGCGGTCTCAGAAGGACGATTATATAGGACGAAATATAACTTTAACAGATCCGCTATTCATAGTGAATTTGAGTTGTTTCAATGCCATTTTCGTGCAAAATTAAATTCATTGTAACAATTGCCAAGGCATCTACTAGGATAATGTTGAAAAACTAAATGTCAGAACTATGTTAATACAATTGAAAAACAAACTTCTTGTTGAGTACCCCGATACATAAAGTCTGGTTATATATTTCTTTCTTTGTCATTACGATGAAAGCAAAAAATTCCTTAAGACATCAAAAATAAGTCTCTTTCATTTATTTATTAGAGTTTTATTTAATATTTAACTTTTAAGGTATTTGTAAATATTATTTATTATTGTCAATTTGAATAACATTATTTATTAATTTTAATAAAATTAAATTTATAGGTTAAAGAATTTTTATAAATTAAGCAGTCAAAATTCTGGCTGTAATACAAAAATGCTTTCAAAGTAAAGCAAGAAAGAAACTAAACAAAACTAGATGAAACTATATCATCACATGAAAGCTTATTATTTCTTATTATTTTTAATTTTTTTAACAACATTATAAATTTTAAAAAAATTTATATTTCAAAAAATTTTAAATAAAACCTTTTATTGTTTTATTTTTGTGGGAACGATACAACCTGTGGTTGTTTTTCTTTTGACATCAAATACAAAGGCCACATATATATTTTATGTATTTAAATAACTTTCACTTAATTGCTTTTATTAAATAATTCGCAATAATAGAGATAATGTTATTATATTGACAAATATAGACAAAATCTGCATAACCACTTTAATGGTTTTAACAAGTAGAACTGACCTACATTAACCAAGAAATAGGTGACCTTAGTTAGTTTAGCCTAAGAAACTCTTAAGACAAAAACAAATGCAAATAATTATATGCTCTTTGTTATAGAAAGATAAGAGAAATTTAATGCTAAATATTTAATGTTAACATAATCATAACACCATAGTAATGCAAATATATAATTAGGAACACAACAAAAAGTGTAATCAGTATTAGCTCTTGATACTTTTGACTGACGTCTAATGACACACGGACGTCTTTGTTTTATTCCTTATTAAATTATTTAAAATCCATAGTCGAAATATTAAACTCATTTCTCTGTTATATAAATAGAATAATTATACAAATTCAATAAATTATTAAAGTAAACTAAGAAAATAATAAAATCAGTTTTAAGCAAAATATTTATATAAACTAAATACTTTCAGTTCGGCTTACGTTCATCTTTAGTTTAGTTTTTTAATTTATTAAGAACCAGAAAAATTATTAACCAAATGTTTCTTATTAATATTTAAGGCAAATAGGGAAAATTATATATAAAATATAATATATCAGATTGCAATGTAGTATTTTCCGGTTGGCTATGTTCGTCACCAGCATTCTTTACAACTGCCTTAGTTTGCGTCTGCTATAATCATTATGTATTTAACAAAATGATCTTACAAATAGCATTACTTAGTAGTGCTCTTATTCAGTCAATATTTATTTGTTAGGGCAAAGTTCAAACACAATCCATGATAAGGGATTTTCAATTCCTTTTATTAAAAAAATTATTTAAAGGCTCCATCAGAGCCAGGGAACAACAACAAGATTGAATTAATAGGTTTTACACACTTTATTTTATTTAACTACATTAATTTAAGTTATAATTAATTTACTTTAATTTAATTTTATCTGCTCTTGTTCGCTGCCTAACCAAGACTGACTTTTCGTTGTTCCAAGCGTCACCTCAATGGCTGGATCACGTTACACCAACATGTACTGCTAACCAGGCGCTGACCCAGCATAATTACTTTCCCAAGATATAAATGCAATCAGGCAATTTAGTTGGATGAGCGTGCAGAGGCTATTGAACTGATTTTATGTTGGCTCAGCTTTTTACTTTAATATTAATTTTGTGGGCAATGTTGCCACTGTTAATAACTGCCATACAATCTTTTTTTGTTCGTTGTTTATCTTTATTAACACATTAAAGGCGAGAGTTGTAGTACTACGATTTATCTGGATTGTAGCTTGAAGTCCAGATTTGTATTATAGTACAGTTTGCAACCACATTTCGCAGTTAATGCCTCACTGTACATTCGTATTTAATACGTTTTGTGGTTTGAAGTTGTTCGGTTGTTTAAATTCTACTGACAGTAAACCTTCAATATAGTTTCACGAAAAAATAATGAAATATATGCCAAAGATTTGTCTAACATTGATTGCGATAAAATATGCTATTGATAGTTCTATATGACCTATGAAAAGAACCCGAGCTTTTTCCGATACTGATTAGCGATAATGAAAGTGAAAATGATTATGAAGAAGAAATTATATATCAATGGACTCAAGTCGACATTCTACCTATCGTACAACCATTTTTGGATGATAAGGGGTTAAATAATTTACCATAAAACGGCGTTAAAGGTTCTTTGGATGTGTAAGAGAACCAACCCGATATCACCACCAAAATGTCGAAAAATGCATTAAAAAGAAGAAAACGATAAAACGGATCGCAATCACCCCCCGGACGTACATTTATCGATCTTTATAAAATGACTTGACTATCTAAACCTGTGCTGCTGGAGGTATAAGGGAGCCCAGTCCCCTGAAGTCAGCAGGGGTACAACTGGAATCTCCACGTTATTTCCACGGGAATCAGTGAGCCCCAGAGTTCCGCTATTTGTCTCTTTAGGCATTTAGCTGTGCTGTAGCTGATTATTGAGGTTGGTCCTTTTGGGAGTATCGTGGTGGTTGTGGTTTTGCGGCCCCATACAGGTATTGTTTTATGGTGGCCAGGATCATCTCGCCTTTAATAGCAACCACTGGTGAATGACCCACATCCAGTGAGCATGCTAGTCATGTATTCTGGACAGGAGTTGGATAGTCTCCAGCTCTTCAGCAAGGAGTAGTGGTTTGCAGTCCTGCTCTGGAAACGCTGAAATTGCAACTAGGAAGGACCTGTTGCTAGAATTAGTTTTCGGCCTACTAGGGCGTGAGTGGCGTTGCTTTTCACGTACAGTGGTTTGACCATCATCTGATTAAGGCACACAGCCAGGTGCAGATGTAAATCTTATCTCGAAAAAACGGATCTTATTATTAGTGAATTCAAGAAATTTTTAGAATTATTAACTCTAATAGGCCAAATTCTAAAAATTACTATCGATGAATAGCGGACAACAGATCAATTATTAGAAACACTAATATTTTCAAAGCCAATAAGTCGTGATAAATTTAAAGAGATATGGAGATGGTGGCACTTTGCGAACAACGTTGAAATGGATAAATCGAGGTACCCTCTATTTAAAATTTCATATTTATGACAAAATTCAAAATTATATACTGTTACGTTTATACCTTTTATAAATGTTGTGTTGTTATTTATTGTTGTTGTTTATTGCAAAATAAATAACACCAGATTTTATAGTTTTCAAATTAATTACAGAACAATTTACTAAAGATGCAAATCTTTACTTCACGAGATTTATGTTTTAACTAACTAACCACTCAGATGCTGCCTTTTATACTTGTCCGCTAGAGGTCTAGAAAAATAAAGAATTTTCTACTTCCTTTGTATCAAATTTTTGTTGCTGTTATATTATTCATTCAATGTATAAGCGCTTGTTGGCCAGTGTGTATTTTTGTTTTTGTTTTTATGCTGTTAAAGTTTCTTGCTGGAATTTGTTTTAAGATAGTTGTTGTTGTCTTGTGTGCACAAGTTTTCTTAGAAAACTACAGTTAGTTAGTAACAGCATACTCTTTTAAAACTTAAGCAAGACGCATTCGTAACAATACTATACCGCAAGAACTGAACGAATACATCATAGCATGGCGTGGAAGATAGGGATTTAAAGTTTACAATTAATAAGTATGGAATCATTATAATGGAGTAGATATAAACGAAACTCTTTTAAAACATAAAATACGAAGTTGTGTAAACTGAGGACTTCCACATAAATTAAGAAATAATAAGTTGCAACATGGACAATCAATTTTCCGGAGAAAAGAGGATGTGTTATTACAAATTTGGCACAGTCAAAGAGAGGTGAGGATGATTTTGAATATTCATGCAAGCTCTAATATAGAATAGAAACCTAAATGCTAAATAGAATACAAAATTTATAAAAAGTGTAGATAGGACAGATCAATACCTTTTGTATTACCTAAAATTGCGAAAGACAAGAAAGTGGACCAAGTAGGCTGTAATGTATTTGTTAAAGTGTGCATTTTTAATTCCTATTTAGTATATAACCTGAATAATAGCATATAGTAACTTGCCATATAAAAAATATTTGTTAGATATATCACGCTGTCTTATAGCTTAAAAAACACCGTAGATCTGGAATTGATCGACATTGAAAAGATTCCAGGCTGCGGCTCATAAAACATACTAGATTTACCTTTCTTGTAGTTTTAAGAGTTTAAATAAACTTTTTTAAATGACTACAGAAAATCTCGCTCGCTCTAGGACGAAAAATGAGGCACAGCGGTTGCCGCAATACCAAGCATACTTTCGTCAAGGTAGTACACAGGAGTGCTGTTTGAGTACCATACTGCCTGCTGCGAAGTAGGTTTGAATGCGCGGTGCTTAGCTTATTAAATTGGTTAATAGTAGCTCTGTCTTAATAAATTTGAAAATAAAACTACTGCTCATATAGCTCATAAGTGTATTTTACCTCTTATGAAAATAACAAGTGTTTTTGTTTTCAAAATGTTTGCTGTGTTTTTGTATAGCAGTGTTATCGAGTTTTATTGTCTTCTTGCTGTGTTGGTGTAATGAAAACTATCATTTAATCAATTGAGAACTTTTGGTGTAAAATCCACTGATTTTATAGTGAAATGGCCATATGGATATGCTTTCGCCCGCAATAATACATTTCAAATACATTTTTTGTATAACAAATAGTTTATGAGAATATCATAAAATATTGTTACGTTTATTCCTTTTAATAAACGTTTTGTTATTTTGAGTTCTTTTATTTCAAAATAATAAGATAGTACTTTAGGGTTTTAAGTTAAGTTAAATGATTTATTCACTTTCAATACATACAAAATAAATACGATTGCAACCTTGTTGTCTTCACTCACTGATAAAAATACTTGAATTCCTCCATTTGCCCAGCAAGTGGTGTTTATATATTTGCCTTAAACGGTTCTCTATTTTAACATCACTACATATTGTTGTTGTTATTATCATTCAGCTAGGCATCTGCTTGGCTATATGCTTTGTTTTCTTCTGTGTTAATTGGTTTTTGTTTTCTGTTGTTTATCTTATCTTTCTTATAAGCATGTCATTGTTGTCTTGTTTGTGTAAGATTTCTTAGAAGATTACGCAGTTTATAAAATTAAGATTTTCTGCAACATGTTGCCAGGTTTCAGCAGAGCGATAAAACAGTGAGAGATATGCCACATTACATAGATGTTTCAGTAAGTCAATAGAGCTGTTTTTTCTGCTGTAAGATAAAACTCTCTCCTGTGCGCGTTGAAGAAACTCTAAAATAACTTTGGAATGCCGAACCATGCCTGACCCAATAAAAACAAAATTCTAAAAGGCGTAGGCTAATAAAGAGCAGATATAAGTAAAAATATCTAAATCAAGTGATATCTTAGGATACCAATAACACGTAACGTATACTGGTCGTTATATTTATTTTCTTCTTCTGGTAATTATTTTCTTTCAAAACTTAGTAAATCAGCTTCGTAACAATATTTACTTTTTTAAAGGGTTGATCCACAAATTAACGTATATTTAATAAACATGATATAATCATTGGAATCATTATAACGATTCTAAAAAGTTTTTTTTCTCATATTTTTATATGCAAACTATTTTTTAATAATAAGCAAATTAATTAAAAGAAAAATAAAAATTCACATGAGTCTTGACCTATATTAAGGCTAAAGACATATTACATTAGTGCCCTTTAATCTGAGTACAATTATAAGTATGCAATTATATGTTTATATGTACACAAATTCATTTTCTATATTTACATATTTACATTGACTATTTTAAATATACACATCCTTATTTTCTGAACGGAAGGTCAAGCATATGAAGCCTTTTTAATCTATGCTCTTCCTCGCTATCATATAGTAAAATAATAGCAAGCGGGTTAAAATGGTTACTAAGTCTTTCAAGGTACCTTGAGCTGTAAACGTTAATTTCATCTTCGATCTTTGATATAGATAAATCTCTATGAATTGTGTCATTTGTCGCAAACCATGAAGCATCTACTATCATTCTAAGAGTTTTTGATTGATATCGTTGAAGTATTTCAAAGTTGGAGTTGCTAGCAGTGCCCCACAGTTTAATTATGTATGTCCATATCGGTTTTAAAATAGTTTTGTATATAAGTACTTTGTTTTCTAAACTTAATTTTAATTTTTGTCCCAGCAGCCAGTGCATTTGCTTCGTTTTAATATTCAGCTAATCCCTTTTTGCTTTTATATGTTGCTTCCACGTTAGCCTTTTGTCAAGGTGCATGCCAAGATATTTCACACAATCAGTTTTTGGATTTTCTTAAATTTTCAGGATTATCGGAGGAGAAATGCCTGTTCTTAACGTAAAGGTAATATAATTAGACTTTTCAGTATTAATTGAAATATTCCATCTTTTAAACCAGTTCGCCATACTGTCTAGGTGATTTTGAACCTGTTTTGAGGATTCTAAAAAATAAATTTTTTATTATAATTTAAAGTTTTTATGAATAAATAAGTATTAATCTTAACAATTGTCCTTTTTAAATATATTTATCACTATATTTTCAATATTTCGCTTTCCTGTGGAAAGCTTCTTCAGGAAATAATTTTTTATAAAAACAAAAATTATAACAATTTGAAAAAAATTTTTTTTAATTGTTTTCAAAAATTTTTTTAAATTGTTTTAATTTTTGTTTTTATAAAAAATAATTTCCTGATGAAGCTTTCCACAGGAAAGCGAAATATTGAAAAAATATAGTGCTAAATTTATTTAAAAAATACCGCTACTTAGATTAATAATTATTTATTAATACAATAATAAAATAAAAATAATAGAATAAAAATAATAATCAAATAAATTTTTATAAATCTTTTATTTTAATCTAATGAAAAATATTTCATTATAAGAAAATATTCACCGATTAATAATCATTGATTAAAATAATATTAAAAAAAAATAATAGAATTATTGAATTAAGGAAGGATTAAAAAGTTTTTCTTATTATAAATAACATGTCATTATAAGAAGCATTAGAATCACATTCACTAACGTAGGGCGATTATTGTAGATATTACATTGAGTAATGTAGGTTTTTTGCATTTTTATCTTAAAAGAAGTTAAACTTGGCTTATAACTATATTTTATAGGGGCTACAAATTACCCTAAGTGCAAGATGACTGATCCATGATAATTTTGATAAAGTCCTTTTTAAGCAATTGATATGCATTCACATGCTATAGTAGGTGTATTTCCATCGCTGCGTTAGTTAACCATTTTCTATCGCATTCAAACATGGTAAAGTAAGACTTGTTACTAAATTTAAAGTTTTTGTGAAAAGCTATAGCGCAATTTTAATGAATTTTTGCAATTTGTATCTCATCTTTCTTTTCTTTCTTATATGAAAAAAAATATTAGCTGTCAAAAAAAAATCAATTTTAATAAAATTTATTTTAAATTTTAGAATGAGATACATATGACATACATATGATATAATATGACATAAAATTCTTAAAATGTTTTTATATTTTTTCTTGACAAATATAAAAAATGCAAAAATTTTCCATTTAGTTTTCCCTACAAGGACTTTTTAAGTAAACTGTTTTAATTTAAAAAAGATTTAAAAAATTATTATTACCAAAATAGATTCTAAGCTTGCTATTACTTTAATACAAAAGCATATAAAACTTTCGTCTTAAAAAAAATAGCATGTTATTCAATAATCAAAGCTTTTACTTTTTTTATAATTTTTTTAAAGCACCAAAAAATTTATATTTTTTATTTCTTTCTATTCATGATATTTTTTCACCCCTCTTATTTACTTTACAAAACAAAAACTTATTCGTACAGACCCACCTTAAAAAAAGAAACTTGGATTTATTTAAATAATAAAAAACATTTTCCACACACAATTTATGCGATAAAAATATCATCGCTTTAAGCATAAAACCTCAAGCCGTTTTAGTTTCACTCTAAATAATATTAAGGAAAATTACATTTGGCACGCAAGTTTATCTACTTTCCGACTGGTTGAAAAAATAAACACAAAGTAAATAAGACTAGTAAATATATAATAAAAACGAATAATGAAAATAGGGGAAAAAATATAACGTAACGTAATATTGTTATCCTAAGGAACTATCACTTCATTAAAATTTCTAAAGATTAAAAAAAAAGAAATATATATTTACGTATTTTTGCTGTTAATTTTTAGAATTATTTATCATTCTGGAAATGAAATACAACTCTCATGCATGGCTCGGTATTTTAAAGACTATTTTGAAGTTTCTGAAACGCGTACAGGCCGGAGTCTTATCTTATCGTAGAATATTCAGCCCTATTGACTCACTGAAACATCGATGCAATGTCGCACGTGTTTTACTATTTTATTTCCCGGATAAAACTTAGGATAATGTTGCTGAAAATCCTAATTTTGTGAGCGCAACAAATGCCTTATCAAAAGTGTTTCATTTCAAGATCTAATAACCATTAACATTACGTGATATTAATATCCTAAGGAACTATCACTTCATTAAAAATGTTTACTTATTCTTGCTATTCCTTACTTTATGATTTTTGAATTTATTATTGAGTCGTGATTGAAATGCAACTCTCACGCATGGTTCGGTATTTTAAAAACTATTTTGCAGTTTCTGAAATGCTTACAAGCAGGAGTCCTATCTTAAAGCAGAATAAAAAGCTCTATTGAATTACTCAAACATCGATGCAATGTGGCATATGTTTCACTGTTTTATCACCCTGATAAACCTGGGAACATGTTGCTATTAATTTCTAATTTTGTGAGCGTAAAAAGTTCTTAATCAAGAGTGTTTCGGTTTAAGATCTAGTGACCAGCAATCGTTACGTGGTATTGTTATCCTTAGGAACAATCACTTCAACGCACAAGGCGTTCTTCATGAAGAGCGTATCTTTTTAAGTTCAAATAACCAGTAAATGTATTGTGTTATTGGTATCCCAAAGATATCACTTCATTAAGATATTTTTACTTATTTGTGCTCTTTATTAGCCTATGCTTTTGAGAATTTTTTTTTTATTGGGTCAAGTATGGTTCGGCATTCCAAAGTTATTTTAGAGTTTCTCCAACGCGCACAGGAGAGTGTTTTATCTTACAGTAGAAAAAACAGCTCTATTGACTTACCGAAACATCGATGTAATGTGGCCCTGTTGAAACCTGGAAACATGTTGCAGAAAATCGTAATTTTGAGAGCGCAATAAGTTCTTCTTCAAGGGCATACCTTTTTAAAGATTGTTTGGTTAAGAAACAGTTCATTAATGAAATAAACTTCCTGCCGAAGACCCTTTTGTAACTTTCCATGTGCAAAGGTTCTAATCGAATGTCGAAAAATTACTTCCTTCCCACAATCTATCTTCCTATTTCTTTTCACATTGTGCTGCATAAGTGGGTTTATTCCCAAAGTGGTGCTCCCATTAAAATAAAAAAATATTTTTTTTCGCAGGTTCAGACATATAAAAGTGTTTTTCTTATTAAGTTCATGGCTCTATAGCGGTCACCAGAAAATAGTCCGGAATAAGCTGAGCTAGGTTGGGCCATCTTATTGACACAAAATCTCCTCCACATTATTGGTGTTCAATTGATTTACGAAAAAGGTCAAGAATTATAGCTCTATAGCGGTCACCATTGATTTTAATGTTCTGAGCAATATCGTTTTCAAAGACGGTACAGACCAATGATTCCCCAAGCCCATAAAACACACCAAACAATCAAATTTTATGGTTATATCGATGCTTTAACCTACACCTGAGGATTATCATTATTCCATCATCGGTAAACAAAATTCACTAAATTAATCGGGTTTATTGTAATTCGAATTGAGCCATGATTTTTTAATTATTTTTTTGTCTTTTGGACCACAGTACTCAAGGGATCACCTCTACTCAGGCAGTGCATTATGCTAGAACTAGGAAATTAGGTTATGGGGAAGAGCAAATAGGGAACGCTGTTTGTAGACTTTCGATTAGAACTTTTTTACATTGAAACTGTAACCTCTGGTTGAAGTTTAATCGATTTACAGAGTGTTCTCAAAAAAAAAAAAATTTCCCTGTGATGCGTGGTGCGATTAACCGGCAAACAAATTTCAAATGCATGGGCCCTCACGGAAAAACGTATTAAACGCAAAAACATGTGTAAATGGGAACAAGATTCTTAATTTCATTATAGCACTTATCATTGTTGTAACGATAAAGCAGTGAAATACATCCCACGTTTCGTCGATGCTCTAGAGCATCAATAGAGTTGGATATCCTACTGTCCACAATTGGGACCGTTGTTAAAACATCAGTCTATTCATGTTGAAGACAAACTAAACTAAACATAAAGCACTTGACAGCTCAGAAAATGGCGGCTAGTTAAACAAGTGTTGCCAACTTAAAATTGAGCCTTTTGACTTCTTTTTTATGTGATGGGACAAAATAAAATGTTGAATTATTTTTGAAAATAAAAAGATTTGTAAAAAACCATTATATCGGAATATTATTTTCGACTTTTTTACTCGTTTTCTGTAAGTAATATGGAGTGGGAAGTCATTGTCGTAATAAGTTTTAAAAAATAATCTGTGTCAAGTGTGACTGTAATTATGATTATTTAGGGTACATTTTTAATTATTTTCCACGAGCCAAAGTAAAAAATACAGATTCATAAACTCGGAAATACCTCGAACAACAAGCAAACATTTCTTGGGATTATTCATAATTAAATGCAATGGTATCCCTGGTTGTGGTTTAAAGAATGAATTTTTTATTTAATTATTTAATGTATGCAACACTCTTTAGTACAGTTTTATTATTCTGCATAAAGTAAACGGGTTTTCAACACGAACTTTATTTTCTACAACAAAATAAAACAAAAAAAAATTATTTAAGATGATTCAAATTTTTATTGCGTTACGAAGAGAAAAGTTCGGCATTCATGAATGAAAAATGATTTCTGGCAAATGGCCATCACGACCACGCTGACAAATGTCGATTTTTTCATTAAAGTTTTTAATTAATTTTTGGCAAAATGGCGGTCGTATTTCGTAAATTAGGGATTTTAAGTTTTAAGGTTGAAAGCGATTAGATTGGCTCCACAGAAGTGCTGTCCTTAATATAGCCCCATAAAAAATAATTCAATGGTGTAAATCACACGATCTGACTGGCCACTTAATTGCTGGCTGCAATAAATTGATCGTTTCATTGGCTAAGTAAAATTAGCCAGCGGCCTGTTGAAACCACATGTCAGTAATACCCATACCGTCAAGTATACTACGTCAAAACTGAATTGTCAGCATTTCGTGATAGTGTGATCCATTGAAAGTTACCGAATTTTCAGCCTCATCTTAAAAAAATGGCCCAATTGCACCTCCCGACCACATAGCGCACCATACAGTGACACGTTGAGCATGCAAAGGCTTCTCAATACTCCCATTAGGTTTTTCAGAAGCCCAATTGCGGCAATTTTGCTTGTTGACATACCCGGACAAGTAAAAACGGGATTCGTCTGAAAATATGTTTTTTTTTGAGAAAAACCAGTAGGTTGTTCCTAAATGAATTGAGCGAATCTACGGCAGTATAAATGATCGGTCGGCTTCAATTCCTGCACCAGTTGAACTTTGTAAGGATTTAAAGTCAAATCCTTAAGCAAAATTCGCCATGTAGTGGTTTTGGATAACCCCAGTTCCTTCCAAGAGTTGTTAAATTTGGATCTGCTTCAACACTGTGGTTTACATCTGCGATTTGTTCAGTTGACAAATTCGGTCGAACACGCGTTGGTGTTTCTACATTTTATAGCGATCCTGTCGACTCAAACAAAATTCTTAATTGAAGTCTCAGAGGGACGATTATGTTGTCCGAAAATATCACGAATTTTGCGAAATGTAACTTCAACAGAACTAGCATTTCCGTAGTGGATTTGAATTATTTTAATGTGATTTTCGTGCGAAATTGAGTTCATTGTAACAATTGCCAATGCATCTGGTACAAAAACGTCAAAAAACTAAATGTCAAAACTATCATGTTGTTGGTGAAAAACAAACTTCTTGTTGAAGAACCCCATATTAATTTCATTTTAATTATTGTTGCATATGATCCTATTTGGAGTGGGGAACCAATTAATATTAATATGTCGCGAAACCCTCTTCTCCCTTCAATCTAAAATCCAATATAAAATGATAAAAAAAATTCTATAAAATAGAAAATTGCTTTCAAACTTAAAAGAGACAACAGAGTGCTAAAACAAAAAGTGCTGACTAAATAAATGAAATAAAGGAAAATTGTATGTCAACACAGGATAAAACAAAACTGTTACAAAAACTCAGTGTGATAAATTTATGTGAAAATAAACAAGTTGTTTTTGTTACTTTGAGCGCTTTTGTTTTTATCTGATTTTTCTGCGAGCTTTTATTTTTTCTTAAAAAATATTTTTGTTTTTTTATGATTTCATTTTCTTTTATAAAGTTTGTTTCCCCCTACTCTTTCCCTTACTTTATTAGCAGCTGTTTCATTTGTCTCTGGCTTTTACGTTTCTATTGAAATGATAAAATAAAATATTTCGTTTTTGTTTTTGTTCATTTTAAAAACTAAAATTTCATTGAGGTTCTTAGATTTCGTTTGGTTTTTTTGTTCTGTATTTCGTACAGACGGTGTTAAATGTCAACCAATTAAAAGGGCAATAGCACATGATGTTTGAATGAAGGTGTCTGTTAGCAAGCTATTTCTCTCATGCTGTATGTCAAGTGTATTTTTTTATGATGTTTGGCTGAATGTGTTGTGTTTTAAGGCAATGGAGAGTAATTTGTTTGATTAAGGTGGTGCATCAGGTGGAATTAACTTTGAAGTATTTTTATTTCACAATAATTGGTTTCAATTTGATTACTCTAGTGTCAGTTATTTAGTTGCTCTATTAAGTAATTTCTTTTTATTTTGACTAAAAATTTTATTTGTAAGCTTTCTTTGTGTTAAAGAGATTTAAGCAACTGAAAATATGTTAGCAAGGTTTTCCAGAAAAATATCCTTGAAAGAAGAGGTTTTAATGTGACTTATATTTTAAAAGGTTTGGCCTATAGGTTTCTTAACTTGATATAGGGAATATATGAGGAATAGTTATATTTTAGATTCTTTAGTTTCGTTTTAACGGGGGTTTCAACAAGAAGTTTGATTTGACATTTAGTTTTTTGAGCAAGCAAACAAAATTTTGAAAATTAAAGAAAATTATAAAAGATTTGCAAATAATTTAAAATATTTTTCAAAGGACTTAAGTTAAGCAAAATGGAAGAAAAGCCACAAATAATATAATAAAAAGAATATGAATGAGCCATGACAATTTACGGCAAGTTTAATTATTAACTGAGCTGCCATAGTGCGGAAAATTTTGATATTTCTAAGCACAAATACTACGGCAAAGCATCGTTAATAGATTTATGCTTGACTAAGTCATTGAAAATAAGACTCTCGTTCTCGTATCGCCATGGTGCTGTATATGAAGTAAGAAAAGTCTGCAAAATATTCTACAGACTTTATGACAAGTTGTTGTAGCAACCGAGCTGCCATACTGCGATAAATTTTAATAATTATGCTTAGTATACTATGGAAAATCATTATGTATAGATTTATGCTTAACTAAAATATTAAAGATAAATTTTCTCTCGCTCTCATTGCAGTGATGCCGTATACAAAGTGAAATCTGTGCAAACAATTGAGAGTTTGGTGCAGTTGTCAGGCTGTTATTATCACTGGATCTTAGTAATTTAAAAAGGAAGCCGCAGCTTAAGTTACGGTTGATGAAAATAGTTTCTACACCGAGATCAATGATTTTTTGGCTGAAAATATTGTTGCGGATGTGTCTTGCTTAAGTTTTTTTTTTTTTAAAGAGAAGTGGCACTACAGACAACAATGCCTATTTAGTCAAGTGCCGAGCTACATTCTTTAGGAAAGCCATAGAGAATAGATGAAACAGGTGGTGAAAGTAGAAGGATAGTCGGAAGTTAACTGCTGTATAAAGAGAGTACAGCGACAAGTGACTATGCCTTCATCGCTGAGCAAGCCCACCGATAGTCAATTTTTATTTTGTAATGAAAAAAAACCAAGGTCTTCGTTAGGAATCGAACCCACAACCCCCATACTGGCAAGCTAGTACACTACCTACTAGCCTACAGGGGCACCTAAGTTAAGTTTTAAAAGAAAATAATTAAGCATTAAAGTAAACTACTGGGTATGTTGTATCAACTATTTGACCTGGTAAAAAAATTTTTGGTATAACAACAAAATTTCTGGTTACAAACTGCATAGAAATTTTATACACACAAACAACAACAAGTTGATATGCTGTTTACTAACTGCGTGGCATGCAAGAAGACAACAACAAATTTCTAGTTACAAACTAAGTAGAAATTTTATACACGCAAACAACAATAAGTTGATATGCTGTTTACCATCTGCGTAGTTTTCTAAGAAAACTTATCTACACAAGACAACAACAATAACTATCTTAAAATAACTTCCAAGAAAAAACTTTAACAGCATAAAAACAAAAACAAAAATACACACACAAACAAACAGGCGCCTATACGTTGAATAAACAACATATAACAACAAAATGTGGTATAAAAGCAGTAGTCCTAGACTTTTAATGGACAAAAATAAAAGGGCAGCGTCTGAATGGATAGTTAGTTAGTTGAAAAATAAAGCTTGTGAAGTAAAGACGTGCATCTTAAGTAAATTGTTTTGTAGTGTCAACTTTGTGTGTAGTCAAAGTAAATAAATTTGTAATTAAATTAAAAACTCTAAAATCTGGCGTTATTTATTTTGCAATAAAGAACTGACAACAAAACGTTTGTAAAAGGTATAAACATAACAATATGAATGCAATTTAGCCAGGCGAAATGTGACTAAAAAAGATATTCCTTATTTAATAATATGATCGTTATTTTCGACACTTAGATTAAAGTCACTACTGCGTCATCGCAAAGCTATAGGACTAATAAATTAGTAGGTCTAAAGAGCTCCTAACTTGGACGTCGAGAATAATTTTTATAAAGAACAGTCTCGGTTATCGTAAGAAATAGTTTTCAAATGTTAATAATAAGCATTTTAAATAATAATACAAAAAATAAAATGGATATAATGATCAAGGATAGTCTTCAGAAAATATTTCTTCATTTAAAATATTTTTTAAAAATTTGTCAACGGAACGAGTTCAGTTAAACATTTTGGCATTTTTTCGAAAAATATTATAAATTCATAAATTTAAAACTAAAATTTTTAAACTTAAAAAAGCAGTTTTATCTGTCTCATAGCTCCTAGAGAATTTCAAATCTAAATTAAATTTCATTAAAATATTAAAAATAAAAGAAAACAAAAATTAGTAAATTTACCCAAAATTACCAACAGTTAAATTTTAAAAGTTTTAAGTCCCAACGATTTGTCTCAAAATTTAGAAATTTTAAAACTATGATGAAGGGTATACAAGATACGTTGCATCTCATCCTTAAGCATCTAAATTATTGTTTTGTTTTATGGTGCTAAAATGACTAATGCTGTTACAACTGAATAAATTTTTTAAACCAAATTGTTTTTTGCTAACATGCATCACAAGTCCTTTTCACATTTTCACTATAACATACACACAACTATTCCCTATTTAATATCTGTTCATTGTTGTTATTGGGCTGCTTGTCGCTGCTGCTGTTGGATTGTTATTCTACACAGTATGATGTTTCAAAAAAAAAAAAAAATTGAAAAATTAAAATTATTTAAAAGGTGGGAAGGAAGGCAGTAACTTGAACAAACAACAACCATGGACATATAATACTTACATAATGCATATAGGACCTGGTAATGATAAGGAGACTCGAAGGGTGCATTAAAAAACCACATTGTGCTTTGGGGCGAAAAAAATGTTTGTGCTCTTGTTGTTGAATACAAGAATAAGTTTTGATTGAAAATATTATTTTAAAAATATTTTTATATAATTGGTTTTGTATGTAAAAACATTTAAAACTAATAAACGATTACTTAACTACAAAGCAAGAAGAGCAAACAAAAAATCGTTGGAAACTAAATAAATTAAATTTATAAATTTCAGCTCTAAAAACAACAGAGGTTAAAACTGAGGCATTAGAGTTCTTTTAAACAAATTCTTCTTGGGAAGGGCTCACGACCTGCCAGCCAAACGCAACATGATTTCTTTTTTCCTTTAAACAAAAATAAGCAACATCAGAAATAATGACTTTAGTAAGTGATATATGATATGATGGCACTTAATCCCTTTTATAATTAACAACTTTTGGTGTTATTAACTAAGCCAAATCAATATTTTATTATTATATGATGTTTAAAAACAATGTCAAACACATTATTACAGACGATTTATTTATTTAATTGAGTACAAAATAATTATTAAGACACGTAACGTATGATTGTTTTGAATTTTACAAGCAAAAAATTAATTATTGCTTATACGCCAAGTTAACCGTAAGTAATTTTACTGTTGTAAGAATTGTTTACAATAAGAAAAATATTGCTGTTGTTGTTTTAGTTGTAATTTCCAATACCGCTAGTTTGATATTGCAAAACAAAATAAAAGGAAAGTTACTTAATAAATGTAAAGCAACAGCGCCGCCTTTACTGCTATAGGCGTTTGTTGGATTTAAAATTGATCACGAGTCATAACAGCAAATCCCAGCATGACTATAACTTTATGGGGAAAAAATATTATTCTTAAGCAATCGTGATGCTAAGCCTTCCAGTTTCACGAGTAAAAATAGAGGCATTAGCCCAAGCATGCCGAAGCTTTTAAATTATAAAAAGGACAACAATTTTGTGTAGATGAGTTATGAGTTTGTTTACTAAAACGGCATCTTAGATAGCATACAGGGCGTGGTAAAGCAAGAAAATCGTAAAAAGCGAACTGTTGTTGCATGCTCACGAAAAATTATTTGGTTACTGTATCTGCCCATTCGATCAACAGATGAAACATACCGAGACATCTGTAAAGTAAAACAGGGATTTTATGGTCTATAGTGCCATCCCTGTATTGGCTGCAGTATAGCAGCTTGTTGCTCTACGTTAACGCTGTGGTAACACTGTGTCGCACCTCTACATCAAATTAATAAGATAGTAAGTGAGTCTGTTGAATTGAATAAATGATGTAACAAGTCTAAATCTAAAAGTACCTTGTTGATTTTTTTTAAGAGAAGTAGACTTCAGGCAACAATGCCTATTTAGTTAAGTACCGTGCTACATTCTTTAGGAAAGGGATAGAGAAGAGATGAAACAGGTGGTGAAAGTAGGATAATCGGAAATTAACTGTCGTATAAGACAGCACAGCGACCAATTTTTATTTTTGTAGTGAAAAAAACCAAGGTCTTCATTGGGAATCAAACCTACAACCCCCATACTGACAAGCTAGTACACTACCTACTAGCGTATAGGAGCACTGAGGAAAGTAACAACATAATAATAGCAGACGTTAGTTATAGATGATGGATAAAACGATCACGTTAGTACATGTGTAAATTGTAAGTTCAATAGAAGTCAAATCAAAGCCTGCTTATGCCATTTGAAGGCATTTTGTTTGGTAAACAGGACCTCGCGTAAATAGCGGCTAGTAAACGAGAGAGATAGAGTGAAAGAGATTGTGGGATTTAATCTTTGAAGATGTATATAGTAATAAATTGAAGGAAACGAAAAATATTATTCCAGTTGTAGCTTATAGAAGTATTATTTTACTATTGCTGTGTTAAACCTTAGCCATGGCAAAAAAAAAAAGAAATAACATTATTAGAATTTTCTTCGATATCTAGTCACCCTATTGTCATAATTCAGTCTTAATCATTACATAGTAATTTCGTAGTCTAGTGATGTGCTCCTCAAATTGATCTCACAGGTGTTGCCTATTCATGGTATTATTATGGTCTAATTACAGTCTTATATTTATTTATTTTTTTGTTTCGTACCAGCACTCAGGGAAACTAAAAACTAGGAAATACAGTTATGACGAGGAGGAAAGAGGGAGTAGTGTTTGTTAATATTCAATTTGAACTTTCCTTCATTGAAAGTCACAGGAAAGACCTGTGGAGAAAGTTTATTCCACATACGGATTGTACTGCTAAAAAACAAATTTATTTCTGTAATGCGTAGTGCGATTCACTGGCCAATCAACCACAAATGAATGTGCTCTCAATGAAAATCGAGTTAAACGCAAAATCATGTGAATTTCGGGAACAAGTTCCCTAATTTCCTACGAGCACTTGCTATTAATAGCCATAATAACCAGTAATAACCATAACTATTAATAACCATAAAACAGTGGAATACAACCCACATTGCGTCGATGCTTCAGAGAATCAATAGAGTTGGCTACTCTACTGTCACTTCTTGGCCCTCTCCTGTACGCGCTCAAGCAATTTCAAAATTGACTTTGGAGCGCCGACCCATACATAAGAATTCTATTCTATTCTTGGACGGATATAGATGGTATAAATAGTACGGAGATCGGATGGAGTGAAGTAGCTCTTACACCGTTTTAGAAAACCGAGGTATTTGCAAGCTTCTGTAGGAACCTGAAAAATGTGTTTAGTCCATCGAACATCACACTGAATTTTAATGCCAAGAGCATCAAGAACATCCGATTCTTTAATAATTATATCATCCTTAGTAACAGATGCAACACCATTACCGAACACAGATTTATACGTAAGCATGCAACATTGCGTCTTACGGGCATTAAAATCCACTCTATTCGCATGAACCCATTCCGAGATTTTTGCGAGATCGTGATTGAGCGTATCATTCATGTTGCGCCTTTTGAAACACACCTCTAACTGGTCTGGTCTATTGTTAAATGAATACAAATGACATATAGTGCTGTCATCTGTGAAAGAGTCTATATACTCTGAAAGTTTTGCAAAAAAGGTCATTTAGAAAAATTAGAAATAGAAATAGAAATTTAAACTCGTCCGATGAAATCTCATCTATAACAACTTGTAAAATTATAGTCTCTTCAAAGTCCAATTAATATCTAATCTTACAATTACATTCATTCATTTAAATTACATTCTCCTTATATCGCTGATGTAGTGTATTATAATCGTGGCATAACTAGTCCCAGCATATATTCATATATTCTAAGTAACACCATAGTCTAGTCACAATTACAGGGTTTTTAAAAATTTAGCCAAAATTATTATTTATCCGTATTTACGTAAAAAGTAACAACATAATAACAGCATAAGTTAGTTATAGATGATAGCTAATTCGCTAGCACATGTGTAGATTGTAAGTTTATTAAACGTATTATTAAAGGCATATTATGGCATGCCTAACTATGTGATTTGAAGGCGTTTGTTTGGTAAACGGGACCTCGGTTAAATAGCGGCTAGTGAAAGAAATCTAGTAAAGTATTAAGTAAAAAAACTGGCAACATTACGTTCGGTCTGGCAACACTGGAGGCGATGGGCTTAGAGAGGCGGCACATGAGCTGTGCGTGCTTAACAACGCTCGACAGTTTTTTCTGTTGTATTCTAAAAATTTGAGTGGCATTAGTTTCGAACAACGGTGTGCTATAAGCTTTTGCTTCAGACTTCAGCAGGC
Organism: Trichopoda pennipes; assembly: GCA_030448955.1. NCBI lineage: Eukaryota > Metazoa > Arthropoda > Insecta > Diptera > Tachinidae > Trichopoda > Trichopoda pennipes. The sequence goes on along the minus strand of JASKUP010000011.1, from coordinate 480,672 downwards.
CTACGGAGATAGAGTTTTGTCAAGAACTCAAGATTTACTTTTTTTTTTTTATTTAAAAGAGAAGTAGTACTTCAGATAACACTGTATATTTAGTCAAGTACCGTGCTACATTCTTTAGGAGGGATAGAGAAGAGATGAAACAGGTGGTGAAAGTAGAAGGATAGTCGGAAATTAACTGCCGTATTTAAGACAGCACAGCGACCAGTGACTATGCCTTCATCGCTGAGCAGCCCCACCGGCAGTCAATTTTAATTTTTGTAGTGAAAAAAACCAAGGTCTTCGTTGGGAATCGAACCCACAACCCCCAAATTTACAAGCTAGTACAGTACCTACTAGCCTACAGGGCACCTTACTGTAGTTTAAGACATTTTCAGAAAAAACAGAATTGATTAAAAATGAACCACGAAGCGAAAGGCCTTCATCTTCGAGAAAATAATCCGGACTTTTATGCGTTCAGAGCGTCGGTTGATAGTAAGAATGATCAAGGAAGAGTTAAATTTGACTAGTCAGATTTTTACCAGTGAATTGTGGTTGTAAAAAATTTGCGCAAAAATGGTTTAAAAAAAACTTTCGCAAAACTAAAAGACCGTCAGGAAGGAAAGGTGTCTTGACATTTTGCATTCGATTAAAAATGACCCCCCATTTTCGGAAAGGTTTCATTACTGATAGCTGGCTGTTTGAGTACGACACAGAAACCATGTGCTAAAGCATGAAGTGGCATACTTCAACCTCGCCAACGTCCAAAAAACCAAAGATAGCAAAGTTAAAGATCAAATGCATGATGATTTTTTTTCGATATCTACGGAATCGTTCAAAAAGAGTGTGCACTTTAAGGCCAAATAGCCAATCAGTACTTTTTCCGGAACATTCTTGCAAGACTTCGAAAAAGTATGATTTGTGTGACACCAGGCATTAAGAACAACTGGGTGTTCCATCACGATAATCGCACAGCAATTTCAATAAACGAGTTTTTGGCCAGTAAAAACATTCTTGTGCCTCTTCGGCCTCCATATTGGCCTGAATAAAGGCCATGTGATTTTTCCTCCTCCCGGAGTTGAAAAATTATCTCAAGGGAACCCATTTTGGGACATTCGAAAACATTCAAACCAGCTGAAGCCTATTTCAGTATCGTAGTTCCAGCACTGCTATGAGAAGTGAAAGAACCGTCTTTAGAAGGAAGTTATTTTGAAGGAGACAATGTAAAATTGTAATATTATTTGAATAAAAAGAATTTAGATAAAAAGTCTCATTATTTAATTTACAGACCTCGCATAGTGTTATCACAGTATGCTTATATTCTAATGTTTAAATAAAAACCTTCAAAGTTTTATAAGATTCAGCATTTTTCTCTTTGTAGTTTAATTATCCTTTTTATAAAATAACTTTCGGCTAAAAATATTTAATATATCCCTGGAATAGTAGAACAACTTCTTTTAACTTACTATAGTTAAACACAGTGAACACTCCATTAAGTTTCTTGAATTGTCAGCAAATAATTGCGTGCTAAAATTTATTTCCTAGCGAAAATGCTATTTGTAAAATTTCTACTTTAAAAAGAAATTATTTTAGTTAGAGTAATGAATTTATTTTTTAGACTTAAAATTTTTATATCATTCTATAAAAGAGAACCGTATAAAAAAAGGGAAGAAAGGAAATTAGCTTTTTCATATTTCCGTTTTCAACAGAATATTTCGTTGCATACGCTTTTAGTATTTAAACATTCGCATTGCAATTTTACGCATTTTTGCACGTCTTAACAACTTTATTACAAATTAAATGTGTCAGCATAATTTTAAAAGTATTTGAAAATAAAATACAAATTTTAATTCGGCGGAGAATACACAAAAAAATAGGTTCAACTTGCTGGGGAATTTATATTAAAGACATTTCCTTAGAAAGTAAGAAAGAAAATATTGCCGAAAGATTTATTTATGTTAAAGTGAAATATTTTTAAAGGTAAAAGAAGCTAAAAAATAGTCCTATTATACTTTGCTATCTAACATAAATATTAAGAGAATTTAATGTTGCCTGCAAGAATTTCTATTCTCTTACTATGCGATGCCAAACAATTTTAATGAAAACGTTTTCGGCGATAACAAGCTAATGTTACATTTAGTTTAAGATTATAATAAAAGATTTAAATGTGTAATAAATTAAGGCTGCACGCGCTTAACTAAACAGCACTTCTTTACAACGATATAAAATGAATGCTTAATTTCTTTAAGAATAGAGTTTTTTTTAAAGGTTTTCCCACTCAATTTGAGCTCTTATTTATTTATAATTTATTTTTTCAATTCTTGAATAATAAATTTTGATTTAAGTTTTAAAATATTGTTACGTTCATAGCCTTTGTAATCGTTTTGTTGTTACGGAGTTCTTTATTGCAAAATAAATGACACCAGATTTTAGTGTTTTCCAATTAATTACAAGTTAATTTACGTTAACCACACAACAAACAAAATAACATTTGTACGTTGACACTACCGAACAATTTACTAAGGATGCAAGTCTTTACTTCACGAGGTTTATGTTTTAACTGACTAACTATCCACTCAGATGCTGCCTTTTATATTTGTCCGCTAAAGGTCTAGAATTTTCTACTTTCTTTGTATCACATTTTGTTGCTGTTACTTTATTCATTCAATATATAAGTGCCTGTTGGGCTGTGTGTACTTTTGTTTTTATGCCCCTGTAGGCTAATAGGTAGTGTGCTAGCTTACATGACTGGCGGTTGTGGGTTCGATTCCCAATAAAGACCTTGATTTTTTTCACTACAAATAATAATTGAGTGTGGTGGGGCTGCTCAGTGCTGAAGGCATAGTCACTGGTCACTGAGCTGTCTTATACGACAGCTAATTTGCGCTACTAACCTTCTACTTTCACCACCTGTCGCATCTCTTCTCTATTCCTTTCCTTAAGACTACTACACGGTACTTGACTAAATAGGCATTGTTGCCTGAAGTGCTACTTCTCTTGAAAAACAAAAAAATGCTGTTAAAGTTTCTTCCTGGAATTTATTCTAAGATAGTTGTTGTTATCTTGCGTGTATAAGTTTTCTTAGAAAACAACGCAGTTGAGTGTATAAGTTTTTTACGCAGTTAGTAACTAGAAAGTTTTTACTGTCTTGCGTGTTTTTTACGTCTCTGCGCATTTTGTAACTAGAAAATTCTTGTTGTCCTGCGTGTTCTTAGAAAACTATGCAGCTATCAAACAGCATACCAAGTTGGTTTACTTTATAACTTAATTATTTTCTTTTAAATTACAATATTTTGTTTATAAACCTTTTTTGTGTGAAAATCAGAGTAAAACAAAATCTTAATAAATTTGGTTTAAAACAATTTAATTCTTACAGCTTGTTTATGGTTCAGAGAGAAATTCCCCTGCAGTGACAAAAATATAAATCTATAAAACAATGTGTTGTACCTTTTTTTTTAATGTTGTGAGAATATTTTTTATTGCAACATGCTTATCTTAATCCAATTGTTTGTTAACTGGCTTTTGTTGCCCCCAAGTGCCTAAAGATATTTGCAGCAAAGCAATACAATAAAAACAAAATATTAAATGAAATAAAAAGGCAAAGCCAACAACAATTTGTGTGTATTGTTTCCATTTACTCACAACACTTAATTTATAAAACAACAACGACATCAATAGCAGCCACTATGAACCCCATGTTAAAGCTGCATTGATAAAAATGGAAGAAAATGGCAAAAAAAATGGCACCACAAAACACCTGTGTATTTTATGATGATACTCAGTCATGAGAATCAATGCTTAAAAAAATTTAACAAGGAATAAAACAAAACACTGAAAATACTTATAAATAGAACAATTGTCACAGCACTTTTGGTAATGACGACTATTATAAATCCTACTTAAGTATGTTGCTTTCAGATAGAAAAGTATCTATTTGGAATAAAATTTTTTCTCATGTGTTGCACCTTTCATGAAATATTTCCAGGGTAGAACTAAGGTGAAACAGAACAAACGGTGTTGTGTTTATAGCGTGTTTACGAGATCAAAATTAGATATATTGAAAAATTAAATTTATTATATAAAATACCATGCAACGGAGATGGGTTCAATCTGTGTAACAAAATATATATTGGAAGGACTAAACCGAAATTAAGAACAAGACCAAATAAACTATAAGACACATAAAGATACGACAAAACAAAAAACAGTATTGGCATTCCACTGTGCAATCAAATGTCATTCTCCTAATTTCAATGATACAGCAATATTACAATATGGGAGTAATTATAAAATAAGATACACAATAGAAATGTTACACATAATTAATATTCCCTCGGATATAAGGATAATTTTTAAAACAGACAGGGAAAATTGCGCGCATACGTATCGACATATTGTTTCATAATATTGTTACGTTTATTCCTTGAGTTCTTTTATTGCAAAATAATAACACAGTACTTTAGAGTTTTAAATTAAGTTAAACGATTAATTTCCTTTAATACACCCAACAATGGTAACTTTTTAGTCTTTATTCACTGATGACTCAAGATGAATTAGATTATTTGTCCAGCAATTGGTGCTTATATAGGTATTTTAAGCGGTTTTCGCACATAACAAGAAAATTCTACTTTAACATCCACCCATATTATCGTTTTTATTATCATTTAGTTTAGGCGTCTGCTTGGCTGGGTATTTTGTTTTTAGTCTGTCTTTTTCTTTTCGGTTGTTTATCTTACTTGGTAGAATTTCCTATAAGCATGTTGTTGTAGTCTTACGTGTATAAGATTTCTTAGAAAACTCTGCAGTTTGTAAAATGCACAGTAGGTCGTTTCGTTTACTTTTTTACTGATAATTATTTTGTTATAATGCAATAAATTATTTTCGTAACAATATAAACAAAAGAGTTTTCCGCAAGCAGTGCATTCTTTTTGAAAGCGAACAGTCTTACTTATAATTAAATTAAATTTTCGGCATTTTTATGGTGATATTTGTTTTATGTATACTATTATTTTCTGATGAAGAACAACAAAGGTATTTAAAATATCGAAATAATAAAATAATATTTAATAAAACAAAAAGAGAGTTTTATTTAAATAGAAAGAAAACATTATTTAAAATAAAATTTTTCCCGATCTATAATACTTTTGTTTAGAGACTCAGACTAAAGTGAAACATAACAAAAGCTGAAAAATTTTATTTTTTAAAATGTTAAACATAAACGCCCGAATAGTAATTATAAGTTTGAGGCAACATGCTCACCGCCACCTCAAAGACTCATTCTAGAACTTTATTTCGTAATTTGAAGAAGAGAGAATGTAAAAGAACTTTTAAACTTTTTCGCACTGCTACATCATCTAAGTAGGACCAGGGATATCCTAATTAGAATCGCATTTTTAATAGTGTTGTTTCATTTAAAAAATGTTTCGTTTGAATTAATTTTTTAAATCCCAAAGAACTTACGATAATGTTGTCTATTTTTAAAGAATTTTTAATAAGTATACTACGGCAAATCTTTATGAATAGACTTATGTTTGACTACAGTCTCTCTCTCTCTCTCTTGTCGCCGTGATGCCACATATAAATAAAAATCAGAAACCTAGAGACTTTTTATATCGATAAAGAATGCACAGTTTAATGCGGTTATCAGGCTGATATCATCACTGGATTTAAATACTTATAAAATAAGCCCGCATCTTGAGTTACGGTTGATAAAGATCATCAGGATCAATGATTTTTTGCTTGAAAATATGTATAAAGTTTATCCGGGCGAGATATGGTTTTAAAAGAAGCTTTCTACGTGCCATACGACTGTAAATATTCTTCATGATCGTTATTGTGACAATTGTCGACTACTATTAATGTCACTGGTTACGTACCAGACTAGTACCCGGAGACAATAAAACCTGAAAAGAACCCCTAACTTAAACGTCGAGAATACTTTTAATCCAGAACAGTCTCGGTTGCAACAAAAAAATCGTTTTCAAATGTTAATAACGTGTATTGATCTTTCGAATAAACTCTTTTCTTTTTGGTATTAAGTTGTTTGGACTTGTTCCGCCAATAAATGATATATTGTTGTCATTCCTTTCGGTTAAACTTTCGTTACACCATAGCTAATAACAACAGCTACAAACCTACTACTATTCACAAACTGCTAAGAAAATACAACACTAGACACAGCAATAAAGAAGACAAAAAGACACTCTGAGACATAATGGCAAGACATCGACAGAAACAGCTGAAAAATTTAATTCTAGCGGATTATACAGAATTACGGGTACCTGTACTCAGAAATAACCAACTATTTCTGAATTTTAGTTACATGTTACATGTCAAGAGTATGCAAGTAAAATCGAAAACCTTGTAAGTAAAAACCGACAATGATGGTGATTAAGTTATTTGCTTTCTTATCATTTGATGTGATAAGATCCGCCGGGAAAGTCAAGTGGTTACTGGGGTGAGATAACACATAAATTGGTAATATAGATTGGAATATAGATTTGTAGACATTAAACCTGCTTGAATAGATACGAACCTAATGAAAGAACGATCTTAACCCAACAATGTTTATACTAACAGACCTAATACTAACTCTTCAGTATCCTCCCGGGGGCACATGATAGTCGTTTTGGAGCCTAATATTCCATCTAGGCTGGTGTCTTGCGGGGTAAAGGGGATCCCAGGCCCCTTAAAGGCTAGTAGGAGTCACCTGGACAATCCACTATATTTCCACGGGACTCATTTAGCCCCAGAGTTCCGCCATTTGTCTCTTTAGACAATTAGCTGTTCTCTGGCTAATTATTGAGGTTGGCTCCTATATGGGAGTATCGTTGTGGCTGTGTGTTTAGAGGCCCTCGTTTGAGTTTGTGGGTCGGATCATTCGCAATGAACACAATGAATGGTCCAGGTCCAGTGAGTATGAATGCCGTCGTGTTCTTAATTATATTAAGCTTCATGCATTCTGGATCAAGAGTTGGATAGTCTCCAACTCTTTAGCAAGGAGTAAAGGCTGCGGCCTACTTTGGGCTTTCGAAATTGCAACTAGGAGTGACCGGAGGATATACGTATCTGAAGGCTTTCTATGGCGAGGATGCCGCTACATACCATCCACTCGGTTCGACAATCATATGATTATGGCTCACTGCCGGTGCAGATGTAAATCTTATCACATCCCCCCGTGGGCACATTAATATGTTTTTATTTCGGTACGATTTTCCGTCGACCATCGTCAAATTTGGTTTGTGTACAAACCGGTTTCGGCTGTTTGCCATCTTCAGTGTTCTCTTTGTACTAATGTACTTTGTACATTAATATGTCTTAGTGGAATCTCACCATTAAGGTATGTTTCATCTGGGCATAAAAAGCAGTCCAGTCCCTTAAAGGCTAGCAGGAGCCAACTGGAAAACTTCCACTTTATTTCCACGGGAATCAGTAAGCCTTAGAGTTTAGCTTTTGCTGTTCTCCATGTGATTATTAAGGTTAGCCTTTCGGAGAGTGTCGTTGTGGTTGTGGTTTCGCAGGCCCTCATGAAATAATTAAGGGGCCAGGATCATCTCACTTTTGAACAAGAACACATAGTGAATGATTCGGGACCAGTGAGCATGCTATGTCATATGTTCTGGACCAGGAGTTGGATAGTCTCTAACTCTTCAGCAAGCAGTGGGGATGCTGGTCCTGCTCCACGCTCTTGAAATTGCAACTAGGAATGACCTGTTGGATAGAATTATGATTCGGCTTCCAAGGGCATAGGTACACCCTACATATCACCCAAAGTGGTTTGATCCACCATCGTGTTATGGCCACATGGCTAAGTAACGATATAAATCTTATCATGTAACTTGCCAGTATTACCTGAACCGCGGCTTAAAGGTGTCATCGCTAGTAACGAAGGTTTTCATCCAAAGGTGAATGACAACTGTCATTGTTTTAGTATCATTTTATTATTTGTGTACTTCTATTGGGCTTACAACACACCCTTTACCTCCTAACCACTTTTTATAAATTTAAGACTCACATAGCTCTGTTAATCGCAGTAAAAATTCTCTTAAAAAATAAAATAACCATAAATAAGTATATCTGCTATTGACATTGTATTTGGTGCTTTAATATGATATTTTTTGTAGTATTTTCATAACAACCATTTTAATTTTTGCGTATTGTTATTGAGAAAAAGTTAAAAATAAAGAAAAATAAATAATTTCTGTTGTTACTATAACTGTTGCTTGTTTTTTTTTTTTTGCTTTAATTTTTATATATTTTTGTATTTCGTTACCACTTGCCTAACTTAGGAAATAATGCTCCCCAAATCCTCTTCTAACTGTCTAAAAAAAATTCGGTTCTTTTTCCTTTTTCCCTTAACAAGATTAAATATTATCTAACGTCGCATTGGGAGTGTGTTGCTTGTGTTTATTGTGACTTTAATAAAATCTCCTGATGCCAATTATTTTTATACCACAAAACAAGTTATTCAATTCGGGGAAGGAAGCGAAGTTAAGCTGAAGAAATTTGTTTTGTTTTTGAAAAATTTACTATCTGCGAACAACTGGCATTTGGGGTATTAATATTTCTTTAACCAAAAACGACAAAACAAAAATTTAAAGACAAACATTACGTTTTATTTATGACAAAAGTGGCACGATTCTTGCTGATAAAAGGATATCAATTTTATTAAGTTCTTTCGATTTATTTTGGCAAGTTGTCATTCCTTTCGGTAAAAATCGTTATTACTGGCTGTTTGTTTGGTACGATCGGTTTGCGAGGACATCAATAAGCTGCGAAAAACTACCTTTTGTGGTGAAACATTAGCTTTTAATTTTTTTGGTGAAATAACAAATATTCGCTTTTTTACTAGAAAGTGACCTTTTGGGTAGAAATATTCTCTCTATTAAACTTTTTTTTTATTTCGGACCAGCACTCAGGCGATGATCCCTACATTCGCAATCCATTTTGCCAGAACGAGAAAATTAGGTTAGGAAATCAGGATAGAAGGAAAGAGGGAGAAATGTTTGTGGACATTCATTTTGAACTTTTCTACATTGAAAGTTGCAGGAAAGACCTCTGGAGGGAGTTTATTTCACATACGGACTATTCTGATAAAAACGAATTTGCCCTGTAATGTGTGGTGCGATTCACTGGCCAATCAATGACAAATGGATATGCTCTCACCGAAAATCGAATTAAAGGCAAAACCATGCAAGTTTCGGGAACAAATTCCGAATTTCGTTAGAGTACTTACCATTGTAGTAAAGATAAAACAGTGAAATACAACACTTATTGCATCAATGCTCCAGAGAATCAATAGAATGTGAATCAGATTATTGTGGGTACCTGCCCGAAGGCCTTACCCCACAGTGCTCTAAACACCGGGTGAATACACGCGTCCACCAACGCTCCATGCATGCACATGGGAACCAATTCAAAACTATGCATTTGGACATAATTTTCCCCTTGGTGAGGAGCGGAGCCTTTCTAAAACTCCTTCCGATCTATGGGTCACGGCACCCGGTTGCAATGCAACTCCACACCGAGCCTGAGCTCTCCCCGCATTTGGGTCTAAACCACAGCCACCACGAGGCTCCCGAAGGGCCGCAACCAACTGCCAGGCTGGAACCGAAGTTCCAGGGGCACCTGACACCCGTGGTACCAGATTATAGTCTCCGGTCGGACTTCGCAGTCACAAAAGACCACTTCTAGTTGAACCCCAAATGGTTCGGGACTAGCCACCCAACAACCGGCAAAACAACACACAAATCAGCCACCACCCCTAGCACGTCTCCTCCTGAAAACCTCCCTAGCGAATTCCTCTAATCTACCAATCGTCCTAGAACACTCCAAAGCCCTACTGAAATCATAAGTATCCCCGGAACGGAAGATACCCATGCTCTCCAAATCCCTAAAACCAGCATAGAAGACACATTCAGTGAGAACGTGCTTCCAATCCTCAACTCCCCCACCACAACTACACTGCGGGGCGCTAGCCAAGCGCCTCGAATGCACAAATGCGTTGAGGGAACCATGCCCCGTCAGTAGATAGCCCAAACAGAGGCCAAAACCAAAACCAGGGCGCTCGCGCACAAAATCGGCCCTACGAATAAATTGATAAGTAACCCTATCATTATCCGACTCAGCCCATCTTGCCCTCCACCTATCAAAAAGTCGATCAAACAACAACCTTTTCACCTGCAGAGAACAAAGACAGAGATTCAATAGAGTTGGATACCCTACTATCGCCAATGAGCTTCTTGGCCCTCTTCTGTATGCGGTCGAGCAACTCGAAAATAGACTTTGGAGCTCCGGCCATGAGAGTTATATTCCATTTTTAGACGGATATATGTGGTATAAAAAGTACGGAGATCAGATGAAGTGAAGTATCTCTTACATCGTTTTAGAAAACCAAGACACTTGAAAGCTTCTTTAGAAGCCTGAAAAATGTGCTTAGTCCCTCGGACATCAAACTGAATTTTCGTATCAAAAACATTAAGAGCTTCCGATTTCCTAATATTTATATTACCTATACTAACAGATGCAACACCATTACCATCTATGCGTAAGCATGCAACATTGCGTCTTATGGGCATTAAAATCCACTCTATTCGCATGAACTTACTCCGAGATCGGTACGACATCGTAGTTGCGTCTTACGAGCATTAAACGCTACTCAATTCGCACGACCGCATTCTAAGATCGAAACGACATCGTAGTTGCGTCTTACGAGCATTTAACGCCACTTAATTCGCACGACCGAATTCTAAGATCGAAACGACATCGTAGTTGCGTCTTTCGAGCATTAAACGCCACTCAATTCACACGACCCCATTCTAAGATCGAAACGGCATCGTAGTTGCGTTTTACGAGCATTAAACGCCACTCAATTCGCACGACCCAATTCCGAGATCGTTACGACATCGTAGTGGTGTCTTACGAGCATTATACGCCACTCAATTCGCACGACCCCATTCTAAGATCGAAACGACATCGTAGTTGAGCGTATCGGTCATGTTCCGTCTTTTGAAAGGCATCTAGAACAGGTCTGGTCAATTATTAAATGAATACGAATGACAAATGGTGCTGTCATCTGCGAAAGAGTATATAGGGTTGAAAGTTTTGCAAAGAAGGTCATTTAGAAAAATAAGAAACAGGGTAGGAGAAAGAACGGAGCCTTGCGGTACCGCTTTATTAATTTTGAACTCATCTGATGAAATCCCATCTTTAACAACTCGTATAGTGGGATTCCTGAGAAAACTGGATATAAATCTAGAGAAATTATCACCGACACCAAATGCAACCAGTTTTGACAGAAGAGTGCCATGTCATACTCTATCAAATGCCTTGGAAATATCTAGGGCCACCACCTTACTCTTTCCGAAATGACGTGATAAAGTTTACATCTGCACCTGGCCGTGGGCCTTAATCAGATGGTGGTCATACTACTATGTGTGAAAAGCAGCGCCACTCACGCCCTAGGAGGCCGAAGTCTAATTCTAGCAACAGGTCCTTCCTAGTAGCAATTTCAATGATTCCAGATCAGGGCTGCAAACTACTACTCCTTGCTAAAGAGCTGGAGCCTATCCAACTCCTGTCCAGAACACATGACTTGCATGCGCACTGGATCTAGGATTATTCCACCAGGTAGGTGTTATTAAAAGTGAAATGATCCCGGCCACCGTATAAAACTGATCTGTCTGTTATGGGGCCACGAAACCACAACCACCGCGATATTCCCAAAGGGCCAACCTCAATAAGCCGTCAGAGAAACAGCTTAATGCCTAAAGAGACAAATAGCGGAAACTCTGCGGGCCACTGATTCCCGTGGAAATAACGTGGAGCTTCAAGTTGTACCCCTGCTGACTTTAGGGGACTTATACCCCCAGTTGCACAGGTCTAGATAGTCGAAGTGCTATAAAGACCGATAAATGTGTCCCAGGGGGGGACTCTTTTTGAAATGATATATGGAGTTTCATCATTGTTTTGACAGGAAAATCAGTAAGTCACCCGTGGATCGCCCCCTACGGAAACCATACTGTCTGTCGCTAAGTAAGCTGCTGGATTCCAGGTACCTCACGAGATGAAAATTAATCATAATCCATTGGAAATTCGCTGGCATGATACAACATGCTGAAGAGGGCTGTTAACTAACGTGCTAGCGTCGAAGAGCACTCTTTCAAAACCAATGCTAGAATCCCATCCGTCACAGGAGACTTGTTGATGTTCAGATCTGATAAAACCTTTTTAACCGCATGAGCTCGAAAAAATATCTTTGGCAAACTCTAGCAAACTCTTCTTTACACAAATTAGTTATTCTGAAAAGAATAGCTTTTCAGTGAGAAAAGCAGTTTAGATAATTTTTTGTGAACAAATTTTGTTGAAAAAATATTTTATTAAGCAATAAATTTATTACATCATAAATTTTACAATCTTGAAACTAAAGTGGAAAGAGACTTAGCAAGAAATCAATTTGTTGTTATAAAAGTAAGAAATTAATATTTTTGTTATAGAAGTGAAATCTTGTAAAATTGTTTTCCCTAACAAATTTTAATGTTGTCAACTAGGAAATCTTATTTTGTGCCATAAGTAATAGTTTGTGACACAAGTAAGATTTTATAATTTTTTGGCTAAGGAGGTATTTTGATATTTTGACACAAGTGAATTTTTGTGACACAAGTAATTTTTAATAATGGTGGTATATATATTAAGACAAAATTTTGAGATAACAACTTTAAGCAGAAATGAATTTCCGTGATCAAAGTGATTTTTTTACAAATTTATTTTGCAAAGTGGATTAATGTCACCTAAGTGAAATTTTTTTTTTTTTGATACAGAAAATTGATTTTTTTGACAAAAACGAGTTACCATTGTAATATAATTACTTTAAAACAAACGTGAAAAAAACTACTTTTGCAACAACAATTTTTGTTGATGATTTTTGACAAAAGCGACATTTTGCAACACATATAAGATTTTGCAATAATAATATTTTATTTCATAGCGACTTTTTGTGTTAAATTAACTTTTTCCAGAAAGTGGCAACTTTGTTTAAAGTTAAGAACTTTTGCAAGAAAACAAAGTGTAATAGCGAGGTGGCTTTTTCATCATGCAAAATTGTAAAGATTAAGATTGAAAATAAAGTTTTAGTTTCCAGTTTATTTTATTAATAAACAAAAATGAAAGACTAATTTTGTATTAAAGAAAATTCTTTAGTAAACCTGCTAAATATTGAAAATTTATTTTAAATTTAAAAATAAATTAAAATACTATTTCTTCATGGCTTCCTTCCTTAGCGGCAATGGCTTAAAATATCGTTTGTTGGTAGGTAAGTTCTTAAATATTTCTAAAACCTTCTTCAAACGTTGAGGGCTTTTTTAAACGAAATAATGTGTGCATGTGTGTGTATGTATATTTGAGTGTGTTAGTTTGTTTGTTTGTTGATACTTTGGCGTTTGCCATTAAAATTTTAAATGGCTGTATAGGGATTAAGAAAAACAAACAAATAATACTGCTTAAGTAAACAAAAAATCTTCGGACACTTTAAATTGTTGTCACTACATAATTTAATATTAATTTTAAATTAATTTAAAAATAAAAAGAAATAATTTTTGAAGAACAATTTTAAAAAGAATTTGGAACATTTTAAACACAATAAAAGAACGGAAGAAAAACTAATTACAAACAAGAATTGCTACGATTTCTACTTGAAATTACCATTTCAACAAAAATTAGAATTTAAATTTAACATTGTTAAAAAATAAATTGCTGTGTTAAAACATTTCAATACCTAAAGATTTAAAATAAAATAAAAAGTTTAAAAACAAAATAAAACAAAACATTTGAAATAAAAGAAACTCTAAATGCTTACAACATTTGTGTTACATTTAATTTGTTTTTAATAAACACGCTATTGTTTCGTAAAACAAAGTGTCTATGTATGCAAATTTCAATCCTTCCGTTTCTGCCACATTCACACACACACACATGCTCATACACACCTGCAACTAATAAACACTAAGGCAACAATAAAATTTCTATGCGCGAGTACATATTTTTTAAATTGCATTTTGTAACTTTAACAACTATATCCTCAAATGTTAAATGTTGCCACTTGCTAAATTCGCTATAACTACAAATAGGTACAGTGAAGAAGAAAATCACAAGTTTTCAAGTAACAGGAGAGAAGACAAATTAAATGATATGTATAATTTTTTATAATGTAAAGGGGTTTTTACAAGAAATTTGTTTTTTAAAATAAAAAAATTTAGATTAAGATGATTCAAATTATAATAATAACACAGCACTTTAGAGTTTTAAATTAAATTAAACGATTTATTTACTTTCAATATACATAAAATAAACACGATGGTAACTTTGTTGTCTTTACTCAACGATGTTTCAACCTTAATTATAATTACTTGTCCAACAAGTAGTGCCTATATACAGATTCTTTAAGCGGTTCTGGCATATACAAGTGTATTCTAGTTTAACAGTGTAGGCGCCTGCTTGGTTGTGTGTTGTGTTTTTGTTCTGTGTTAGTTATTTTTTTTTTCTGTTATTTAGCTTATTTGGTGTAATTTCGCAAAAACATGTTACTATTGTCTTGTGTGTATTGTATATAAAATTGCTTAAAAAAGTACCCAGTTTGTAAAACACATAATAGGTCGTTTCGTTTACTTATTTTACTGATAATTATTTTCCTTAAAGAAATCATCTTCGTAAGAATATATACAAAAGATATTACGGTAAAACGGCTTTCACAATGTTAACTTTAAATCCGGCAGATATAGAAATGTATAAAAACCTTTACATATACTCGTAAAGAGAAAACAAAAGATATCCCTGTAGAAGACTTTATTCAAGCACATATTGGCTTATATTGTAAGCAAATAATTACAGTTTAGTAGCTAATAATCCGATTTAAACTGTTTATAATGTTAGTGTTCGAAATAGGTAGTATGAGATGCTTTATCATACCATAATATCAAGTTTTTCAACAAGGTTTTTGTTTTTCAATTGTGGCAACACGATTTTATATTTAATTTTTTGACATATTCGTAGTAGACGCATTGCCAATTGTTGTAAAGATTAAAATTTCGCACGAAAATCGCATTAAAATAATTAAAATCCACTATGAAAATGGTGGTTCTGTTAAAGTTACATTTCGTAAAGTTCGCGATATTTTCGGACCATATAATCGTCCTTTTGAGGCCGCTACTGGTCGTTAAATTTGAGTCGACAACATGTGTTCGACCGGGTCTTTCAACTAAGAACATCGCAGCCATGAGCCACAGTGTTTACGGAGATTCAATTTTGTCAATTCCTAGGTGCAGAAATTGCTGCCGACCGACCATTCATATCGCTTCAGATTCGCTCAATTCATTCATGCACAGCTGGTTTTTCTGAAAAAATCATTTATTAGCGAATTTTTATTGCATTCGGCAATTATGAATAAAAAATGATATCTGGCAAATGTCCCCCCCCTACCATGCTGATATATATCGATTCTTTCATCAAAGTTTTTAATCACTTTTTAGCAAAATGGCGGTCCTATTTCGTTAATCACATCACTGATTTTGAGTTTTAAGGCTGAAATCTATACGATTGGCTCCATACAGTCTCTGTCCTTAACATAGCCTCCAGTAGTGTTAAATCACACGACCTGGCTGGTCACTTAACTGCTGATTGCCGTGAAATTGTGCAATCGGAAAATTTAGTTTGCAATAAATTGATCGTTTCATTGGCTTAGTGACATGTGCCACCGTCCTGTTGAAACCACATGTCAGTGATATCCACGTCGTCAATAATAGACCAAGATTAAGTTGTTATCATCCTGCAATACCGTGACTCATTGACTGTTACCGCATTTCCAGCCTCATCTTAAAAAAAAACGCCCAATCACACTTACAGACCACATAGCGCACCATACAGTGACGGGTTGAGCTTGCAAAGGCTTCTCAATAATCGTTCTAAGATTTTCACAAAAGAAAACCAACCGGTTGTTCTTGAATGAATTAAGCGAATCTACGGTGATGTGATGTTGTGGAACCACCCTAATACGAATAATAAATATACACACATGCAGCCACAACAAGGGATTTCACATTATTCAAATTTATCAAGTGCAATGCACTAGCAATGCATACATGTTTGTTGTTGTTGTTTTAGGCATACATACGGCGACTAAACGGCCTTCAGTAAATATACCATAATTAGACTTTTCATGTCTTGTTGTTGTTCCAACCACTTGTGCTAATCGGGTGCGTTTCAAGTAACACATTTATTTTGTGAAAAAGAAAATAAATACAATAACAATTAGATCACATTTCACTTTTCGCCCAATTCATAATAATAATACTACTTCGTAATATTAGTGTTAATAATAATAATTGGACATAATTATTTTAATGTATTGGAAAACAACTCAATCACGGGTTTTGGGATACTATCTAAATTTATGACTGCCTGGTTAAACCAATACAAATTATAAAGTAATAAATATAGTTAAGATAGATTTTAAGAACGAGTGAGTTTTATTCTCACTCAACTCTAGGCTAGATTGAGAAGAAACCATCATCTTTTCTTTACCTTCAAAGCTCCAAGTTGAGCTATACCTAATTAAAACTGCTCCTAGCTGAGCAAAATATAAATTTAAAAAAAAATAATAAATAAAGAATAATAAATAAATTAACAAACATTAAGATATTGTTTTAAAAATTAAATAAATAACATTATAGTGAATTGAAAACGAATCCAAAACAAAGTTCTTGTTGCAAAACCTGATAATAACAGGCATAATACATACTAACTTTTCTGTACTATCTGGAAACGCGGTATAAAAATGATGTCATCGTATTGAAAGCGCTCGTCGATCATACCGAACAAACAGCCACATTTAACACCACTGGATTAATTTTTGTGGGGCTATGTTAAGGACAGAGTCTATACGGAACCAGCCGAATCGATTTCAGCCTTAAAGCTCAAAATACGTGATGTGATTGAATAAGGTGGCCCTTTAGGTTAGTAGGTAGTGTACTAGCTTATCAGTGTAGGGGTTGTGGGTTCGATTCCCAATGAAGACCTTGGCTCTTTTTACTACAAAAAAAAATTGACTGTCGGTGAGGATGCTCACTGATGAAGGCATAGCCACTGGTCGCACTGGTGCTGCCTTATACGACAGTTAATTTTCCGATAACATTGGCCTTCTAGAAATGAAAGCTGCCCCGGTAGACTAGTAGGTAGTGAGCTTAGCCTACCAATTTAGGAGTGGTTGTTTTCACTACAAAAAAAAAAAAATTAGAGCTTGAAGGCTATATAACAATTCTCCTACTTTTACCGCCTGTCTTAACTCTTCTCTATTTCATTTCTAAAAGAATGTAGGACGGTTGTAACTAAATAGGCATTGTTGCCTGAAGTACTGCTTTTCTTAAAAAAAAATAAAGGAAACAGGACCGCCATTTTACCAAAAAGTGATTAAAAACTTTGATGAAAGAATCGACATCTGTGACCGTGGTCGTAGTGGACATTTGTCAGATATCTATTTTCAATCATAATAGCCCAACTTTTGAATCGACTTAATCTTAATTTTGTATTGTATTTTCTTTAAGAAACTTCTTGTTGAAGTAGTAGTTTGGGTTATGTCCTTCTTCTATTAGGATCGTATCTACTCATGCAGGTAGAGTGTCCCGATACCTGGCATTTTATGGCAGGCTAATTTAATGTAATGAACTCCTCTAAGCCAGTTTGTTTTCTGTTTACAGAACACATGGATATAAGAGTTGATTTTATACTATAAAAAATTGTTGTTTAAATGCTTCAGAAATTATTCTTCACCACTGTTTATCTAATACCGTTTTCCTGTAGCTTTTCCTATGTGAAAATGTGTGTGTGAGTGTGTGTGTGTTAGTTTTGCAACAACATTGATATGTTGTCGAGTTTTTGTTGTTTTAATTTATCTATTTAACATCAAAGCACACGAAAAGGAAATGAATGTTTTTAAATGCGGAACATAAATGTTTGGGGCGTTATAACTTGCCTTCAATAATATGGATGCATGTGTACGAATGTTAATGTGAGTTTGTGTCTATGATAAGTATATATTAGCAAATTAATGGATAAATGTAGTACTTGTATTCATTATTGCTCTATTAGAAAAAAAACGGTGGATACAACAATAACAACAACTACATACTAACAACATTTTATGTAATAGCGAAATTAAGCTTTAAAGAGGATACATTAAGCGAAACAAGAAATAGAGTTAAAAAAAAATCTCAAGCTATTTAGCGTAAACTACTAAAATTAAAAAGAAAATAAATGTTAAAATAGCATTTAAGCAAAAGAAAAATAAACAAAAAAGGAGGTAGGATGGTTAAATGTTGCAAAAGAAATTAAAATTAAATAGTTATTTTTAGAAAATAAATTAAAAAGAGAACAAATGCATGCAAAACAACTTATACCAAAATGTAATAATAAGTGTTAAAGTAAAGCTGGTTAAGTTTTAATGGTTTTTAACAATAATTTTCTAACAAATTTCTTTCAAATTTCAATAAAAGTCCTATGATTTTTATTCTTTGCTTGAAACCCTTGTATTAACTTATAGTTTATGGATAGAATAAGTTTATGATGGCTTCTCTTAGCTATAGAAAAAAATTACCGATAATTACCGAGGGGCGGTCCTGCCCCTCTTGTGACCTGGTTGCTCACAACCCATAATTGTGAAACTCTCTTTACAAAACTATAAATCTATAAAACCCTAAATTTATGAATCGTAAAATATTTAATTATCTATAGAAAAAATTATCGATAAATTTTCTTTGTGTAAAAAAAATATTAATAACTTCTTTTATTTATAAAAAAAAATGTCGATAACATATCTATAAAAATATGTAACGATAGCTTCTCTTGTCTATCGAAAAAATTTAGCGAAAAATTATTTTGTCTAAAGAAAAATGTTAACGATAACTATTCTTATCTTAGCAATCCCAGGTAGCGATAAATTTTTTTTCATAAAAAATGCGATAAATTAAATTAATGAGAGCTTTCTAAAGAAATCCTGGTGATATCTTTGCTTCCCTATAGAATATATTTATCCGTAAATTTTATTATGAATAGAATGTCGTTATCGGTAGAGAGCTCTCTTTTTATATAGAAAAATATTATGAAAAATATTTTTTAGTAGTTAATTATAAAGCACTAGGTCAATTTAGTAAAAAATTTTAAAAAACTTTTATTTTTTTATTATTTTTTCGATATTTCGCCTCACCGTTGGTTGGCATCATCAGAAAAACATCAACAATCATCATTATTTTTGTTTTCCTGATGATGCCAACCAACGGTGTGGCGAAATATCAAAAAAAAAAAAAAATAATAAATAATAAAAGTTTTTTAAAAATTTTTTAATTTTTATAGTTTTTTAAAAAACTAAAATAAAAATTATCAAATAATTATATAAGAAAAAATAAAATAACACATTAAATAAATTATTTAGCAGTATGAAGGATAAAATAGGAAAAATGGAAATATCTGATGTAGTATACAGGATACCATGTGGAGGAAATGACCAGGTGAACTGTGACAAAGTTTATATTGGGACAACAAAAAATAAACTTTAAACGAGATTAGCTGGTCACAGGTGTGACCAAAAATATAGGAATATTTCAACACAGAAGACATCGTTATCTTCACATTGTAAGAAATATAATCATTATCCAAAGTTTGATGAAACATCAGTATTAGATATAGAAAAAAACTATAAGAGACTTCATATGTTGGAAATGGTCAAAAGGTCAAAAAACTATAACTATTATATTATGAAAAATAGTTATTGATAACTTTCCTTTTTTTCATAATAGCCAGTTTGCAACAAGATAATTTCTCTTGTCTATTAATGGGGTGGAATTAAAATATTTTTCAACTAAATTAAAATATCCGTTAACGTTTTACTTTAAATTTTTATTAAGCTAAGAATAATCTCTCTGTAACAGTGAAGAGCAAAAGATAATTACGAGTTATTCCTCGTATTCTAACTTCTGTAAATAACTTTTTATAGGTGCTGTTTGCGATCTGACTAGTTCAAAATAAAATAATTTTTGGTTCTATTTACTATCAAAAAAGCTAGGAGAAACATTTCATGGGCGCAGAAAAGGAACATATCGGATCAGGACTCTTGATTGTAATACATATCTGGTTTAAACATATTTTTTCACTAAAATTATAAAAGTTTTGAATATATTTTTTAAGGTAACATTTTATATAAAAAATATATTTCTATTTATTATAAACACTTTGTATGTTTTTTGTACTATCAGTTATAAATTAGTACTTTTAGTTATAACTAATGGGTATAAAAGTTAATAATATCGTCTTGGACAATATATGGCATAACTACTACCTATGGTTTCTGTCAATAACAACAATTATGTTATTTTGTGGGTTAAAAACTTATCATTATAAATCTGTATTCAATAGGCGCCAGTGTAAACACACATGTTTTTCATCATTATAATTACAGAGAATTTTGTGTCTAAAAAAATATGGAGGAAGACTGATAACCTTTTATCATTTAAAGGAAACGGTTGCTGAAAGTTGTCGATTATCGATAGAACCTTACGGCCAATATGCACCAACTCAAATAACTTGGGAACGATTTTTTTCCGATTCAAAAGTGGCGATGAAAAATGGATATATTACGATAACCCCAAGAGTTATATGTAAATCCCAGACAACAAGCCAAATCAATGTCTAAATCGAATATCCCTGACGCTAATATAATGCTCTATATTTTGTGGGATTAGAAGAGTGTTTTGCACTATAAGCTGTTGAATTTAAGTCAAATGACTACTTAGCACCTGTCCCAAAGGCAATCGATTCGTTTGCAGAAAGCAATCAACGAAAAACGACTAGAATTTTTGATGAGACACGAGGCCTTAATCTTTCATCATGCTGCAAGATTGCTCAAAGACTATTTTAAAAACAGGAGATGGAAAATTTAAGCTTACCCACCATGACCATCTGACTATCATTTGTTTTGATTGATGCTGAACGCCCTTACTGAAATACGTTTCACTTTAGGATGGGGTATAAGAAATTGGCTTGATTTATTTTTTACTTCAAAATCGGAGCAGTTTTTTTTTGGGAAAGGAATCTATATGCTATCAGAAAAGAGGGACATATTAGTGGCTAACAAAATGGGAAAGATTTTAAATAATGTATCCACTTATTTTGTTATTATAATAAATGCATTTTTTAAGCCAAAAAATTAAAATTATTAACTTGTATACCTGTTATAAACCAGAAAAGATTTTTGTTCCTGTAGTTTCGTTGCTTATTCAAAAATAAAAATTTGAAAAAAATCTAATGAACTCAAAATCATTAGAACTTTTGGTTTTAAAAAAAAGTAAGATAAAAAAAAATTTTTAATTTCAAAATAAAATTGTTACGAAGATGATTTCTTAAGTTTAAAAATAATTAATAGTAAAAAAGTAAACGACCCACTGTGCATTTTACAAACTATATAGTTTTCTAAGAAATCTTATACACACAAGACAACAACAACATGTGTTAAAAGACGTGTGTCGATAATCGTGGTCCATTTATATTTTGAAAAAAAGAAAAGCAGACAATTTCACTAAGTTAAATATAATGCTTTCTTTATTAAAATTATTTTTAGTATGAACCACGTTTTTAATATTTTAATTTCTTTTTCACCAGTCACGAGTACCAGGCTATAACTTTAATGTTTTTTTCCAGAATGATCTTTTTTGCCAAAAAAAAGTTATATAAAACGCGCGTTTATTTGGCTTTTTTAGAACATATAAAAAGCACATGTATGATTATATAAGTAGTAGATTTTAAAGTAAAGTAATAGATTATAAAGTAAAGTAGTAGATTATAAAGTGGCGATAACAACATGCATATAAGAAATTTTAACAAATAAGATAAACAACAGAAAACAAAAACAATTAACACAGAACAAAACAAAACACACAGCCAAGCAGGTGGCTAAACTGAATGATAATAACAAACACAATATGGGTGGATGTTAAAGTAGAAGTTTTTTCTTATGTGTGAAAACCGCTTCAAGCAACTATATAAGCACTACTTGCTGGGCAAATGAATTAATTCAGATTCAATTTTAGACTAAAATACATAAAAAATACTTCCGAATTTTATTACAATGATGATTTTTTTAGTTTCAAAAGAAAATAATTATCAGTAAAAAAGCAAACGAACCGACTCACTGTGAATTTTACAAACTGCGTGGTTTTCTAAGCAATTTTATACACGCAAGACAACAACAACAATAACACGCTTGTAAGAATTACTGCAAAATAAGATAAACAACAGAAAAAAAAAAATAAAACACAGAATGAAAACAAAACACACAGCCAAGCAGGCGCCTAAGCTGAATGATAATAACAACAACAATATAAGGTGATGTTAAACATAGAATATTTTTGTATGTGCTAGAATCATTTAAAACTACATAAGCAAAATTTGCTGGGCAAATGAATTAATATAATTTGAGTCAAAGACAACAAAGTTACCATCGTGTTTATTTTGTGTGTATTGAAAGTAAATAAATCGTTTAACTTAATTTAAAACCCTAAAGTTCTGTGTTATTATATTGCAATGAAAGAGCTCAAAATAGCAAAAGGTTTATAAAAAGTAGTTAAGGTAATAATATGAATAAATATTTACTAAACTATAAAAGGTAGAACATATATTTAGCAGAATTTAATATTTTCAAAATACGTGCAAAAATCGGAATTTGGTAAAGGCGCCGGTTTTGGGAACCGTATTACACCCAATTTTAAATTTTAAATTTATCTACACTTGTGTGAATTTTCAGTACACTACTTAATTATTTCCATTTAGTTTCCAAATCCCTCACATTTTTATGTGATATTACGAGTTCAACTCTTTTCTGTTCCGTCATTTTTTATCAAAAATATTTTTTTTTTTAAATTACAAACAATTTTAAGAGACCCTTTATAAATCAATTGATTTATTTATGTTTTTCTCTCAGTCCTTTTAATTTGTGCAAATAAATATTTTTTGAACAAAAAATATTTCATTAATTTTTCCATTAATCTTTTCATATCTAAAACTATTTATTTCATTTATCTTTAAATATTACAAAAACAACATTCAAATATACCACATAAGAGATAAAACAAATAAATTGTTTGAAATCATTGAAGCAGATATTATCTAAATTAATGTTATTATTATCATATGCTTTTGGGTTTTTGTTTTTTGAGTATTTGATTAAAAAATACCCACGGAAAAAATTACTTCACAATAGCTTCCAATAAAACGTAAACAACAACAAAAAATATACAACATATGTTTTGTTTTGATGTTGCTGTTGTTTGTGTGAAAAAGTTTAGTCGTTACTGATATCTTTATTTAAGAGTTTAAAAGAACTTAGTCTGTTTAGGTATTGTTACTTAAATTTGATAGTGCAGACAATTTTCCCCCGAATATTATAATATAATTTTGAAGCACCTTCTTCTTAAATATATTCTGTTCAAAACTCCTTGATTATTAAAAAAAAAGATTTTG
This sequence comes from Trichopoda pennipes, assembly GCA_030448955.1. NCBI lineage: Eukaryota > Metazoa > Arthropoda > Insecta > Diptera > Tachinidae > Trichopoda > Trichopoda pennipes. The sequence continues at coordinate 457,143 of JASKUP010000011.1, read as the reverse complement.
ACATGTCCTTATCATTTAAATCCTTTATTCATGAAAAAAATAACAACAACATAACATAAAAACATTAAATTTTCTGAATATTTGGTGTGCATCTCTACGTTGGAGTGATGAGCAAATATTCCGCTTCCAACTCTTTCTTTCAAACCAAGTATGCCACTGATTACAATTAGCTGAGCCTCATTTTGGCTTTGCGTTTTTTTCAAAGGATAAATATTGAATCGAAGTACAAAGATTATTAATCGGGTCTTAATATATCAGTTTACAGATTCTTGAAGCAAATGTTTAAAGCGTTTTAATATTATTATTATTTCACTATTCAGCAAAATGTTCTTTATTTAATTTTATACTTAATCAATAATGTCAATAAATTATTCGAAGAAAATTAACAATTTTTTCTTTTTCTATTCGAATAAACGAATATCATTTAAAGTTTATTCGAATTTTTGCACGAATAAAAACTTACATAAATTTATATAAATATTAAAAACAGAAATATTCAAACCAAATCCAACGATTTTTAAACGGGTTTTAATATGTAGGTTTACTAGTCTGTTTAAAATGTTTCAATTTTAATATTTTAATCGCCCAGAAAAAATATTCTTAATTTAACTTAATCTTTCATCAATAGTGTTGGCAAATTACTCGAGTTTTTAGTTATTCGAACAAAATTTTCATTTTTTTTTCTATTCCAATAAGCAAATATAATTTTATTTTTTTTCCAATATTTGCACGAGTAAAAAAAATTACACAAATTTTTTCGAATATCGAAAGCAAAAATATTTAAACCAACGGGTTTTAATATATAAGTTTGAAGATTCTTTAAGCATCTGTTTAAAATGTTTCAATATTATTCGGCCAGAAAAAGCGTTCTTAATTAAACTTAATCCTTCATCAATAGTGTTGACAAATTACTCGAGTGTGAAGTTATTCGAATAAAATGTAATTTTTTTCTCTTTCTATTCGAATAAGGGAATGTAATTTAAATTTTATTCGAATATTTGCACGAGAAAGAAAAATTACGTAAATTTATTCGAATATCGAAAGCAGAAATATTTGAACCAACGGGTTTTAATATATAAGTGTAAAGATTCTGGAAGCATCTGTTTAAAACGTCACTATTAATCGGCCTGAAAAAATTTTCTTAATTTAACTTAATTTTTATCAATAGTGTTGACAAATTACTCTAGTTTCAAACATTTTTTCTATTAAAATAAGCGAATAAAATTTAAATTTTATTCGAATATTATTCGAATATAAAAAAAAATATATGAAAACCAGTATTTATTATTAGTTTAATTGTTTTTTAAAATAAAACCAGTTCACTGCAAAATAATTAATAATCCATTGTTATAAATAAAAATATTAAAAAATTAATATTTTAAAACAATGTTCATACACGACTTTTCTGTCGTTAAAAAATAATTATTAATTTATTCTACTGCTGACTATTTCTTGTCTAACTTTTTCCTTAAAATGACTGCCACTATTTCACATAAGAAGTTATCAACCATATCATGTGCGAAGTTGTTAAGTATTTAGGACAGCGCATTACGTATTAAACAGCTTTGAAATGAAACTTTTAAGGAATTATTCGTGTATTCAAATATTCGACAAATTCAATATAAATTATATGAATAATTTATAATTCTAACATTTTAATATTTTATTCGTTGATACAATTTGAATTCATTCTTGCTCGAATGACCAAGAAATAAAACTGTCCTTTGTTTTATGAAAAAAAAGTAATTTTTAATTATATGTAAGACTGTCTGCTTCTAAAAAGAGCGAAACGGTTACTAAAAGCTCGTTTGCTTATATATTTTAAAACAATATGCCGATACCTAAAATTCATCCTTTTCATCCATGCCGGTGGGATTACGTGTTTCCAGTTTTTATAATTACTCTCATGTTGTAACATTGTTGTGTCATCGAAATTGGGAGAGTTATCTTTGATTGCATAGTGGACTGCCAATGCTGTCCTTTCTTCCGAAGTACCCTTACGAGTTTTATAGTCTAATTTATGTGAGTTAATCTTGTCCTTAATTTCGATTTAGTCGTTCCAACATATTTTTTATTACATACATTTGACTCGACTCTGTTGCAATATATTTCACATTTAATATATAAATTTGATTTTTCCAATTTATCCCTTTTTTTGATTTTGTGTTTAACTTCTTAATTATTTAATACTTTGTCGCTTGTTAACGCAATGTTAAATTGTTCTCTGTCATATATACTTGATCGTACAATACTCTACGAAAAATCAGGGACATGTGTTAACAATTAAAATAATTTTTTCGTTCTTGTTTAAATGTCATTATTATAATTTTTTGTGACATTTTCAATAATTTTTGCTGCCATACTAAATGAATAATTATTTTTATTATTTTTTTTTTTGTAAAATTTTTTGGACATTTTGTTGTTGGTGATTTTTGTCCTTAATTTACAACACTGTTTCTGTAAAATTTCGGGCATTTTTAGTCTTTACGTGTTCTGGGTGGTTAGAATAAAAGTTGATAATTCGCCTTGCGGAGGTCGGTTTTTAATATAAGTCTATGTATAATGTGTTAGGTTTTCAAATACTAATTGCGTCTAAATATGGCTTTTGTAGCCTTTTCTTGGAATGTATTCGTGTGTGGAAGTTATTAATAATAATACAACCTGGCTCATGAATTTCCGGTTGAAGTTTAAACCTTCTAGCGCAGTATACTTTTTATTACAATATCTTCATTTACAGGTGAAGCTGTTGAGTAGATTTTCATTTTTAAAGTAACATGAAATTTTATTTAACTGTTTTATAAAATATTTGTTTTTAATCTTCAAATGACTTTCGCTATCAAATTCCTATATCTATTTAAATCAATTAATATAAGCTATTTCCAATAACTATTTATTAAAAATTCAATAATTTAAATTATATAATTTAAAAATTATATAATTTAGAATGTCCTTTAATTATTTATGCAAGTACAGACAATTTTTATTAACACTTGTTTACTTATTTAATTAAGTAAGTGCAGTTTGTCAATTCATGGTAATTTTTATGCTTAAAACACTTAAATGTTAAAGTCAGAAAGTAAATTTATTAGCATGCAAGAAGATGGAGAAGTCAATTACAATTAATTTAATTGCTCTGTTATGTGTATGTGCATATTATTAAATACCTAAAAGGTATGTGAGACGTTAAGAAGTTGTTTATAAATCACCCAAATAAATTTTTATATATCGCGATGTTAAAACTAATTAGTACTTTCTGGTTGTGATGAGTCTATTATATATAAATAAATATATATATATATATATATATATATATATATATATATATATATCCCGGGTTTTGCAACAAGTAGTGTGTTTTTCAATTGTGACAACATCAACAATAGTTTTGAAATTTAGTTTTCGTATTGACGTGTTCCTAGCATATGCATTGACAATTGTTCCATTGAATTCAATTTCGCACAAAAATCTGATTAAAATAATCAAAATCCACCATGAAAATGGTGGTTCTGTTACAGTTCATTTTCGTAAACTTTGTGATATTTTCGGACAACATAATCGTTCTTCTTAGAACGCTATTAAATTTGAGTCGGCATGCTCGATACAAAATGTGTTCGATAGAGTCGTTCAACTAAAAACATCGCAACCGTCAGAAACATTGCTCAAGTAGATCCAAATTTATTCGTTATAACTTGGGGTTATCTGCAATCACCACATGGGGAATTTTGCGTAAGGATTTAAGTATAAAGCCTTACAAATTTCAATTGGTGCAGGAATTGAAGCCGATACAGCCCATTTTTACTTCTCAGGTTGTGTCAAAAAGCAAAATTGCCGCATTTTGGCTTCTGAAAATCCTATGCTCTACTTGCCACTGTATTGTGCGCTATGTGGTCTGAAGACGTGATTAAGCCATTTTTTTCGAAGATGAGCCTAGAAATACGGTAACGGTCAATGGATCACAATATCACGAGTTTCTATCAAGCCAGTCTTGGCATATTATTGATAACGCGGAAACACACAGCTATTGAAACGAAGAATTTATTGCAAACCAAATTTCCCGATCGCAAAATTTCAGGACAATCAGCAATTATGTGGCCAGCCAGATCGTGTATTTTAAGACCACTGGATTATTTTTTGTGGGGTTATGTTAAGGACAGACTCTATAAGGAGCCAATCGAATCGATTTCAGCCTTCAAACTCAAAATCCGTGATGTGATTGAAGAAATAGGACCACCATTTTGCAAAAAAGTGATTAAAAACTTTAAGGAAAGAATCTGCCAGCTGGGTCGTAGTGCCGATTTTTTTTTCGTAATACAATAAAAATTTGAATCATCTTAAACTAATTTTTTTGTTTTAGAAAACAAACTTCTTGTTGGAAAACTCTTTATATATATAATTGAAACTATTTATATAAATTGAGTTGTAATAAACTGAAAAAGCCATCTTTTAAAATGAATAAATATATGTCTAAAATATGTGCGATATATGCATAATATCTCCGGTTAACTTGATATTCGTTATAATGGTGCTTTAGGCTTTTTAGCGCTTAAAAAATGATGATCGAATATAAATTTTTTTTAAAAATTTTAATACCCATTACATATAATTCTAACCGCATGGTTCATTGAAGTAACTTTTTATTAAACAGTACAATCTAATAAATTTTGTTGTTTTATCGCTTAACGATTATAGAGGTTTAGAAAATGACAACATACATATGCATGAAATTTGCTACTGTCTGATGAATACAGGTGATGTAAATCTATATCATAATAAATGAAACATATTGTTTAGTATTATTACCATGCAGGGATGGAACTATTTTCCGATTCTCAAACGTTTTGTCATTGAATACTGCCCAACATTTTCTTAATCAGAATAACAAAAGATACACATCCACTAATAAATCCTTACTACTATTAAACAATACCTGAAGGTAAATGTGCTTTTAAACAGAACTCCTCTTATTAATTTGAAAATATATCAAATAAATTTTTTCATATATTTTTTTATTATTTTGTTTTTATATAAGAGAACTGGGCGTTAAATATTAAATGCCAAAAAAAATGTGAAACATATAAATTAAAATTTTGTTGTCATAGTTGCATACACACCACACAAACAAGTGTGTATATGAAAGAGCGTGAAGTATTTTCACTTGCTTCTTCTGTCTGTACACAAAAAAGAGTAAAAACAATCCCTGAAAATAGAAGCCAAAAAAAAAAAATATAAGAAAACTCATAAATCATCAGCAGGGGTCGTGATTAAATGTAAATAGCGTTTCGCACAAAGGAAAGGAAATGAAAATGTTACAAAAAATTGGAGTCAAACAAATTGTCTAAAGATAAAAACCAATAGAAGACAAAAATAACAAAAGCAATGAACAATGAAGTTTTAAGATGCCAAAAGACTTAAAATTTCTTTTCTTACGTTTAAATAGTCTACAACAGACAATTTTAAAAAGTTATCTGTGTTATATTTTTAATTTTTGCTTTTTTTTGTTGTATTTATTCAATTTGTAAAAGGTTGATAAAGAAATGTTTATACTAGAATCATTAGGCTTTTTCAACAAGAAATTTGTTTTATAAAACAAAATAAAAAACTTAGATTAAGAAAGAGAAAAGCTCGGCAATTAAAAATGAAAATTGATATCTGGCAAATGTCCACCACGGCCATGATGACAGATGTCGCTTCTTTCTTCAAAGTTTTTAATTACTTTTTGGCAAAAAGGCGGTCCTATATCATTAATCACACCACGTTTTAAGGCTGATATCGATTCGATTGCCTCCCTTTAGACTCTCTCCTTAACATAGCCCCACGAAAAATAATCCAGTGGTGTTGAATCACATAAATAAAATAAAGTTTCGTTTTGAGCGGAACTTTATTTAAAAAAAATTGTTTTCCGACTTTTAAACTGTCATGATTCGAAAAAGCTTCCTTTTACCACTTCACCATTATGTTAAGGATACCATGCAAATAAGAATGAATTTATCGCTTTAAATTCGGTAAAATGGGGTTTTTTTAAACAGGTTTGTAAGTACTGCTGCTAAAGTATACTAAAGTATAATGAATAGTGCTAAAGTATATTAAAGTGTAATAATATATAGCGATTAGTTCGGAAAAAGTGAGTTAAGATCTTACTGCTATATATTCTTATACTTTAATATACTTTAGTATACTTTAGCATAAATTGGCGTGGAGACACCTTTCAAATTCAAAGTGTAAATTTTTATTTCTTTTGTTTGGGTACGGTTTTCCGTCGACCCTCGTCAAATTTGGTTTTTGAACAAACCGGTTTCGGCTGTTTGCCATCTTCAGTGTTGTTTTCGTACTAGTTGCGTTCTATTGTCAGTTGTGTTTATATAGTTCGTGTCTCCCTTCATGTTATTGCGTTCGTCACTTTCTGTCTTTTTTGCCTACATCTCCCTCTCCTTTTTTGCTTGCCTCTTTTTTTTACCTCATTTGTCGCTCCCTCTTTCATTCGTCTTCTTTCCTAACTAAATTCTTTTCCGATCATGCCTGTTGTCCGTTTCTGTTTATGTGTGAACCTATTGGGTTTTTTTCTTTTTTCCTCTTTTTTGTGACATAATAATCTGTAATTGTACGTTTATGATGTTCTTTATTGCCTTGGTCTTGCGCACCTGCGTAACGTTTTTGTGCTGGTGTAGTGTTTGTTTTCCTGTAAAAATGTTTCAACGGTTCAAATATTGTGTCCGAAGCAGTGTTTATTTGTTCATTTATTATTCGTCCGTCAAATGTTCTTTGTTCTTATATTTCCATGTTTTCTAATACATTTAGTCTCCTTCCTTTGTGCTGTGTGTGAAGCAGTTTAATCATTGTCTTAATATGTCCTGGTGTACATTTGTTGTTAAATATATGGTTCGCAAAGTTTGATTCTGGAGTTGATTTTGGTTCTCGTAGTTGTTTGTTATAGTCTCTAATGTGTTCCCTAAATCTGGTCTTAATTTTTCGTCCTGTTTGCCCGATGTAGCCATAATGACATGTAAAAGTTAATTTGTACACTCCTTGGTTGTCTAGTATATTCGCCTCGGTTGTTTTATTCCGTAGTAATTCAATAACATGAGATTTCCCATTTTACTAATTTGTATTACTATTAGGGGGATAAACTTCTTCTAAAGGGTGCGCCATCTAACGTTTTTTTGTTTTCAACTAGAGCTTATTTCGTGAATGGTAACATTTAGTTCATGTTTGATTTGACAGATAATTAGTTTTATCCTTCCGCTGAACGAATATGGTTGTGTATACGCTTGAACAACGCTGGGAAATATTGCGATATTGCTTTTAAAATCATGGTAATGTTGCAGAATGTGTGCGAAAATTGTGTACGGATTTTGAAAGAAGAAAGGCACCGTCAGCTCCGTATGTTCGTTATCTTGTGAAAAAAAAAACTGGCATCCTCATCGATAAACTAAAACGTGAAAAGCCAAAAACAGTGCGTACACCCGTGAATATTGCTGCTGTGGCAGAAAGTGTGCATGAAGCGCCATCGACATATATTCACCGTCGTTCTAAACAATTGAACATTTCAGAGACTTTATTGAGACGAATTTTGCATAAAGACCTTAGTATGACGCCATACAAAGTCCAATTGGTTCAGGAGTTGAAGCCAAGTGACCATCCAATGCAATTCCGCTTGGCTAAGTGGGCCTGCGATCGACGTACAGAAGATGCCGATTTCGCAAAAAAATATCATCTTTTCAGATGAAGCTCATTTTGATCTTGACGGGTATGTAAACAAGCAAAATTGTCGCATTTGAGGTACAGAAAACCCGCACGCATACATTGAAAAGCCGTAGCACCCAAAGGGAGTCACTTTTAGGTGCGGCTTTTGGTCCAGAGGCATAACTGGGCCATTTTCTTCGAAAATATGCAAGGAGTGGCCGTGACAGTTAATGGCGATCGTTATCAGGTCATGTTAACGAATTTTTGTTCACAAAAATTAAAGAGATGGATATTGACAACATTTGGTTTCAATATGACGGCGCTACGTTCTACACAGCCGAAGCTACACTCGATGGTTTACGCCCTATTTTTGAAGATCGCATTATCAGCCGTGGAGTTGATGTCGTTTAACCACAGCTGCAATTTGACACCGTAGGACTATTATTTGTGGGGTGCCGTCAGAGATAAGTGTTACGCCGACAAGCTAGAGACAATTGCCGCTTTAAAGGAAAATATTCCTGAAGCCATTGTTGAAATACAGCTGCACACAATCGATGATGTGCTTAAAAATTTAACCGATCGTGTAGGCTACTGCGTGGCCAGCTGAGGCAGCAATTTGAATAATATTATTTGCCATTATTAACCGGAAGGATTATATTATATATAAAATAAAATTAGAAAATATTTAGTAGGTTTGTTTATAGCATTTAAAACAAAAGTTATTTGGCGTACCCTTTACTTTAAGACATTGGGTTTCACTTTAAAGAATTGTTGCAATTTTCCTGCAGGGTGCTTAAAAACAATTACTTACTATCACTTAATTAAATAAAATAATTGCGCAGTCATAATATTTATTTTTACATAATTGTCTAACAAATGATTGAATTTGTTGATGGTTGTAGACATAGAAACCAGCATCGTAGACACTTAAACGTGGGGTAATTAATCTTAAAATTATGTCACTGGCTTTCAAAATCTTTGGAAAAGGGAATGGAAAAAAACCGAAATTAAATTGTAATTGTTTTTGTCTTAATTGTTGTCTGCTTTTTGGTGATTATAAATGAAAACAAAAATATTTTAATATTTTATTAGCGTTAACAAAATCTATAATTGAATTTTAATTAAAATGATAAAAAAATAATATGAATACCAGAAAGCTGCAGCAGCAGTTGTATGATAAAGAAATTTAATATCTTAATTGCAATAATTGAGTTAGAATTCATGTGAAAAAATTCTTTCTTAAATATTTTATTTCGATGGATGAATGTTAATAAAACTGAGTATTAAAAAAATATATTTTGGCTACGAATTTTATGTCGAATAGTATTTAGGGAGCAGACATGGTAAATCATGAGTGTATTTCCGATTTCGCCAATACCTGACGACTAAAAAGTTGGAAAAATGTTTAACATGTCCCGGCTTCCACATTATACCACATGCAAACAAAATAATTGTCATTAAAACTTTGGTATCTTCTTATTAATTTCGTAGTTTCTAGGACATCTCATGCATACAAGACAACAAAAAATATGCTTATTAAAAGTTCCAGGAAATAAGTTTTTTTTTTTAATAAAGAGAAGTAGCACTCAGGCAATAATGCCTATTTAGTCAAGTACCGTGCTACATTCTTTAGCAAAGGGAGAGAGAATAGTTGAAACAGGTGATGAAAGTAGAAGGATAGTCGGAAATTAACTGCCGTATAAGAGACAGCACATCGACCAATGACTATGCCTTCAACGCTGAGCAACCGCACCGACAGTCAATTTTTAATTTTGTAGTGAAAAAAACCAAGGTCTTCGTTGGGAATCGAACCCACAACCCCCATACTGACACGCTAGTACACTACCTACTAGCCTACAGGGGCACCTAATAAGTTAAACAAACAGAAAACAAAAACAACTTACACGGCATAATGATAACAACAAAAATATGCGATGAAGTAGAATTTAGTTGTATATGCGAGAACGCCTCAAAGCACCATCTGTTGGGCAGTAAATTTAATTAAAGCGAAAACATCAACGAGGAAAGACATAAAGATAACGAAGCAGCTTTTAGGCATTAAAGTGTTAAAGTTACGATCGTGTATTTTTGGGTGTATAGGCGCGAACAAGTAAATAAGCCGCGTAATTTACTTTAAAACTCGAAAGTGTTGTGTAATTATTATTTTGCAATAGAAGAACTCAATAACATAAAACGTTTGTTAAAGGAATAATCGTAACAGTATTTTGAAAAATAATAACTCTTTGGATTATAGAGGGTTTAGAATTTTATTCAAATTTTTAATTAAAAATCGTTTGACAAATTTTGCTTCTGGTTGATCTCGGTTTTTAATCCAACAGTAATCGACTAAAGAAAAGTTGACCTTAACGAACGGATATTTAAGTAGAATAGGTGAAGTAGTAATGTCAAATGTGCCCCAGTAGGCTAGTAGGTAGTGTACTAGCTTGTCAGTATGGGAGTTGTGGGTTCGATTCCCAACGAAAATCTTGGTTTTTTTATACTACAAAAAAAAAATTGACTGTCGTTGGGGTTGCTCAGCGATGAAGGCATAGTCACTGGTCGCTGTGCTGTCTTTATACGGCAGTTAATTTCCGACTATCCTTGTACTTTCACCACCTGTTTCATCTCCTCTCTATCCCTTTCCTAAAAGAATGTAGGGCGGTATTTGACTAAATAGGCATTGTTGCCTGAAGTGCTACTTCTCTTAAAAAAAAAATGATGTTTTCTTAGCTAACTAAAAATCAGGGTAAAATTACTACCTCTTACACCGACGTAACATGATGTCGTTTCTTCATGTATAGTAGACAGATATTTAGAATTTACAAAGAGTGTGTATACAAGCATAACTGCTATAAAAGAAAGTGTGACACAAAATTAAGAAGTGCTTTTATAAAGACCGTAATTTTGCAGATGTGGACTTACCATTCATAGCGAATAGATTAAGATTTAATTGTATTAGTCCACATATTCTATACTAGGGGAAAGTAAAAAAAGTTAAAAGGGTGCCCCAATAGTAGTTGTGATTTTTACTGATTTGCTTTTTGAACCTTAGTAGGCTGAGATTATAAATTTAAGAAGAATATATTTCGCTAAAGTAAGTAGAAGAAATTAAAATTAAAAAGTGTTTGAATAGTTGTGCGATTTTAACTGGGCCTTATTATGAAATATATATGACTATGTCCACTGTAAAAAGTTTATATAAAAATAAAAATAATTAGATGACCCATATAAATTTACGAAACCCTCTGTATGTGAATCCAATTTGCATTTGACAGAAGTTTTTTATATTTTTCTGATTTTACTTTGTGTCCTTGTTGCTGTTTTAATTTAAAAGCCTGTGAGAACATTTACCAAAACATTAGACTTTGGGGTTTTAATTAATTTTGAAATCTGGAGCTATGGCTTTAAATAAGCCTTGAAAATTTTAGAATGCTTATGGAGACATTTTGTGATTACCAAATAAAGCTGCTTGGCGTATTAAATAATGTAAATGCACCATGGATTTACTTTAGGGATCTTTTGTTTAAATTTTGAACATTTTTCTTTTTAATTTTATTTAAATTTATTACATAAAAAATATTTGCGATCATGTAAAGTTAAAATATTGTTACAGTGATGATTTTTTAAGTTTTAAAAGCAAGTAATTATTAGTAAAAAAAGCAAACGAACCGACTCACTGTGAATTTTACAAACTGCGTAGTTTTCTAAGAAATCTTATACAAGGAGACAACAATAACAATAACACGCTTGTAGGAATTACTACCAAATAAGATAAACAACAGAGAACAAAGAAACAAAACACACAGCTTAGCAGGCGCCTAAACTGAATAATAATAACAACAACAACAAAAGGTGATTTTAAAGTAGAATATTTTTCAATGTGCTAGAATCGTTTAAAACTATATAACCAACATTTGCTGGGCAAATGAGTTAATATAATTTGAGTTAAAGACAACAAGGCTACCATTGTGTTTATTTTGTTTGTATTAAAAGTAAATAAATCGTTTAATTTAATTTAAAACTCTTAAGTGCTGGGTTATTATTTTGCAATAAAAGAACTCAATATACCAAAACGTTTTTTTAAAAGGAATCAACATAACAATACATTTAAGGACAATAAATACAAACAAAAATATTTTTTCCTGACTATTAAACTAAAGGTAAATTCAATTTTTAACCATCAGTTTTCTTTGTCTTATCTCAATTAAAATATTAAAATTTTTCACCATGTTTATCCTCCAGTCATACAGCGTTTTATTTATATGAACCGAACAGAATGTCATTGAAAAATGAGCTTAATAATTATTATTAATAAAAATATTTGAATGCCATATAAACTGTTTGTCACAACCACAACTGTTTATCATTAATGGTCTGTTTGATAAGAATAAATGGAAAAACGATTACACACATTCTCAATTTAAATAACAACTGACATCAAAGCTATGAAAAAACTGAGAGAAAGAAAACACCAAAAATATGACAAAGGACTCCATGAATTCAACAATACCCATGACTTTAAAAGTATTGTGAAAATATTAATTAATGGCTTAATTGGCGTTCATGTTAAGTATGTAAAATTTTGAAAGAAGGAAATATATTTTGTTTTTTTTTTAATAATTTTAATAATTTTGAAAGAAGGAAATATATTTTGTTTTTTTTTTAATAATTGAGCTAAATTATATGTACGAATGAACAATATTCTTTAAAATAAAACATTTAAATTATACACATATTATACCTATGTTATAATAATTTTTTTCATTATACAATATTATTTTTAGGTAAGACAAAAATATGATGCTAATATGACAACAATATTTATATTATGTTTAACAATAACATAATTAAACTGTAACCAAAATCATATTATGGTTATTGTTTATTGAGGAGTCTGCTACGCTAGTAACTTCTACGTGGATTTTGAATAAAGAACATCAATTTTAATTAAAAATTTAATTTGTTCAATTTTAGATTTCTTATATTATAATTCCTAAGATTTGTTAATCAAAAAAAGAAAACAGACGGATTCACTTCTGCTTTAAAGTTCCAACAAACCGAATCTAGTGATGGAACTGTTATAAGCAATTTATTCGCTGATTTTTTCTCGACAATTTACTTAGTTGCAGATTATGATGATCGATATTTTGACAATCTCCAAGGAATTGAAAAGGATTAAATTCTCACATAACTGTGGACCTGACAACATTCCCAGTAATATTTTGATAAATTATGCTGAAAGCATTTCCATCTCTTTGGAAATTTTATTTACCACGTCAATAAAAAACGGTACTTTTCCTGAAATCTAGAAGGATTCCTATATTATTAATTTTTTTAAATCAGGTAACAGGCCTGATATTTCAAATTACCGTGGTATTGCAAAATTAAGTACTATACCCAAATTATTTGAAAAAACTATCACTGAACATTTGTGCTTTCATACATCAAGTTTGATAACCAATAATCAACATGGATTTCGAAAGAGATACTCTGGCATAACAAATCAACAATTATACATCGTGGATTTTTAAAAAAACAACAAACTGACGTGATATACAATGATTTCAGCAAGGAATTTGATAAAATCAATCAAATTGGAAATAATAGGTTTTGCCGATTTAAGTGTCAAATGGATTTACTCTTACCTAACAAATAGGAAACAAATGGTCCGTTTTAATAACGCCTCCTCTAGATGCATAAATGTTCTATCTGGAGTACCACAGGGAAGCCACCTTGGGCCGCTTCTTTTTTTTGTTATTTATTAATGACTTGCCTGATGTCATTCAATCGTCCAATATTTTGATGTATGCTGACAATGTAAAAGTTTTTCTTAGTTATTGTCAAGTATCTGACCAGCAACGCCTCCAAGGTGACCTCAACTCGCTTCACAACTGGTGTAAACTTAATCGTATGGAGCTAAATCTCAAGAAATGTAAATATATGTGCTTTGCCAGAGAGAAATCGATAACTGCATGCTACTATATCGATGACCATCATTTGGAAGAAGTTGAAAAAATACTAGATCTTGGATTGCTACTTGACTCAAAACTCAATTTTATTTCACATATCAATTTGACAGCAAACAAAGCTAGAGGTGTACTTGAATTTTAAAACGTTGGAATAAAGAGTTACCAAAAGCGTTTATATGTCCCTTGTCAGGCCTATTCTAGAGTATGGATCCGTCATTTGGGACCCTATATATAGAAAATACTCAGATGCTCTCGAATGTGTTCAAAAACAGTTCCTGCTTTTTTGCCTCCGTGGTTTGAACTTTAACCCATTGGACTTACCTGCCTATTCAACTAAACTTTCTCTTATTAAGCTACCAACTTTAAGGAGTCGTAGAACAGTACTTAATATTTCGTTCATTTTTCGCGTGATAATTGGCGACGTTTCTACTCACTTATTTATTAACAGGATTACTCTAAATGTACCGCAACTCCCTACACGACATTTTATACCTTTAGCAGTGGAATTTTTTCGAGCCAATTATGCTAACGCGGAACCTTTTAGGAGAATTTGTGCAGATTTTAATAAATATTATAATTTCGTTGATTTCAATTTGTCAGTAAGCGCAGAAAGAAATAACTGGATAACTAGGTGTTTGCATTTATGTATATTTTTTGCCAATATGTTTTTATTGTATGTATGTTAAATTTAAGCAAAATTTTTATGTTATGTAAAGCTTGTATTTTTATTGTATGTGTGTTAATTTAAAATAATTTATATTATATTTTAACTAAAATGTCTGCAAGGATGTTAATTTCCGTAGACAATTAATGATAAATAAATATATAAATAAATAAAAAAAAATTTACACTATATTACGTACTAAATATAGCTCGCTTTCTGTAATGGAAAGCTCTACAGCTAAGCTGAAAGTAATTTAAAAATTTATATAAAGCTAACGTAGATTTCTAGATCAAAACTGATTACCACGCCAAGACAAACTAAAATGAAGTGAGTATAAGATGGCCCTAAATTTAAAAAAAAATATAACTGACATTTCATATAAGTTAAGCTGTTACAAATTTGAGATGAGAATTTAAGGATTTTTGGCAGTCACGGCAGCAGTTACATATCGCGTGTTTTTTCTTTGAGTATAGAAATGAAATTGTAAATTATTTAATTTAAAAACATTTTATATTTCTATTTTCTTTGTTTAATTTTGTCTTATGTGCTAATTATTTATTTATATATTATTCCTTTAGTTTTTACTCATTCAACATAGTCTAATATTAGATAAATTAGCGTTGTTTTAATGTCCTTCTTAAAATAATGGTGTTAGCCATAAACGCTAATTTTACTCTTTAAAACAAGAATAGGCAGCTGCATATTTTTACGCAATTTTGTTTGTTCCAACCAAAAAGATGTTTTTTGTAGAGGTATAGAACTTTAAATTTAATAAAACCAAATATGATTTTTTCAATTAATATGAATTTTTTTTTTACTCCAAAGATTATTTTCTGGCATTAAAATTAAAATATTTTTTTTTTTGCATATGACCGTCACAACTGGCTCGTGCGTAAGCTGATCTGGAAGTCTAATCTTCAAGTATTTCAACAAGAAATTTTATTTTCAATTATGGCAACACTAACAACATGATAGTTGCATTGTCAATTGTTACAATAGATTAAATTTCGCATTAAAATAATTAAAATCCACTATGAAAATAGTGGTTCTCTTAAAGTTATAATTCGTAAAATTCATGATATTTTCGGACAACATAATCGTCCTTCTTAGACCGCTTTTAAGAATTAGGTCGTTAAAAATTTTTTTTTTTGTTATAAAGAGAAGTAGGACTTCAGGTAACAATGCCTATTTAGTCAAGTACCGTGCTACATTCTTTAGGAAAGGGGTAGAGAAGATATGAAACAGGTGGTGAAACTAGAAGGATAGTCGGAAATTAACTGCCATATAAAGACAGCAACAGCGACAAGTGACTATGCCTTCATCGCTGTGCAGCCTCTTCGAAAGTCAATTTTTATTTTTGTAGTAAAAAAAAACCAAGGTCTTCGTTGGAAATCGAACCCACAACCTCCATACTGACAAGCTAGTAGACTACCTACTAGCCTACAGGGGCACTTGTGGGGTCGACAGGGTTGATACAAAATGTTTGACCTGGTCGTTCAACTAAAGAAATCGAAGCCGTGATCCACTGTATTGAAGCAGATCCAGATTTGTCGATTCTTCGACGTTCTCAATAAATGGGTTTATCCAAAAACACCACATGCTGAATTTTGTGCAGAATTGGAATTTGAAGCCTAACAAGGTTCAAGTGGTGCATGAATAAAAGCCGACCGACCATTAACATCACCGTAGATTTGCTGAATTCATTTAGGAACAACCGCTTCGAAGCTCATTTGCATTTGTCAGCGTACGTCAACATGCAAAATTGCCGCATTTGGGCTTATAAAAATCCTACAGCGACTATTGAGAAGACTTTGCGTGCTCAACGGGTCAGTGTCTGAAGGCGTGATTAGGCCGTTGTTTTTGGATCACGCTATCGCGAGATGCTAACAACTCAATTTTTAGCTATTATGGACGACGTGGAATCACTGAGATGTGGTTTCAGCAGGACAGTGCCACATATCATGCAGCCAATGTAATGATCAATATGTTGCAAACCAAATTTCCTGATCGCAAGATTTCACAACAATCAGCAGTTAAGTGGCCAGGTAGATCGTATGATTTAATACCACTGGACTATTTTTTGTGGGGCTATTTTAAGGACAGAGTCTATATGGGGCTAATCGAATCGATTAAAGCTTTAAAACTCAAAATCTGTAATGTGATTAACGAATAGGACTGCTATTTTGCCAAAAAGAGATTAAAAACTTTGATGAAACAATCGACATCTGTTGGCGTGGTCGTAGTGGATCTTTTGCAGATAACATTTTTTATTCATAATAGTCGGAACCTTTCTCTTCGTAGTGTAACAAAAATTTGAATCATCTTAATCTAAATTTGGTTTATTTTGTTTTAGAAAATAAACTTCTTGTTGAAAGACCCTTTATAACTTTTTCTAACATTTGTGGGCGTATATCGGCAATAATGGGGTGAATGTTGCTTTAATTTAAAATGGTCAATTAAGTGGACAAGTCACTTTAAAAATTCCCACAGAAAATAGTCCAGCACAAGTTGTGTGGCATGTTGTGCCGCCTTATTGAAACAAAGGCTTCTGCACATCACGGTTGTTCAATTAATGAACGTAGAAAGGCAGTAATCATGGCTTTATGTCAGTCACCATTGACCCAAGCATTCGGATTAGTACCGGTGACAACGGTGCTTCAACATACACTTGAGGTTATTATCACTTAAATTATGGCAGCTTTGTTCATTTACGTATCTTTTCAAACAAAAGTGAGCTTTATCGCTGAAAAAATCGCTTATGTAAATCGAAATCAGCAGCAAACTTGCTTTGGAGAGAATTCACATGCTTTGGGAACGTTGTTCAGGCATCTGCTAATGTTGATACGCCAAACCAAACTAAACATTATTCACTAGAGAGTTGAAAAAATGATCACCAGTTAAAAAATTATTCTATAGCTGTATAAAAAACACCCGATAGAGGTGCTCATAACATGATTTTGTTAATGAAGACTAGTTCCTAAGGATCTGGATCTCAATTAAGCCCAACACTTTTTAAGCAACTAACTGCGATTTTTTAAATAAGTTTTCAAATTCTGTCTAATTTTTTCTCTTTTAAATTATTAAAAACTAGTTTGGTTGAATATTTAAATCATTATTATAGATAACATCTATGCACCCTGGGTAGTTTTGGTTTCCTTTTATTTGAAACTTTGTTCGTTTGTTACTTTAAAGTTTTTATTCAATTTACTATTAAAATTTTTGTTGTACTTTTTATTTAAAAATTTTTAATTAAACCTAAACTTTTTTAGCAATAGAACATTTTCTGAAAATATTTTTTAACAAATTTGTTTATGTTAAAACGATTTGTTAAAATTAATGTCACTTTGGCAACCATTTCTATAAATAATTTTAAGTGAACAATCAACAACATTTTTTTAAAAACTTGCAGTTAACCAAAACAAATGATATTTCATTGCAATTATGAAATAAAAAAACATTTGTGTTGAAAAATTGTTATTAGAATATATTAAAAATAATTTTTTTTATTTTTAATTAAAATAAAATAATTAAATGAATTAAAAAATAAATATTATTATTTTTAATTTCTGAAATTATTGTTGCAATGGCACTTTCATATAATTAAATACATAAATGAAAAATGTATCAGCCAAGACGACTGAATAAAATCGTGTTGAGGATGATTACATTCCTCAATTTGAGTAAAGACATCAAATATATAACCTCAATTCCCTAAAAGGGTGAGGCTAGCAACCCTGAAAATTACCACCTAATTTCAATTTGTTCTGTACTTTCTAAAGTAATCGAAAGTATGATTAATTTTCATCTTGTGAGGTACCTGGACTCCAACAGCTAACTTAGCGCCCAACAGTATGGTTTTCGTATGGGGCACTCTACGGGCGACTTGCTGGCTTTCCTATCGGAACAATGGTGTAACTCCATACATAATTTCGGAGAGAGTCGCCCCCGGGGGCACATTTAAATGTTTTGACGGAAATCCACCATCATCACATGTGTCTTCGGGGATAAAAGGGAGCCCAGTCCCCGTAATAGGCTAGCAGAAGCCAACTGGACAACCCACTATATTTCCACGGGAATCAGTAAAGCCCAAAAGTTCCGCTATTTGTCTTTTTAGGCTTTTAGCTGTTCTCTGACTGAACACAATGAAGGCATTCTAGTGGGAGCATGACGCTACATTTTTTCCACAGTGGTATGATCCACCGTCTGATAATGGCTTACACAGCTAGGTGCAGATGTAAATCTTATCACGTATTTCGGAGAGAGTAAGGTGATGGCTCTAGATATTTCCAAGGCATTTGATAGAGTGTGGCATGATGCAGTTCTGTCAAAACTTTTGGTGTCGGTAATAATTTGTCCAGATTTATATCGAGCTTTTTCAGGAATCTTACTATACGAAATGTTATAGATGGAATTTCTTCAGACAAGTTCAAGATTAATTCAGGGGTACCGCAAGGGTGCGTTCTCTCTCCTATTCTATTTCTTATTTTTCTAAATGCCCTTCTCTGTCAAACTATCAATCCTATTTACTCTCTCGTAGACGGCAGCAACTTTTATAATTCATTTAGTAATAGACCAAACCAGTTGGAGGTGAGTTCAAAATGCGAAACATGAATGATATAGTGTGATTTATTTTACATCCGCACCTGGCCATGTAGCCTTAATCAGATGATGGACAATCCACAATTGTATAATTTGGAACGTCATACAGGCGTCCTAGGAAGTCGAAGACATAATTCTAAGCAACAGAACCACCTAGTTGCAACTTTAATGATTCCCGGGCAGGGCTGCAAACCATTACACCTTGCTAAAGAGTTGGAGACTTTCAACTCCTGTCCAGAACACATGTCTAACATGCTCACTAGACTGGATCATTCACTTTGCGTGTTATTATCAATGAGATGATCCTGGCTACCATAATAACCATTATACTGTTATGGGGCCGCGAAACCACAACCACCACGATACTCCCATATAGGGGCCAACCTCAATGATCAGTCAGAGAACTAGTAAATGTCTAAAGAGACAAATAATGAACTCTGCGGGTCACTGATCCCTGTGGAAATAAAGTCGAGCTTCCAGGTGACCCCCTGCCTGTCTTCAGGGGACTGGCCTCCCTTTTCCCCCAGTTGCACAGATCTAGATAGCTGTTTCGTACTATAAAGACTAACATGAATGATATGCTTAATCATGATCTCGGAGCGATCTCCGAATGGGATCGGGCGAATAGAGTCGATTTTAGTGTTGCACGCTGTTGCACGGAAATGGTGCTGCACTTGCTGCTATGGGTGATATAGATATTACGGAATCGGAAGTTCTTGATGTTCTTGGTATGAAGATTCAGTGTGATGTTCGATGGGCTAAATACATTTTTCAGGTTTCTAAAGTTTTCAAGTGCCTTGGCTATCTAAAACGGTGCTGGAGATACTTTACTCCATCCGATCTTCGTGCTATTTATGCCAACTATATCCATCCAAAGATGGAATACAACCCTTATTTATGAGCCGGCGCCCCAAAGTTTACTTTGGAGTTGTTTGAGGTAGGATATCCAACTCTATTGATTCCCTAGAGCATCGACGCAATGTAGGTTGTCTTTCACTGTTTTATCGTTACTACAACGAAATTAATGAACTTGTCTCCGGAACTCGTACATTTTTGCATTTGCCTCGATTATCGTTGAGAACGCATCCATTTGTGGCCGATTGTCCAGTGAATCGTACTACGCATTGCAGCGTAAATTCGTTTTTTAGCAGAACAGTTCGTATGTGGAAAAAACTCCCTCCAGAGGTGTTTCTTGCTATTTTCAATGTAGGAAAATTCAAATCGAATTGTAGACATTCTACTACTCCCTCTATCCTTCTCCTCATAGCCTAATTTCCAAGTTTTGGTAGAGTGCTTTGCATGAGTAGGGGTCATCCCTTGAGTACTGGTGCGAAGGGAAAAAAACTATCCTAAATAAAAATAGGAGAAAAATCCTATCCAATCAGTATTATTTTGGTTATGCGAAATCCACATATAACTCAAAATGTTTCTTTTAGTTCTCTTTACTAACGGTCACATATATTTTTGTAAGCTTTTTTTAAAAAGCGTCGACGTAGCAATCACTTAAAATGCTGTTCCATTATCATACTCATTAATGTGAAGGAAGTATGAGGGAGTGGCGGCTTGCTTTCTTAAAAATGAAAATGATGTAAAGTTTTTCTGTGTGCAACTATATTAATGTAGGGGGAAAATTGAAGCAGACCGCTTCTTTAATGAGTCCCTTTTCAACTCCCTTTCGACCTAAATGGGTACAAGCAAACCGATTTGTAATTCAATGCAATCCGTGTTCTATTGATTTTTTGGCTTTGAGCTTTCTTTCACATATTCCGCAGTAGTTGTTAGCATTTGTGCAAGGTTTAGTTCCCTCATCGAGTTCACATTTAACAAGTTCAACAAGTGGTCTCAAGCCCTTTGTTAGCCAATACTAGCACACATATTATCAGTTGCTTCATCTTGGCTTAATGATAACGCAGTTGTCTTTTTTAAGGTACTTCTATTGTATGTCTTTGAGCACCATTCGGTGCTATATAGAAGTAACACATACCTAACCAAGTTTTTCTTATACATCTTTCAAAGAAACGAAGAATATATAGAATTTATATTAAATTAACATCTTTAGTTTAAGCTGCGTGAAAGCATTTCATTTCCAAATTATATTTGACAAAATTTCTTTTAGAAACATTTCATCACAAATACCAAATTGTTGTAAATAATACCAAATGGGTTTTTATTTAAGTCATTAATCATTTTAATATTCTTCAGCTTATTTGACATTTAAAAATTTATTGCATCTGTCGTTATATTGTGCACTTAATGCCAATAAGAAAACAAACTTTGTTTGTATGTATGTCATGTGAATTTAATGCACTTTTTTATTTAAGTGTTTATGGGATGCTGCTATGGTTCAGATTACATTATAAGCTGAAATGTAAAATCTACCATTATCTACTTACATACGTGTTGTCATTTGTGTAATGCAATGCAATGTTGTCAAATGAAATATGGTAAATAAAAATGTGTGCATAAGTAGGCGTCGAGAGATGTGTGAAAAGGAAAGTATATTTTTAGGATGAAAATATGAAAAATATCTTACAGATTTCTTTTCACTGGTAGAGTCAATAGTATAGGCAAGACTTTATTGTGAAATGCTGCTGCTTCTTTAAAATTAGTTAATTTTGTTTATTATCTTTAATGCCCTTTAATAAGAGGTTAAAGGGCATATAAGTTTGTCTTTGTGTTTGTAATTTCTACCGTATTCAATATTTTCATAAATAGTTTAAATATTCAGAATTTTCATATGTCGCGAAGCCCTCTTAGCGATGCCCATTTATTACGTCTGTTTGTAATGAAATCACGTATCTTAAGGCGTCAGAATAGCTCTAGAAAATAAAGACTCACCAAGCTGTCAGAAAATGTTTCCAAATTGATAAGTCAGTGAAATGGGTTCTTTAGTAGTATATGCTGCCAAAAAGGCGAGAAAGGTAAAGTTTAGCGGAAATCTGCGAAAACCACATGCAGCGAGTCTTTCAACGATTAAAATTAAAAAAATTGTCTTTCGACCATTTCACTATTAGATTTAGGTCTTTGTTAACTTTCGTTTCTAAAAAGGTGCAACTATTTTATCATCAGCCCGTAACTGGTTATCATTAGCATATGCATTACATCTACAAAATTTTTTTATTGTGTAAATCATTTACATAAATCGTAAAGAGAAATGACCCTAAAATATTACCCTCGAGCAAACCTCTATAGACTTCTAAAGTTGATTAAAATTCTGAACCAAGTTGTACATATTTGCATCTTGTATTAAGAAATAACCACACTAATTTACAGGCTTAATTGCGATAATAATTTAAAACAAAGTATGCTATAAGATAACGAATCGAATGCTTTGCTAAAATAAACATATATAAACAATGTATTTAATTAAAATTTTCGGAAGTGTGGTTTTCGCCACATTCACTTAAGTAATAGGGGTACAGTGAGGAAAACAAATTATAATATTAATTGCTCCACACAGAATAATCCAAAAATAATATCTGGACTCCAAAAATATATGTAACTAAAGAAAAGAGAAACAAAAATCAGAATAAAAAAAACTGGAAAACTGACATTTCGAGCTGACCCGGTGGTTGCATCATTTTAGGTGTCTGTCAGTTTGCTAAATAGAAAATCAAAGGATAGAGTTTAAAAATCAACACCGCCTAAGGTATCTAAAAGACTCATAGTTGCTAAACGGATTCATTGAGTTAGGTATTCCGTAGGCAAATTAATGGATTATAGGAACTAATTCCCGCTGGAGTTTCGAACAGAAAAGGATAGTAATAGTTATCCTGCCTGTATAGGAATCAAATGAATCAAATTTCTATTGAATATAAGATAAAGAACATGGTAACAAAATAGGAGTGTGTGGTAGTGTGGCAACTGAGTCTAAGTTAAAGAACGCAGTAACAAAATAGCAGGTAGGGACTTACATATTCTACGCAACACACCAGACAATCTATACGATAGCCAATACAACACTTATATTATAAAAATTGCAAAAACGATAATAAAACATAACTACTTAAATTCAATAACCATTTTTACAAATTACCTGACGGACTCGGTATGGGAAACCCAACTTCCGCAATCTTCATGAAAATTTTCATGCAACATCTCGAATCATTACACGTAAAAACACTAATGGAAAAACTCAAAATAACTCATTACTATAGATACGTAGATGACATTATATGCATCCTCGAACAAGACAACGGTAAACAAATTTTAGAAAACTTAAACTTAATCTATAATAACATTACATACACAATGGAAAAAGAACAAGACAGAAGCTTGCATTATCTTGACATCACTATAACACGAGGAACGGACTATTTAACATTTGACATTTATAGAAAACCAACTACGACGGACACTACCATCCACAACACCTCAAACCACCCTACCCAACTTAAACTAGCAGCGTTTAGACATATGATACATGGACTTAAGATAATTCCACTTACTCCAGATAAGTACAACAAAGAACTCGACACAATCTACGCCATATAAAAATAACGGCTACAAGGCCACTACCATCGATGAACTTTGTAGACAATACAACACTAAGAACAGAAATAAAGAAGACAAAGAGACAGCCGATACAACACGACGACACAATTTTACCAGAAATATATAGATTAACTAACCTTTTTCACAAAGAAGGAATACTCATAGCATTAAAAAGTGGAAACACCATGAGACATAATCTCAGAACAACGGCAGAAACAACTGACAAATTTAGTTCCAGCGTGGTATAAAGACAGCAATACATACAGGAATTAAGAACCAACTTCGGAGTAATATTCTACGCAAGATATGTCGACGACATCATATGTATACTGGAAGGGAATAACGATGAGCAAATTCTGGATTACTTGAATGGAAGACACAAGGACATAAAATTTACAATGGAAAGGGAAGAGGAGGGGAGGATTAATTATCTGGATCTAACGATCAAGAGGAACATAATCTCGAACAGAATCGAATATGAAATATACAGGAAACCAACAGCAACGGACACAATAATACACAACTCTTCAGATCATCCCCAGCAACACAAAAACGCAGCAATCAGGCAGTTAATAACAAGACTCGAGAGAACACCACTAACACGGCAAATGTATATGAAGGAAATGGAAACAATATACACCATAGCGGAAAACAACGGATACAAAAAGCGCCTCGTAGATAACATCAAGAAACAAATTGGAACGAACAAAGAACAGGAGAAGGAAGGAAAAAAATGGGCTACATTAACATATATGGGAAAATCAACGTACAAACTGGCGAAATTCTTTGGAAAACACAACATCAATACCGCATTCAGAACAAGAAACAATCTAGGCAGAATACTACGGAATAAAACAACCGAGGCAAATATACTAGACAAACAAGGAGTATACAAATTAACTTGTACATGCCATTATAGCTACATCGGACAAACAGGACGAAAAATTAAGACCAGATTTAGGGAGCACATTAGAGACTATAACAAAAAACTACGGAAACCAAAATCAAATCCAGAATCAAACTTTGCGAACCATATATTTAACAACAAATGTACACCAGGACATATTAAGACAACGGTGCAACTGCTTCACACACAGCACAAAGGAAGGAGACTAAATGTATTGGAAAACATGGAAATATACAAACAAAAAACATTTGACGGACGAATAATAAATGAACAAATAAACACTGCTTCGGACACAATATTTGAACCGTTGGAACATTTTTACAGGAAAGCAAACACTACACCAGCACGAAAACGTTACGCAGGTGTGCAAGACCAAGGCAATAAAGAACATCATAAACGTACAATTACAGATTATTATGTCACATAAAAGAGGGAAAAAAGAAAAAACCCAATAGGTTTACACATAAACAAAAACGGACAACAAGCATGATCGTAAAAGAATTTAGTTAGGAAAGAAGACGAATGAAAAAGGGAGCGACAACTTAGGTAAAAAGAGACAAACAAAAAAGGAGAGAGAGAGAGATGTAGGCAAAAAGAAAAAGGGAAAAAGACAGAAAGTAACGAACGCAATAACATGAAGGGAGACACGAACTATATAAACACAATTGACAATAGAACGCAACTAGTACGAAAAGAACACTGAAGATGGCAAACAGCCGAAACCGGTTTGTTTACAAACCAAATTTGAAAGGGTCGACGGAAAACCGTACCCAAACAAAAGGTATACAGACTTACCTGTACCTGCAAACAAACTTATATAGGGCAAACTGGACGAACACTAAAAAAAAACTTTAAAGAACACATACGCTCATACAAACTTTGCATTACACCTGGACACTCACGGACACACACCAAGGGAAATAGATGAATGTATGACATTCCTGCATCCTTGCAAAAAAGGACGAAGACTAGACATTTTTGAAAACATGGAAATTTACAAAACAAAAACTTTCAACAATGGCATTATAAACGGTAAACACGACCTCAGACACAATTTTCCGCCAAACTACTAATGGAAACGGGCAAACGAAAAATACCCTCAGACGGACACACGTATCTAGATAATAATAAAAGACGGAGGTATCAATAAATTCACTTTGCATACAAATGCCAGCTGGCTGGCATTCTGCTTACCTGAATAGATACGAACCTAACGACAGAACTGCCTGTACGCCAACACTGACTCACCAGAACAAACAACAAAGCGGCTTGAGAATGATGCATTCGCATCGAAAGCGCTCGCCTTCGACTACAAACCAGCCAGTTAGGACAGAAAATAGCAATATTAGGGCTGATATTGTTCAAAGGTTTGTTGGTGGTACGCAAAGGGTTTTAATAAATTCAGCCTCTCTGAGTGTCCTTATACATGTTAAATGCTATTGCCCGGAACTTGAAATGTACGCACAGCATGTAACTATTAGAAAAGTATAAAGAAATTTAAAAATTAAAAGGTTGACGGATAATTCTTATCGTTTAGACCATAGTAAGCTGCTACTATATATTTGCAAAAAGAATTAAACAAATTCCCTAATAAATATGGAAATTTTCATGTGGGATTCCAAATTGCGCCTGGCTAATTTAGTAGATTTTAGAAAAAAGATTTCTTCAGTTTGCCATCGCTTTATATTTCCCTATTTTTTTTTTACTTTAACGTGTTTACGAATGTCCTTCACATTTTTTTAACATGAATTCATTTCAATTATTTCGACTTTTATGCAATAGAAAGTGCAAAACGAACTGTCCATCAAATATGCTTTAATATGATTGAAATAAATGTTATTGTGTAGAGAGTCAATGTGAAATTGCATTTGAATTTGTGTAGGTGTATGTGTGGATGTGTGTTCTATATTTACTATTAATATGAAGAAAAAGTTTGAGTAAATATTTGCACAACAATCAATAAACAAACACAAATACTTGAAAATGTATACAAAAATGAAACATGTATGAATATGCATATATGTATGTATGTATGTATGTATGTATGTATGTATGTATGTTTGTATGTATGTGTGTATGTATGTATGTATGTATACGAGGTCTGTAAATTAAGTAATGAGACTGACAGTGTTAGGTTCGATGTGACAATGCTAGAGGCGCTGGGTTTGGAGGGGCGGTTTGACAAGGCTCTAGTAATTTGGTCATTAGTAACGACTTTCTCTATGGAACAGTTTTTTCGGTGTTTTTTCCTAATATGCGTGACATCAGTTTCGTACAACGGTATGCTATAAGTTATTACTTCAGGCTTGGGAACAATGCAACGAAAACTCTTGCTAAACTTAAGCAAGTCTACGGAGATAGTCTTTTGTTAAGAACCCAAGTTTTTCGGTTGTGTAAGGTATATTCAGAAGGAAGAGAATTGATTGAAGATGACATGCGAGGCGAAAGGCCTTTATCTTTAAAAACTTATGAAAATGTCGACAGAATCCAGCAGCTTGTGCAATAAGATCATCGGTTGTCAGCTAGAATGATCAGGGAAGAGTAAAATCTGACTCACACCACCGTTCATCAAGTTTTGAGCAATGAATTGAGATTGAGAAAAATCTGCGCAAAAAATGTTCTAAAAAACCTTACGCAAGACAAAGAGGACGTCAGGAAAGAAAGCTGTCCAAATTTTTTGCATTCGATTGAAAATTATCCCCATTTTCTGAATACGACCAAGAGACCAAGCGCTAGAACATAGAGTGACACAGTTTAACCTTTCCAAGGCGAAAAAAAGCAAGAATGGCAAAGTCAAAGATCAAATGCATGCTCAATTGTTTTAACAAAGAGTGCGAGTATGTACCCCAAGGCCAAACAGTTAATTAACACTTTTACCAGGCGGTACTTCGAAAAGAGGTCATTACCACATTTTCTATAACGTGTTATTATTGGTGACAATTCTTCGGTGTTTGATTACGAACCAGAATTCAAGAAGATGAAATGACACACATCAACCTCTGCAAGGCTCAAAAAAAGCAAGGGTGCTGATTTGTTTTTTCGATATCCACGGAATCGTTAACAAAGAGTACGAGTATGTATCCCAAGACCAAGCAGTTAATTAACACCTTTACCAGGCGGTTCTTGAAAGACTTTGAAAAGGGATCATTACTGCATTTTCTATAACGTGTTATTATTGGTGACGAGTCTTGGGTTGTTGGAATACCAACCAAAAATCAAGAGGATGAAGTGACACACGTCAACCTCTACAAGGCTCAAAAAAAGCAAGGATGGAAAATTCAAGGATCAAATGCATGCTGATTTGTTTTGTCGACATCCAGGGAACCGTTCACCAAGAGTAATTACCTCAAGGCAAAACAGTCAATCAGCACTTTAACCAGGAGGTTATTGAAAGACTTTGAAAAAAAATAATTCGTGTGAGACCAAGCATCAAGAACAACTGGGTGTTACATCACGATAATGTTCCCTCTCACACAGCAATTTCATTTAACGAGTTTTTGGCCAGTAAAAATTTTTTTGTGGCTCCTCAGCGACTACATTCGCCTGACATAAGTTCATGTGATTGCAACCTCTTCCCAAAGTTGAAAAATCATCTCAAGGGAACTTATTTTGAGACAACCGAAAGCATTCAAATGGCTTTAACAGACCAGCTGTAGGCTATTCCAGCATGGGGGTGGAAGAACGCTCACCAGCGCAGTGTGGCTTCAGAAGAAAGTTATTTTGGCTGTGACAATATAAAATTACAATTTTATTTAAATAAAAAGAATTTCAATAAACAGTCTCAGTACTGAATTTAGAGACCTCGTATGTGCAAACAATTTTTTTTATGCAAAAGGTTTCGAAAGGTTTCAAATAAAAAGTGACTGAATAAATGGAGGAAAAAATTGATTTTTTTTATAAAACTCAAGTCAATGCTTGTTTGACTGACTAAATGATTGGCATTTTAATGCAGCTACTGTCGCTACTATTCATTTAAATGTTTACTATGCCAATATATTAAAAAATTGCAATACTATTCAGACATTTTTAAGAATTTGCCTTCAATTTTGTTAAATAGAAACAATTAAATGTGCAGACAAATATAAACGCAGACTGTTTGAACTAATGAAATTTGAATGTTATGGATATTTAACTATTCTATTATTTATTTGCATAGTTTTGGTTATGTCTGTCAAACTTTTTGTAAATAAAATATTTATATACTTTTTTGTTTGTCAAATTAATTAAGCAGTAAAAGTCCTAAATATTTTTGTCTGCTTAGTTGGCTAATTACTTATCTAAAAGTTATTTCAATTGTTTTCAGGATTGATGTTACCACAAAAGCTTCCAAAAACTTTCTATCTGTAATGATTGGGTTGTAATACCTTAGTATGTGACTCATTTTGTTTTTAAAATATCAATTTGTTAATCCACTTAAAGCAAGAGGAACACCCAAATAACACAACTTTAACTTTGTATATAAAGTTTTCTAATGTGTCTCTTAAAATACGAAAATACGTAGATGTATGTTTTAAATGGCTTATGAACTAATCAAAAGTTAAGAAGTCTTATCCCTTATTTAACTTTAACATACTCAAACTTTTGAAAAAGTATCATCAATGTCTGTAAGCACATACTCGTGTGTATACTGTAATACGTATACAAACAAGATTATGTTCACACTCTTAATTTATTAAATTTTGATTTAAATTCATATTTTAAGAAATTTATTAAATTGTTCATATAAAAATTAAACAACTAAAGGGTTTTTCAACAGGAAGTTTGTTTAGATTATGATACTATAAATTTTTATTGTATGAAAAAGAGAACTATGTTCGACAATTATGAATAAAAAATGATATCTGGCAAATGCCCATTTCGACCATGCTGACAGATGTCGATGCTTTCATTAAAGTTCTTAAACACGGTTGTCAAAATGGCGGTATTATTTCGTTATCACGGATTTTGAGTTTTAAGGCTGAAATCGAATCGATTGGCTTCGTATAGACTCTATATTTACAATAGCTCGACAAAGAATAATCCAATGGTGTTAAATTACACGATCTAGCTGGCAATTTTCGTGAAGGTATGCGATCGGGAAATTTGGTTTGCAATAATTTTATCCTTTCATTGGTTGTGTGATATGTGGCATCGTCCTGTTGATAAACACGTAATATCCACTTCGTCAATAATCTGCCAAAATTAAGATGTAAGCATCTCACGAAAGCCCCCCACCCCCGGGGGGTGCACATTTATATGTCTTGACGGAATCTCACCGTCATGTGTCACCGGGCGTAAAAGGGAGCCCAGCCTCCTAATAGGCTTGTAGGAGCCAACTGGACAACTCCACTTTATTTCCACGGGAATCAGTAAAGCTCCTGAATTCAGCTTTTTCTTTTTTAGCCTTTTAGCTGTTCTCTGACTGATTATTGAGGTTGGCCTTTCGGGAGTATTGTGATGGTTGTGGTTTCGAGAGGCCTTCGTTTGAGTTATGTGGGTCGAATCATTCATAATGAACACAGTGAATGGTCCTGGCTCAGTGAGCATGATTGCGGTTGTGTTTTTAAACTTTATTAAGCTTCATGCTTTCTGGACCAGAAGTTGGATAGTCTGCAACTCTTCACTAAGGAGTGGGGTGTCAGTCTGCTCCGAGCTCTCGAAGGTGCAACTGGATATACGTATCTGAAGGCTTCCTAGAGCAGAAATAACGCTACATTTCATTAACAGTGATATGATCCACCGTCAGATTATGGCTTACACAGCTAGATACTAACGTAAATCTTATCACGCATCTCGTGATAACCGTTACCGTATTTACAGCCACATCTTCGGAAAAAGAAATGCCCCAACCATGCCTCCAGACCACATAGCACATCATACATTGACACGTTAAGCATGCAAATGCTTCTCAATAATTGCTCTAGAATATTCAGAAGCCCAAATGCGGCAATTTTGCTTATTGAAAAAACCTTGACAGGTGAAAATAGGCTTTGGGTAAAAAATGATTTTTTTAAAACAACCAGCCTCTTTTTTCGGAATGAATTGACCGAATTTACGGCGATGTGAATGGTCAGTAGGCTTCAATTCCTGCACCATTTGAACCTTGTAAGGCTTCAAATTTAAATCCTTACGTAAAATTTGCCATGTGTTGGTTTTGAATAGTTGATGTTGAGAATTCCAAAGAATTGGATCTACTTCAAAACTGTGGGTCACGACTGATGTTTTCAGTTAAATGGCTCGGTCGAACATGCGTTGGTATAAGCACATTTGGTATCGAGCCTGTCGACTCAAATTTAACAACCAATTCTTACAAAATTAAATTTTAACAGAACCACCAATTTATAGTGGATTTTAATTATTGAGCGAATCTATGGCGATGTGAATGATCGGTCGGCTTCAATTGTTACACTAGTTGAACCTTGTAGGCCTTGAAAATCAAATCCTTATGCAAAATTCGCCAATTGGGGAATTTGGATAACCCCAATTGTTGAGAACGTCGAGGAGTTGAAAAATCTAGATGTGCTTTAACACTGTGGCTCGCGGCTGGGAACACATTTTGTATCGAGCCTGTCGGCTCAAATTCAACGACCAAATTTCTAATAGAGGTCTCAAAAAGACGATTATGTTGTCCGAAAATATCACTAAATTTACGAAGTGTAACTTTAACAGAACCACCATTTTCATATTGCATTTTAATTACTTTAATGCGATTTTCGTGCGAAATTGTATTCATTGTAACAATTGCCAATGCATCTACTACGAATACGTCAAAAAACTAAAAGTCAAAGCTATCATGTTGTTGGTATTGCCGCAATTGAAAAACAAACTTCTTGTGGAAAAATCCGATATTAATAATATTTTTTGTTGCAAATATAAAACGAAGCTTTTTTCGTATCAATTATTAAATGCTATTGTACAAAATGAAATTCAAAAAGAAATTATTTAATTTAATTTAATTTTTTTTGGCAATCAAAAAAGAAGGCAAAATTTGGCCATGTTAAAGGCATCCTTTTGCCTTTTTTTGTCGACCAACTAACAACTTGTTAAACATTTTCTTTACACACAATTAATATTTTAAGCCTTTTAAAATGAGAAAAAAAGTGACATAGAAAAAGTTAACAAATTATGATAATTAGTTGTGTTAAAGGACAGACAAAATCTTGCAGACATTAAAAGGATGCATGCAGTGGTTATGTAGCTTTCATTTTAAGGCAAAAAAACCCAAAATAGCATACAATAAAGAAAATCTTTTTTAAGATGTTTGTTTTGAAGCCTTTTAAAATCTTGGAAATGCAAGCCAGCCTGTTTTCTTTTATTTATCTTTTTTATTAGCATAACTTTTGGATAAAATCTTTTGAACTTAGCAAAGTTTGTTTCCAAAAGAAAAATACAATAATAACAATAACAACTGCTGTTAAAGTTTTTAACACAGTATTAAATTGAAAGATAATTTAAAATATTCAAAGGCTTTTTTTTAAACATGTAAATGAGTGCATAGTAAAAATAAAAGACATCGGTACCAATTACTTATTTGTAGTTATTTTGTTTGTGACTTTTTAGATTAGAAGACACCACTGGTTAAAAAAGGACATATAAATGTTCAAAAATGTTGTGTTAATAATATTATTTAATAATTTAATAAGCTGGACGTAGTTTAACTCAAACACGTTTCACAAAGTATCTAGACAATTAGAATGCCATATCTCCTTCAAATCAAAAATTGAAGATTATAGCATATATCTACCCCTCAGAAGCTAGCCATGTTATAACCTTGATATGAGCAGTGCTACTCAGACGAGCAACTTAATATAATATCAGATTTTATGTTAGGAAATGAAAGATTAGCAGGAGGAAATTTCTGAAGTTGCACGATAAATTAACAAATAATAAAAAGTGGAACGAGGTAGTGGCACTGTTTAATAGTGCTGGGGGAGTAATAACCATTGTTAAACAATGACGCGAGGTAAAAATTTGTTGCTAATAATATAGTATATATAATAGTATCCGTTGGTTGCCAGTGGTTGACGAGATGCGCCGTCGGATTTGCACGAAATTTTCACAGTACCTTCATAATGGTTGTTTGCTGGTTTGTATTTTTATTTCATGCGTTTACGCATAATAGTGCGTCAGTGCGTGTTTGAAATAAGACAAATTTTTCAAAAAATCGAAATTTTTTTTCCATTTTTCCACTCAAATGTATTAAATGAAATGTGTGTTTTCGTTTGTACGTTGCTTTATGTGCGTGTATGTGTGCTTCCACAGAATGAGACGGCAATACAAATCGAAATATGCTCATGTTCATAGCAAGTGGATGTGCGAACAAGTAGAGAATTTTGTTTTCCATATTCTGTTGCAAAATTTGCGTGTTCAATTGCAAATGAGCCATCAGCCGAACGTTTTTCAAAGCAATTGCTAGATATTGGGAATGGCGCAATTGACCCCACCACAAAAAAGATTACGCTTCCAGATAATTTTTGCCATTTTGTACAATCAAAACAAGAATTGGTCACAAACTTGTTTCCCGGTATTGTACAAAATTTTAGAAACCATGAAAAAAATGCAAAAAATGGAGATGTTTCGGATATCAATGTGACAATTTTAAATGACATTCCCGATGAAATTTTTACCTACAAATCAAGACGATGTTGTAAATTATCCAGTCGAATTTTAAAATTCGTAACCTGGACTGCCGCGCCACCGCCTACAAGTGAAAGTTGGTGTACCAATTACTTTGCTTAGAAATATCTGCCAGCCACAACTTTGCAATGGGACACGTTTAGTAGTCAAAAAAATCATGAAAAATGTGATTGAAGCAAAAATTGTAAAAGGAAAATATAAAGGCGAGGATGTGTTGATACCACGCATTCCTATGATTCCTCCAGATTTGGCATTTGATTTTAAACGGCTTCAGTTTGTCTATACTGCTTTGTTTGTCTATACCGCGAACCAAAATCAATCGAAGAATTTCGTATATGTGGAAGCATTGCAATAGAATAAGACGTATTATATAAGCACACAAAAATAGAATTGTGAAAAAGATAAAATTATTAAAAAAAACATAAAAACGAAAAAAAAAAAGAAATTGTGTTCTTTCTGATTAATTTTCTTGAATGCTTGAATTTTTTGGCGCACACAAAAAAGAACGCTGCAGAATAAAAACAAACGACAAATGACTTGCAAAGAATTCACGGGCACGCTAGTATTTTTATAAGTTTCATATATTTATAGAGAGACCTCAAAAAAAAAACGAAGGTTGGGGGTCGTAAAAAGCAGAAGGCGTTGACTGGCAACAGGCCTGTCAACAAGGAATCCACGAAATTTCTGTAATTCTCGAACCTTTTAAGTGACTTTGAGGCATATTTTAAGTCGCTATAATTTCGGAAATTCGGTAGCTGGCAAATAAAATGGATTATCCAACTACCGGAGATAATGTCGAGCAATTGTGGTATTAAAAAATTGTTCATCCTGTGACAAACTGTGATAAATATGCAAAAGCCATAACCCAACAAAATATAGCTTTCTCCTTGTTTAATTTTTGTATATTTTATTTTTTTGTTAAGTCAAGGACACAAAAACAGTTGTGGTTATATTAAAAATAATCAGCTTGCTAAGAAAAGGAGCTGTCTTAAAGTAACATGTTGTTCAAAAAGCGTTAGAGAATAGTAAAGTCTTCCTTTTTTTCTTAAGTGGTTTTAACAATGGAAAATTTTATCATATTTAACAGCAAAGCTATCAATAACATTATCGATTATTAGTGCAAATTTTCTAATATATATATATATATATATATATATATATATATATATATATATATATATATATATAACAAATAGTCAATCAAATCTGTCGATAACATTTGTAGATATAAAGTCGGAGTTATATATAGCTTATCTATATACAGCAAATTTATCGATAAACTTTCTACATATATTACAAAAGTTATCGGTAACTTTACTACATAAAAAAAATTGCTAATAAATTTACTATAAAAAACAATGTTGTTGTTGTTAAAAGCTTTTCTATATATGAAAGCAAATTTATCGAAAAACAGCCAAGTTTTAGATACATTGTATATAGAGACAACAAAAGATATTAATAACTTTACCATACATACAAAGCAACCAATAACTTTTCTATAGGTGAAAAGAAACTTTTCTGTATAAAAAAGCCAAGTTTATAGAAAAGGAAAGATATTGATTACTTTACCATGCATATAGAGTCTCTACAACTCAAAGTAATCAAAAATTTTTCTATATATAAAAAAAAAAAAATTTATCGAAAACTTTTCTATATAAAAAAGGAAAAGTTGTCGACACATTTTATATATAGAAAAGGACAAATACTGATAACTTTACCATGCTCTTAACCAAAGTTATTCCAAATTTTTCTATATATGAAAGCCACTATGTCGATAACTTTTCTATATATATAAAATTAAAGTTATATATAGCTTCTCTCTATATAACGGAAAAGTTATCGATAAATTTTCTACATATATCAGCAAAATTATCGATAACTTTACTACATATAACATCAAAATTATTGATAAATTTACTATATAAAACTACAAAGTTATCGATAAAAAAGAAACTGACCGATAACTTCATAAAGCAAAGTTATCGATAACTTCTTCATAAATAAAATCAAAGTAATCTAAACTTATATAAACATAGAAGAAATATTATTGATATATTTAATATGTATATAATTCTACTGACTGAACTCCTCCTAAACGGCTGCACCCATTTGCATAAATTTTTTGGTATGCGTTTGGGTGGTACCTCCCATACAAGCCACAAATTAAAAAGCTATTATTTGTGCTCCTGATAACGGTATTTGAAGAAAATTTGGTATTTCGGTTTGGTGTACATTTTTTAAGTGCTGCTGCAAATATGGACGGAATAGTACAAAGGGGCGAGGCACCTCCAATACAAACCACAAATTAAGAATCCAATATTTCTGCTCCTGCTAACGATATTAAAACCGAATTTGGTATTTTCGGCTGAGTAAACATATTTTAAGTTCTGCTGCAAATTAGGGCGGGATTTGATAATCACGCGTGATACCTCCCATACAAATCTTCTTTATGTGTATAATTCTACTGTACGTGTGTATGTCACTGAATAAATTTTTTATGCATGCGTTTGGGTACCACCTTGGATGGGTCTACATTCACAAACCAGCC
Source organism: Trichopoda pennipes (assembly GCA_030448955.1). Taxonomy (NCBI): domain Eukaryota; kingdom Metazoa; phylum Arthropoda; class Insecta; order Diptera; family Tachinidae; genus Trichopoda; species Trichopoda pennipes. The sequence goes on along the minus strand of JASKUP010000011.1, from coordinate 421,666 downwards.
CGCAGATGGCGCTGCAGTCGGTATCCAGGCTATTCAACTACACTGCAACTACACGACTGGATCGACTTGAATGAATTTTTGTGTACTCATTCATTTAATGCATTCAATTTTTTGTGTGCTGTGTTTTGATATTATGTATATGGTATCGCATTTACGTTAATATTGATATGTGCTTATATTTTCCAACGGCGCTAACTTCACTTTTATTTGGGTACGGTTTTCCGTCGACCCTCGTCAAATTTGGTTTGTGAATAAACCGGTTTCGTAGATGGCAAACAGCCGAAACCGGTTTGTTCACAAACCAAATTTGACGAGGGTCGACGGAAAACCGTACCCAAATAAAAGTAAGCATTGATCATTGTTTACTTAAAAAATACACATACGCCATAAATTCGTCGCCAGCCGCCAACTGCCTCCAATGTGCGTTGGCGGATGACGCTGAAAGGCCCAAAGTAACATGGACTCGATTACTGCCGCCGTTGGGTATCGAGTTTACGTTTCTTCTTTGCGATCTCACAATGGGTCAGCTAGTTCTTTATATACAAGCAAAGTGAGAAAATTTTCGGATAATTTTTTAAAACAAAATATTGTTATTGCTAGTTTTTTCTTATATGGAAATGATAGCATTCGATAACTTTTCTGCCTCGAAGAGCGAAGTTGTTGATAACACTTCAATATTCAAAAACAAGGTTATCGATAATATTTTAGTAGGAGATTATAGTTATCGGTATTTTTTTTTCATAAAAAGGCAAAGTTATAGATAACGTTTTTTTTTTTTTGTAATACAGCATTGTAATCGAGAAGTTTACTAGTGTAGCTTTCGATATGCCTTCTATATAAATACTGATGGGCTCATGTTTGAATGAGAATAGTAATGTACTTAATTGCCTTTCTCTAAGAGAATAAAATAGCAAGGAATTTATCGTGTTAAAAGTTTCATGTTCTTTCTATTCAATGACTTATCTACAACAAATATATTTGTGCTATTTGTAAAACACAATTCTCGGTTTGTTTCTTTGAGATTCTACCACAGTTAATACCTTTTTATTTTAATCCATTTTCCATTTTCTCTTTTGTTTTTAATTAATTGCACTTCTTCATAGTAATTAATTGATCTTCTTGCCTGTTAGCGAAGGTAGAAAATAAGCTGAAACAATAATTGCCAGTTAGCATGATGAAGCATATTTAATCATTTGGAGAAAATAAAGCTTTAATGACTTGAACAAACGAGAATGGGAGAATGGGAATAGAATAGAATGTCTTTTAATAAAGTAGCAATTTTATGGTTTGCAAAAAAAAATTTATTTTAATTTATTTGTGAAAAATATTGTAGCACAAGAGTGTTAAATTATAAATTAAAATTAATTTGAAGTAAGAAATATATATTAAATTTAAATATTATTAATCTAACTTAATTTTGCTTAAAATTAAGTTTTTATTTTAATTTAATTTTAAGCAAAATTAACTTTTTATTTAACCTGTAAATTGTTTGCAGGTCTATGTCACACTGAGTTAAAAATTTGCCAGACATCAGTATTATCAGAGTAAAGTTCAATTGTTTGTCATGTGGCTTAGCTGGGTGCTGTTCATGTATATGAATGTAAATTTAAATTTTATATGTAAAGACTTAGGAAAAATATTCACAAAGTTTTAATGTCTGCACAGTTTGCTAAAAGTTTCTGTAGGTTTGCGGTTTGTCATAAGTTTTCATTTTTTTGTCAGATTGGTTTTATGTTGATAATAAATGTGAGCTATATATATTATATATTTTTTGATAAAATAAATTATAATATGTTTAACTATATAATTAAAAATAAAAAAAATATTTTTTAAATAGTAAATAACAATAATAATAATTTAAATGAATTATTATTAATTAATTGAACAGAAAATATATAAACTTTAACTGCAATACTTAGTGAACTATTTCTCTAATCATTTTTTCAGGTATTCAGTAGTACAGATTATAGCATTATAAGTTATAACTGCAAGATAACTGTACTCTTAAACATTTTTCATATAACACACATTTCATAGCCAGATGTGGATATTTATAAACAAAGTTTTAGGCCCAATTAAATAAAATATTAAGCTTCACCGCCTTACTGCGTTTTTATTTAAGCATTTTTCACTGCTTTTTTCCTAAAGATATTGCTAGCAATAAAGGGTCTTTCCACAAGAAAATTGTTTTCTAAAAAACAAATAAAACAAACAATTTAAATTAAGATGTTTCAAATTTTTATTCTTTATTGTATTACGAAGAGGAAATTTCGGTAAAATGATGTTAGGCAAATTTATCGATAACTTTACTACATATAACAGCAAAATTATTGATAAGTTTGCTATATAAAACTATAAAATTATTGATAAAACAGAAATTGACCGATAACTTCATAAAGCAAAGTTATCGATAACCTGTCCATAAATAAAAGCAAAGTAATCTAAGCTTCTATTAACATAGAAGCCATATTATTTATATATTCTTTAATGAAAGAATCGGCATCGGTTTTAATCACTTTTTGGCAAAATGGCGTTCCAAATTCGTTAGTCACATCACGGATTTTGAATTTTAAAGCTGAAATCGATTTGATTGGCTACGTATAGTCTATACGGTCTTTAAGATAACCCCATGAAAAGTAATCCAGTGGCCACTTAACTGAAATTATGCGATCGGGAAATTTGGTTTACAATAAATTAAACGTTTTATTGGCTGTGATATCCACGTCGTCAATAATAGGCTAAAAATGAGTTGTTAGCATCTCGCGGTAATGTAATACATTGACTGTCGATCTTAAAAAAAGGCCCAATCACGCTTCCAGATCACATAGTGCTACCTATAGTGACACACTGAGCATGCAAAGGCTCTAGGAATTTCAAAAGTCCCAAAGCATCAATTTTGCTTGCTGACATACCCTGACTAGTGAAAATCGTTTTCGTTGGAAAAAATTATTTTTTTTACCGAACCCAGCCGGTTGTTCCTGAATGAATTGAGCAAATTTACGGTGATCGGTCGGTTTCAATTCCTGCATCAGTTGAACCTTGCAATACTTAAATCCTTCTTATGGTGGTTTTGGATAACCTCAATTTTTGAGAATACTGAAGAATTGACAAATTTATATTTGCTTCAACACTGTGGCTCACGGCTGCGATGTTATTAGGTGACGACCCGCTTGAAAACGTGTTGCTGCTCGTACATCTTGTATCAAGCCTTTCAACTCAAATTTAACGATAAAATTTTTAGAAGGACGATAATGTTGTCCGAAAATATCACGAATTTAATGATATATAACTTTAAAAGAACCACCATTTTCATAGTAGATATTAATTATTTTAATGCGATTTTCGTTCGTAATTTAATTTATTGTAACAATTCCCAATGCACCTACTACGAATAAGTCAAAAAACTAAATATCTAAACTATCATATTGTTGGTGTGGCAACAATTGAAAAACAAACTTATTGTTGAAAAACCCGTTATAGGAGCTTTTTCATTAGCACTTTACACCTTAAACCAAAATAAAAGAACATAGCCGAATGTTGTAGTTAGTAGTGTATTAGTTCGTAAGATTTATTATAATTTTAATTATAATAGATGATAAAATAAATAAATAAAATAATAAAATTAATACCCATATCTTTATCTAGGGTCTTACAGGATAAAGAGCCGCAGCCCTTGTTTATGTCAATGAATTTGCTTCACTTTCATTGAACTGTATTGGTGTTTTTAGAGCGGTAATAAATTTGCAGCTTCGTACTGTTGCTAATTATTTCTCGTTACTTCTTTCTTCAAAAGCCATACCCTTTAGGTCTTGTTCTTCTGTTCGCTAAGAGCTTGATAACACGGGACTAAGCTATAACCTAATATTGCGCTGATCGTATCAGAAGTAAATAAAAAAATATTCATAAAGTGATATTATTTATTGTTAAAAATTAAGTTTAAATTAATCAGCCAAGTTCGAGTTGGAGGTACAAAAGTTAAATTCTGAAGTAAATCCAAAAAAAGCTCCTGGTATGGACGGCATAAGTAACAAAATGTTGAAGGAGCTCCCCAATATTGCAGTCAGAATCATGCTATTCATTTTTAATGCCATTTTACGGCTTGAATACTATCCTGACCACTGGAAGATTTCTAAAGTTAAAATGATTCCAAAACCGGGTAAAGACCTAACCAAAACCGAGTCATATAGGCCCATAAGTCTATTACCAACTATTTCAAAGGTTTTCGAAAAGTTGCTTATGGATAAATTGTCTCCAATGCTAAGGGAGAGTGGGTGTATCCCAAACCATCAATTTGGTTTTAGAAGTAGACATAGCACAATTGAGCAAACCCATAGATTGGTTCAGGTGATAAGAAGGACTTTTGAAGAGAAGAAGTATTGTTCAGCTATTTTTATTGATGTTTCCCAGGCTTTTGACAAAGTTTGGCATGAAGGTCTATTTCTAAAACTGACCGCTCACTTGCCTTGTAATATGAGCAACCTACTGAAGAGCTACATAATTGGACGAAAATTTGCTGTTGTTGAAGGAGACTTCGTAAGTGTATCCAAACCAATTTCCTCAGGTGTACCACAAGGTAGCATTCTTGGACCAGTTTTATATTTGATATATACCTGCGATATGCCTGTAAGTGAAACTGTCCACACTTCTACGTTTGCTGATGATACAGCGTGTCTAAGTTCGCACGAAAACTCCTATCAAGCCTCAATAAATCTTCAGCAACATATAACTCAGTTGGAGTTGTGGTTAAAATTATGGAGAATTAAAGTGAACGTTCAAAAGTGCATTCATGTGACTTTCACCCTGCGAAGAGATAATTGTTCACCCGTTCAAATCAATAATCACATTGTTCCTCACCATAATTATGTGAGATATCTTGGTATATATCTTGATCGTCGCCTTACATGGAAACATCATATTGACTCAAAGCTAACACAAATGAAACTTAAGCTAACACAATTACACTGGCTCATTGGCAGGAACTCGAGACTTGGCCTAGATTGCAAACTTCTAATTTACAAGAGTATTCTGAAACCAATATGGTCTTATGGAATCCAGCTTTGGGGCACTGCCTCAGCTTCAAACGTAGATAGAATCCAACGTATGCAAAATAAAATTTTACGGTTGATAACTTCCGCACCATGGTACATCAGAAATTCAAACATACATTGTGATTTAGACATACCGCTGGTGACTACAGAAATCATCAAATACGCAGGCAAATACTTGATGAAGCTCGAAGACCATCCTAATCCCCTTGCTCGCAATATCTTGGATTATAGTGGACATAGCCGATTAAAAAAGAGGGATACCGCAGCTTTAATCCTCAATGCTATAGACGATACATCTTAGGAATATTTGCTTTGTTTCTTTTATGACAATTTTTTTTTTTTTTACCCAAAGGTTAGGCCTGACATGGTTGGGACTAATGTAACTTTTTTTAGAATTTAAGTTTTTAATACTTATTGTTAGTTCTTTCCTAGAAGATACAATAAATAATTTTGAGAGTGGAAAAAAAAAAAGTTCGAGTTGGAATCAAACACGAACGGTTAGACACCAAATTGTATAATTTATAATTAATTGGATTAAAAATTTTTATAGTTTTTTTAAACGATCGTTTTTTATTTATCTTTAATAAATATCTTTTTTCTTTTTAACGATATTTTTTTATATATTTTTTCTCTTCGATATTTCGCTTTCCTTTGGAAAAGAAGAAGCTTTCCAAAAGAAAGCGAAATATCAAAAGAAAAAAAAAAAAAAAAAAAGATCGTGAAAAAGAAAAAAAGATATTTGATTAAAAATTTAAGTTAGGTCACAAAAGTCAATGTATCATAAAATGTTATTATGGGCGATATAGGTATTACGGAATTGGAAGTCCTTGATGTTGTTGGCATGAAAAATCAGTGTGATATTCGATGAACTAAACACATTTTGTAGGTTTCTAAAGAAGCTTTCAAGTGATGTGTGCGTATATTCTCCGACGGGGTTTAATTTATATGGGTATGATTTTACGTCAACCCGCGTTTAATTTGGTTTGTGAACAAATCGATTTCTTTGCCATATTTATAGAGAGAACACTGAAGATGGCAAATAACTGAAACAGGCTTGTTCACAAACCAAATTTGACGCTGGTTGACGTAACATCATACCCTAAAAAAGCTTTCAAGTGCCTCGGTTTTCCAAAACCATGTAAGAGATACTTTACTCCATCCCCGATCTTCGTACTATTTATACCACCTATGTCATTTCAAAGATGGAATACAGCTCTCGTGTATGGGCCGGCGCTCCAAAGTCTATTTTGGAATTGCTCGACAGCGTACAGGAGAGGACTAAGAGGCTCATTAGGAATGGTAAGGTATCTAACTTTATTGATTCCCAAGAGCATCGACGCAATGTAGGTTGTAATTCACTGTTTTATCGTTACTGCAATGGTAAGTGCTCTAACGAAATTAGGGAACTTGTTCCCGAAACTTGTACATTTTTGCGTTTGACTCGATTTTTGTTAAGAACGCATCCATTTGTGGTCAATTGGCCAGTGTATCGCACTACACATTACTGGGGAAATTTGTATTTTAACAGAATAGTCCGTATATGGAATAAACTCCCTCCAGAGGTTTTTCCTGTCAATTTCAATGTAGGAAAATTCAAATTGAATGTCCATAAACACTACTCCCTCTTTTCTCTTCTCCTTAACCTAATTTCCTTGTTGTGGTACAATGCCTTGCATGAGTAGGAGCCAGCTCATGAGTATTGGTCCGAACAAAAAAAATATATATCTTAAAATGAAGTGTTCTATTAGGATAACATTTCATTTAAAAATTTACTATTTTAAACTTATGCTTAGAAGCGACACAGTTTAGTGTGGTGTGTGTGCTTGCTTGTAACGATGATTGATGATGGAAATAGGTAACAGAAAAAGGTCTCTATAGATGACAGACACCCTTTAGATTTAGACTTTATTTTATTATTTTTTGCTGCAGAGACCAGCATTTACAATTCCAGAATAAAGGCATATGAAACACGGATAGATATTGAAGAGATAATAGTGAGGTAACAAGGTAACAACCTTTGGGTACAAAACCCTTCAAATAATTAGAAAAAAACAGAAAATAATTTAGGTTTTTATATTAGTAAACACTGTTGCGGACTTAAATTTAGAAGATAACACTAGATGATGAATTATGGTGCTCCATAAAATTATTTTCCTTAGTTACTAAATTATATTCAGTGACAATTGTTTCTAAAGGCATTTAAAAAATCTTAAATCTTTAAAGTTTATAAAGAAAATCAAAATCAATAAAAATATATGTTTGTATATAGACATGAGATGTGTGTATAAATAAATAATTAAAAATTCCAAACGGAATAAATATTTTTATAACACTTCAATAAACATTAAATAGAAAAAAGTATTCATTTTAATTTATGAATAAATTAAATTGTTTTTATTTACCTTTAAAAATATGTTTTTCCTTGTTTCTTCAAAAAAAAAAAGTTTTCTGTTTTCTTATTTATGATAAAAATAATTTTCGCAATAATTAATTAAACATATTTTCATTTTTATTTCACTCTTTATTAACTTACTCATTTTTCACATTTTTCCTCTTTTGCAATATTTTCTGATTGCGAATAATTAACATAAATCCATTTTTAATACAGTAAGTTTACGTGTAATATTATTCATATGGATTTTTTTAAGATTAATATTACAGCTAATAGTATGGTTAAATTAAAGGGATATTAATATATTAGTGTAAGTTATTATACACAGGGTGTATAAATGATAAATGTAGCACAACAATTTCAAGTTTTATTACAAATATAGTTAACCTTAATCGCAATATTTATCTCAATCTAGTTAAAAAATAATCAAAATTTAGGTTTAGTGTTATTATAGTCCAGACACAGTCAAGATATATTCAATTTATAGTATAGTCATACTCAGTGTAATCGTAGTCCAGCTATAGCATACTCAAAATCTTAATATATAAAGATAAGTTGGGTTTTCATTCCTGACGCTATAACTTCAGAACGCACGAACCGATTTCCACGGTTTTGCATTCGTTGGAAAGGTCTCGGGCTCCGTAAAGTTTATAGCAAATGAAATTTAAGAAACATTTTAAGAGAGAAGCAGGAAAACAGGGAAAATAATTTTTCACATAAAGCGCCATCTCTGATACATTGCATGTACTACAACGGCACCAGTACGTGGTGTGTGAATATCCCTCACAAAAATAAGTACGTTTCATTTTAAGTAGATTGCCCCGGTGCATGATACATTGTTTGACAGCTACTCATGCGCACGTGAAATTGAGGTTAAAGTTATTCGCTTCATAACAGTTCAATTGGAAACCATCAAATCAATCACGCATTTTGTGCAAATTTTTATTCATCTTCAACAGCAGGCATTTGTCCTTAAGGTGGTAAATTGAACTGTCTAAATGATGTGGATCGTACAGAGTGTGATTTGTTTACATCCGCACCTGGCTATGTAGCCATAATCAGATGGTGGACAAACCACTATACATAATTTGGAACGTCATGCTCGTCCTAAATAGCCGAAGGCATAATTCTAAGCAACAGAACCACCTAGTTGCAATTTTAGTGATTCCAGGACAGGGCTGCAAACAATCACACCTTGCTAAAGAGTTGGAGACTTTCTAACTCCTGTCTAGAACACATGTCAAGCATGCACACTGAACTGGATCATTCACTTTGCGTGTCATTATCAGTGAGATGATCCTGGCCACCATAATAACCATTATACTGTTATGGAACCGCAAAACCACAACCACCACGATGCTCCCATATAGGGGCCAACCTCAACGATCAGCCAGAGAACTATTAAATGTCTAAAGAGACAAATAATGAACTCTTCGAGCTCACTGATCCCCGTGGAAATAAAGTGGAGTTTCCAGTTGTCTCCCTGTCGGACTTCAGGGGACTGGGCTCCCTTTTTCCCCCACGCTATTGCGAGATACTAACAACTCAATTTTGGCCTATTAATGACGAAATGGACGTCACTGACATGTGGTTTCAACAGGACGATGCCACATGTCACACAGCCAATGAAACAATCAATTTATTTTAAACCAAATTTCGCATAATTTCGCAACCATCAGCAGTTAAGTGACCAGCCAGATCATGTGATTTAACACCACTGGATTATTTTTTGTGGAACTACGTTAAGGGCAGAGTCTATTTGAAGATAATGGAATCGTTTTCTGCCTTAAAAATCAATATTATTGAAGTGATTAACAAAGTAGAGCTTGCCAATTGGTCAAAAAGTAATTAAAAACTTTAATGAAAGAATCGATATCATGACATTTTTCACATATCATTTTCATTCATAATAGCCGAACTGCATTCTCTTTGTAATACAACAAAAATTTAAATTATCTTAATCTAAATTTTTTGTTTTAATTTGTTTTAGAAGACAAACTTCTTGTTGAAAAACCCTTTCTGCTTAAAGATATTGAGTTCGGTTTTAGTGCAATCAAAACTTTTGCTTCCTTTTACCTCTGTATAATAACAATGAAAATTTGGATCATGTATCGTTAGCTTCCTATATTTATTTTGATAGCTCCTTAATAATCATTTATTATGATATGCCAAACAAGATCCTTTTCTTCTCTCAGTATGTGTATGTTTCGCATTGTGCTGGCCTAAAAAGTCGGTTTTGAATGGAATCTTTCCTTGAGTAAGGAAAAGCTTAGATAGTTTCTAGGTTTGGTATCATTTTTAATGTTCATCACTATTAGGTTTGACATTTTTGGAGAAGCCTTCACTTTAACACTTCAAAGTTCAGTTTGAGTACCTATTTGGTAATTATTTAGGCTGCTTATAGAAACGATTTTTTAATTTAGGTGCCCCTGTAGGTTAATAGGTAGGGTACTAGCTTGTCAGTATGGGGGTTGTGGGTTCGATTTCCAACGAAGACCTTGGTTTTTTTTCACTACAAAAATCAAAATTGACTGTCGGTGGAGCTGCTCAGCGATGAACGCATAGTCACTGGTCGCTGTTACTGTCTTTATATGGCAGTTAATTGCCGACTATCCTTCTACTTTCATCACCTGTTTCATCTCTTCTCTAACCCTTTTCTAAAGAATGTAGCACGGTACTTGACTAAATAGGCATTGTTGCCTGAAGTGCTACTTCTCCTTCAAAAAAAAAAAAACGATTTTTTAATTTGGACTATGATTAATCGTTGCAGTTGAGGTCAGTACAGATAGTGGGTGGTACCATTCATTTGTATTAAATCTACTTAAAATATCTTTTAGAAAGAGTATATGATATTTTCTTTCATTGATGATATTAATTAAGAAGTTCCTACTGCATTTAATTTCTCAATTTAGAATCAATTAAATCGATAATTGAAACAGTTCATTCGACAAAATCATTACTTGTGAAAACTTCCAACACCATAAGAACCTCAATCCAACTCTTATAAGAGTTTTTGTTACTCAAAATATGGAATCTAATTTACGAAAAGAATTATTTTCCACAATCCCCGAATCTTTTAGCAACTTTTGGAACTGTAGAAAATTTACGGAGTTACAGTTTTTTATGCTTTACATCTGGCAACACCTCCGAGAGATGATGAACGGCGAACAAACAAGAACATGGAAAAGCAAGAACACGTATATTATGTTGTACAAATTTTTCATATATTTGAATTGTATTTTTTTTTTGTAAAGTGTATTTCAATAAAACGTATAATTTTGAATTTAGTCCTACAAGTACTAAATAGGTTTCTCGAAAGAACTAAAAGTAAATTTTGAAATCGCTCACATTTGATTCCAAAATTACTAAAGATTTTTGCATATGTATTTTTTTTTTCTAATTTCCTAGATACGTGAGATTGCCAAAATGGCCATCAAAATTTAAGTTATTTAACTTTTTTCCCCTAGTAAATGAAATGCTGTCTTCATTTTTCCGGTTAAAGCCGCCGTTACCGTCATCTCATCGAAAGGGCTCGCTGATCATACCAAACAAACAGCCAGTAACGGCATGTTTCATCGAAAGAAATGACGAGAAAATTAAGGTTGTTAATTTGATTTATAACTAGGTGAAAGGAATTGGGCAAAAAAAATTTTTTTTTTAATTCCACCGCTTTTCCTTGACTAGCAACTGTTATGAAAGGCAGACTAACAAGGGGTGCAAAAATAGCAGTGCTTTTTAGTTCAAGTTGTTTGTTTTTGTAATGCCATTGTAAAATATTTATAAAAATAATAGCCACGATAAATAATTATTTTAAATAACGCCATTCGAAAAGTTTCATCTTCGTAAAGGATTTCCATTGCTACGCTTGGCGGAGATCGCCATAAGTGACAAAACTGCAAGGATTTTTATATGTCAAATTGTATAGGAAAAATTCCATGTCCCAGTTCTATTTTGTTAACATTAAAGTCTCTTTAGAAACTTCTTAATTGTATTGGTTTGTTAAGTGATGATTATAAAATAAATTATTTCTCATGATTTTAAAACATTTCTCTAACCAAATTTTGTATTTTATTTTCTTCTAGTAACTCCTTTTCAAAATTTTTTAGCTTTTCTTTTCTTTTATTATGCAAATTGTTTCCGGCCAGCAAATTTTTAACTATTATGTAGTTAAGAAAATCAAAAATAGAACAACAATTTAAGGCGTAAGTTATATAATAATAATAATACTATGGATTAAGAATTGTTAAGACTTAAATAACCAACAATGAAAGAAAAATGTCATGTCAAAAGCTGTCAAGAAAGACGAATAAAAAGAAAAGAATATTAAACAGCATGAGTGTGAAAAATATTGAAATTATTAAAAAAAAAATTACTATTGGTGTTGTATAGTATAGTATTCTAGTAGTTATTATTACATTTATTTAAGAAATTACATAAATGTAATAATAAATAATTTTTTATTTTTTTACCTAAATTTTGTTATAAAAGAAGGTTTCTTATGGCCAAAAAAAATTATTACAGTAATGATAATATTGTATCGTATATTGTATCCTATATTGTACACTATTTATTGCATACAGATATAACTGCAATAAAATGTAATAAAAAATAAAATAGAACTTGATTGGAAATATAAATTATAAATATAAATGACACCAATTACACTAGCATTTCTAAGACAGACTTACAAAAGACAAGAATAAAAATAATATCAGTGCAGCAATGCATTTCCAACTCATATATTATTAAGATACATTTGTATAAAAATTATTGATTTAAATAAATAAGTTTTGATTTTAATAACAGTCTCTTTTTAAAATAAATTTAGCACTGTATTTTCAATATTTCGCTTTTCTCTGGAAAGCTTCTTCAGGAAATTAATTTTTAAAAACACAAAAATTAAAAATTATTAACAATTTGAAAAAATTCTTTAAAACAATTGACAAAAACATATAATATAATTTTCTTCATACATACAAACATACAAAATTAAAATTTCAAAAATTTTAAACATACAAAAAACAACAAAATGGAAATTAAATAACAAATTCTTTCTTTATAACAAATTATGTGTTTTATGAATTAAGTACCTATAATTCTGCGCTAAATTATCTGTGTCTGTTTTGAAATCTATTCTACTTACATTTCGTACATTAACAATTTTTAACATTTCTAACATATAACGTCTCTTATAGTTTTTTTCTATAACTAATATTGATGCTTCATCAAACTTTGGATAATGATTATATTTCTTACAATGTGGAAAAAAGGATGTCTTCTGTGTTGAAATATTCCTATATTTTTGGTCACATCTGTGACCAGCTAAGTTTATTCTTTGTTGTCCCAATATAAACTTTGTCACAGTTCACCTGGTCATTTCCTCCATATGGTATCCTGTATACTACATCAGATATTTCCATTTTCCCTATTTTATCCTTCATATTGCTAAATAATTTATTTAGTGTGTTATATGTTTTGTGTGCAATTATATACCTATCTGTGTCATATATTTTAGATTTTCTGATATTCCAGGTCATAAGTTAATAATTTATAAATTTTTGGTTCCGCCGTAGTATTTCCTAAATTATGCTTATGATTACCATATTGTCTAATTAATCGGTTAGATAATTCTACTGGAAACTATGTGATTAGATTTACATCTGCCCCTGGCCATGAAGCCTTAATCAGATGGTGGATGAAACCACTGCATAATTTGAAACGTCATGCTCGTCCTAGGAAGCCGAAGCCATAATTCTATGCAACAGAACTTTCTAGTTGCAACTTCGATGATTCCAGAGCAGGGCTGCAAATCATCACTCCTTGCATGAGAGTTGGAGACTTTCCAAATCCTCTCCAGAACACATGTCTAGCATGCTCACTGGATCTGGGAACATTTCACCGGGTAGGTGTTATTAAAGGTGAAATGAACCCGGCCATCATAGAACCATAGACTGATATGGGGCCGCGAAACCACAACCACCACGATACTCCCATAAATGGCCAACCTCAATAATCAGCCAGAAAACAGTTAAGTGTCTAAAGAGACAAATAACGGAACTCTGCGGGTCACTGATTCCCGTGGAAATAAAGTGGAGTTTTCAGTTGTACCCCTGCTGACTTCAGGGGACTGGGCTCCCTTTTTACCCCAGTTGCACAGGTCTAAGTTGTTGCTTTCTCCAAAGACCATATATATGAGCCCCCGGGGGGTAATTCTATTGGAAAAAAATAATATCTCTTATTGTGTCCTTATTCTTCAAATGAAATTCTCTATCACTTGTAGTCAATATTCTGTTTATCAAATTTTTCGCCATGTTTATTATCATTTTTCTCCGATGTTTGGAATAAAAATTAATAATTCTTCCAGAAATCAAATACTAACTTATTTTCCTTTTTTATTATCAATATATCTAAATATGGAAGTTTAGATTCTAACTCTGTTTCAATCGTAAATTTACTATTCGGATGAAAACTATTCAATTCTGACAAAATATCATCCACTGTATCTTCCGAAGTTACACAAAATAAATCATCTACATATTTTGGGATAATCTTCGGTTTAATATGCATTTTACTAATACATGAATTTAGTAATTCCTCCATCACAATATCAGCTATAATTGGAGATGCTGGAGAGCCCATAGGAAGGCCCCCCTTCTGCAGATATATCTTATTATCAAATTGAAAATACCTGTTGTCTTCAACACAAAACTTAAAAATACGTAAAAATATTCGTATTTTGCTCTATTATCTACCATTTTTCCTCTATAATCCTCAAAGCTAAATCTACAGGAATACTTCGAAAAAGTGAAACTACATCAAATAAAAACAATCTATCCTTATCTTTTATATCTATTCTCTTGGCTTTATCTTTAAATTCCAGTGAATTTCTAATATATATTAATTGTCCTGTTATTACCTTAAGAATATTCGTTACATACTCGCACAGTCCGTAGGCCGGGGAATTAATGCCTTTTTGCTCTTGCATTAATTCTCCGGCTTTAACTCCTTTGAAAATCTGTTCCAATAACGAATAGTTTATAACTGAAGGATCTTTCAAAAAGTAAATATACTGGTACATGATCTCTGAAACTTTGTTGAAATACAAATCTATTTTTTTAACTAACAGTTGTTAACCTTCTTATTTCCCTAAGCTGAATAAAAGCTCCTATTCATAGGCATGTTGAATTAAATCGAAATATATATTTTAATTATATATTATTATTGATATCTTTGGAACAGCAAAAAAGTAAATAAAACGACCCAATTTGCCTTTTAAAAACTGTGTAGTTTTCTAAGAAATCTTATATACACAAGACAAAAAAATTCTTCGAAATAAGATAAACAATAGAAATTGACGTCTTAAGTGAAATTTAAAAGATTTTAAACGGTTTTATTAAACAAAAATATATTAGGCGGTACTAATTCGTGACTTCATTTGAATAAACACTTCAATTTATTTGCCGATATGAACTATTTAAATTCTTATCACATCGATTGTTTTTTGATGAGTCATTTAAGGATTTGTAAAACTCTTGTTTAATCCATGAGGTGCGCCGTCGAACTTGTTAGAGTAAAATTTAAATGCTTGAAGATTTTGGTTTTTATAATTTTAGTGAAATAAAAATTCCAAAACTATATTAATAAAGCAGAGAAATACAGTATCCGACAAAAGCCAAGCACCCTCTGAGTACAGTTTTTCAAATTTAAATTTTAACATTTTTTTGTTTTTTTTTTTATTTATTTATAACTTTATTATTAAAAAACACAAACGTAAGGAATTCAGAATTTAAAAAAAAAAAATGTTTAAAATTTAAAAAACATTTTAAATCACGAATATCAGCGAACTAAACTAAAGAACCCCCAATTTAAGGTACAAAAAAGAACTTTCCTTGCGAATCTTTTTTCTGGCTAACACACGGACATCTTTTAGGCATGGAGGATATTAAGA
This sequence comes from Trichopoda pennipes, assembly GCA_030448955.1. Classification (NCBI taxonomy): domain Eukaryota; kingdom Metazoa; phylum Arthropoda; class Insecta; order Diptera; family Tachinidae; genus Trichopoda; species Trichopoda pennipes. The sequence goes on along the minus strand of JASKUP010000011.1, from coordinate 406,278 downwards.
TATTGCTTCCAGGCTATTTTTGCGTCTTCACAGAAATTGAGTTTGGTTTTGCAATTTTCTAACGATCTCCTACATGTTCTCGATTTAGGCGATTGCGCAGACTAACGGAAAACTTCTATCTAATTGTTCTGGAACCACTCCTTAAGCATTTGACGTATGTTTAAATTTTTTCATTTGAATAAAATACTTTAATTTGAGTCAAATTTATTAACAATTAAATAATAGAACAAATTGCTTTTAATAATAATTTATTACAACGGGCACATGCAATGGAAATAAGTAATTAATAATTATTCGGAATCATTACCAATATAAGCAGCAATTTTATTCGTGCTTGATTCCTTTTTAAATAAATATTAAGTGATATTCTCACATCCATATTGCAATTTCACTTTCGCTCACAAAGCTCATCAGTGAATTTTACCCCAATATTGTATATGGATGTGCTCTCCCCCATTACAAAACATTTCAAATATTTTTATTTGAAAGAATGTTTTATGAGAATATCATGAAATGTTCATTTTTAAATGAAAATTGTTTTGTAATAAATATTTTGTGAGAATATCACTTAATATTTATTTAAAAAGGAATCAAGCACGAATAAAATTGCTGCTTATAATAATTTATTACGCAATAATTTCTAAACCTCCGATACTGGTGACACCTTAGTCAAGACTGCCCCCCTTTTTGCTTAACAAATTGGTTCGTCTATTGCCGGAGTAGATTGCACTAACATGTGCAGATATGCAGATATGCAGACGCTGATCAAGCAAAATCGTTTTCTCATGCAAGCAAGACAGTTTTGTAATTGGGAACTTCGGTCGACAATGTTGTCGGTATTATTAACTTGAATAATAATAACAACAACAATATGGGGTGATGTTAAAATAGAATATTCCATATAAGCAACACTTGCTGGCCAAATCAATTTAGTTCAACTTGAGTCATTAGTAAGTAAAGATAACAAACCTACCATCGCGTTTTTTTTTTTGGTATTTAAAATAATTATATCAACTCTAAAATACTCTGTTATTATTTTGCATAAAAGAACTCAATATAACAAAAGGTTTATTAAAAGGAATAAATATAATATTTGTAATCCTTGGGCACAATTACTAACGTATGAGTTAACATTTATTTCCCTTTATTAAAATTCAAAAGAACATAAACACATCTCCGAAAAAGTTTTTCTTTTAAAAATAGCAAAATACTTTAACAAAAACAATATATTTAATTGAACTGCAACCAAAAAATAAATTAAAGTTTCCTTCGTTCTTTATTCTTCTTTTGCTCTTTTGTGTACTTTACTTAGCGAACTATTTTATCAACTAAGGAAAACGTAAAATAAATTCAAAACCATAAAAAATATTTTATTTTTATTTTTAATTGTAGGATGTGCTTACAACTGGAATGCTTTACAGTTAAAGTATAATTTAAAAATTAATAAATTGTTTTGTATTTACAGTAAACAATTTTCTTTTTGAGCTGCTTGAAATTTTTGTTTTGCTTCAAGAAAAAAATATAAAATAAAATAAAAGATATTACTTACGTTACGGTTGAATTTACGGTTACTTATTTCTTGCAATTGTATACATTACTTAACGTGAACAAAGTAGTGATTTCTAGGGTTGTGCATCCAAATGGTAACAGCGTAACTACATTGCTTTTGCTACAAATTCTGCTACAGCCCCCAATCTCTGGCAGGTATACTGCTATAATCGCTATAATAAGAAATGCCTATAACTGAAGGGTATTCCAAAAGTGACGTAGAGCTAATGAAAATATTTTTAATTTTAGAACTGATAGGTTGAAATATATGTGATAAAGCTAACGTGAGCGCCTGGCCGTTTGGCCTAAATCTGATGGTGGTCTAACCACTAGGTACTACAAAAGCGTTCATTCGCGCCTAAAGATGCATGCATGCCTTAGTCGCAAATTTTGAGTACACGGTATCAAGGCGTTGCCCCCACTCCTTGCTGAAGAGTTGCACATTTCGTGATAAGATTTACATCTGCACCTGGCCGTAAGCCTTAATCAGATGGTGGTCAAACCACTGGGAATGAAAAGCAACGTCATTCACGTCCTAGGAAGCCGAGAACTAATTCTAGCAACAGGTCATCCCTAGTTGCAATTTCAGCGGTACCAAAGCAGGTTTGCAAATCACTACTCCTTGCTGAAGAGCTGGAGACTATCCAACTCCTGGTGCAGAACGCATGAAGCTTAATATAATTAAGAACACGACGGCATTCATACTCACTGGACCTGGACCATTCACTGTGTTCATTGTGAATGATCCGACCCACAAACTCAAACGAGGGCCACCATGATACTCCCGAAGGACCTACCTCAATAATCAGCCAGAGAACAACTAAAAGTCTAAAGAGACAATTAGCGGAACTCTGGGGCTTACTGATTCCCGTGGAAATATAGTGGATTTTCCAGTTGGCTCCTTGCTAGCCTTGAAGGGGACTGGACTCCTTTTTACCCCCGCAAGACACAAGCCTAGATGGTTGTGTGATCTATAAAGACTTATAAATGTGAGTTGTTATAAAAGAGTTGGACATTGGACAGTGAAGACATGAAATGTTAAACCTCTTCTAGTCTGATACTCCTGCTAGGTGTCGGATTTTTCTTCTGAAGCCACATGTCATGATGGGAAAGATTTCCTTCAAGACTGCGTGCCGCCGTAGAGTGAGGCGCAACAAGTTAAAAATTTACAACTTTAGCTAAATTAAAGGGTATTTCAATAGCCACTTGTTTTGAACCGCCGTAGGATAATATTTTAAATGGACGTTTTTTATGTCAGCTGTAAGAACAAGTATGAAATATTGAGAATAGAACTTAATTGTTAAAGGTGTTCTTGTAGCGATGTGATTTAAACTAAATTACTTAGTGTCTTAATCGTAGTAACATTAAACAAGTCGTAGCTACATTAAAAATCTACAAATATGTTCGCTACAAAAATAAGTGTGACCATTAGGATTTAAAAGTTGAGGGGTGTTTCCATAGAAGTCATTATTTTGACGAATATGGCCTTATCTTTTAGAGTCTTATAGAAAGTTTGCATAGCATGTGTTATGCTGGGTTTGCTTTAAAGATAATAACTAAAATAAAATGAAAAATAATTCTCGATAACCAGATAGTTATATAGTTCTGATTTAAAAACAAGACTATAATTTGTAGCCAACAATACACTGAGACGTTTATGCAGAGTTTGTATTATTATTTCGCTATAAAATCAACTCTAAAAAAGGGTTCAAATAGTAACGTTATTTTATCAAGCTTTTTATTTTATATTCACAAAAAAAGCTTACTATATACAACAACAATTACAAAAACAATTTTTAATAACAATTTTTAAATATTTTATTTATCGATTCATTTGTTAAATTTTTTTTTTACAATTTTTCTATTCCTAAAGATGCCACCCAATAGTGTGGCGAAATATCGAAAAAAAGACCTTGTGCTTGAACAAAAATTATTTATTTTATTATACCTTTAAAAATTTGTTTGCTAAAATAGAAATTATTCATAGTCTTTTGGGTGCTTTGGAAAGGTTGGACTATGAAAGGGACATCTAAAAATCGCTTTTTAGATAATTAGGGTGCAGTCATATAATATTTGCAAATGACATGGACATATAATCAGCACTCGTATGTACATATTCCTACGTTTTGTTTTCCTCTTTAATTTTTTTGGTTCAAAGCAGCGTTGTTCAAAGAAATGCTGTATTTATGCAACAAATGAAATGTTTCTCCATTCGGTTGAGGTACTTTTTGATAAAAGCACCTTTAATTATTATTATTAAGTAGTATTCGAAAAAGAAAAAAAAAACAGTACGCTATCGTAGAGTACTGTTCAAAGAACCTAAACGTTCAACTTGCTTGAAGCGTGTGTGTATGCATGTGTACAAACACTAAAATAACGTACTGATCCTTTTTTTAGCGTATTTTAGTATTTTCTTTTTGAACACTGCATAAAAGTCTAATTATGAACATCAAACTCAAATTTAAAAAGGGTGAACAGATAGTAAGAATTTCTGGAATACATTCGTACATAAATGTTTTCTATTTTTGCAATAAGAATAAGAAATGGGAATAATTATAATAAGGAATACAAATTGTGGGTGTTTGAGAATAAATTATAAAGCTTCAGTAGGGCTTTTATGTTTTTTGCTCTTTCTTTATCCATTTCCACTTATACTTGTCAATATGTGTAATAGGTTTTTTTTAGCAAAACTAATTGTAAAACTGCTAAAGATCAGTGCACATACACTAAAGTACGCTAAAAAATTATTATTGTCAATATGTGTTTTGACTATTTTAGCAAGAGCAATTGTTAAACTACTAAAGATTAGTACACATACACTAAAGTACGCTAAAAAATTACTTTAGTGCTTGCGTTCATTAGCCAAGAATGGTTGTGTACAGTATTTGTTTCCATCCACATACACAAACGCAAAATTTTTTGTATTTTGTATTTCTCTGGAAAAATTGTGTGTGTGTATTGTTCCCAAAAATTACAGAACACTAACTTCGCGTACTTTAGTGTGTTTTGTTTCGACCACTGATTTTAAGTAACATAAAAAAATTGTTTTTATTAAGAAGATAGATAATAATATCCAGCTTTTATGCAGGGAGTTGTTTATAGAGGTTGTGACGGCAAAAGTCGGTGCGTGACTTGTTTTTGCCGCAACAAGTGGATTAATTATTATTTTTGTTATTTCTATTACTATTGGTGTTAGTATCATTATTTTTATTATAAATATTATTTTTATTAATATTATTTTATTATTATTATTTAGAACTCGCTCTGTTATTTTTTTACATTCATGAATAATTAGATTTATTTTGTTAGAATTACTTAACATTATAAGCTGTGTACTATTGATTTGAATTTAACGGCTCGTAGTTTAAAGCAACGCCACCTTTAACGCCGTCGAACTCGCAACTAAACTATAACCCATCACCAAAAAAATACAACTATGAGAGAAAGTAAGTACTAAACACTACAACTGTAAACCACAGCAGAAAACCACTATAAAAGGAGCAGTCGTTGGTATTGAAAGGACGTCTTCTTTGAGCAGAGCTCAACTAGGTAAGACAATTATACTAGGTGGTGTCCCGTTGTTTATAATTTATTACCTAAAGTTAAATTGTTAAGCTAAACAAAGTTGTTGGTTGTGTCCCGCTGACCATTTTGTTTAACAAGTACTACAACTAACAAAAAGTAAGGCAGGGGCACGTAGAATCCGTCATACGTTGTATTTTTCAGCTGATTAAGTATGTTGAAATACACGTTTTCTTATCGGCGTTGTCACAATCAGTACGTCTCCGACAACGCAAAGTATGAAAGCTGGCCAACTTTTGACGTACGTTGAGTACTTTGATATTTTTTATTTGCTTCTTCTTCTTGTTTTTTTTTGTTTTCGCTCTATTGTAGTAAAATATTTTTAAAATAAATTATAAATAATAATAAATAGTGCAATACAAATTACCATTAATAGAAAGCCTAAGATGTCGTCTAACTCTATTTCAAATGTGCACTTTAATAAAACTTTGCTGCAAAAAAATATAAAATAAGACAAAAAAAAACAGCTGATTACTTATCCGTCAATAAAGTACTCATTGTGCCAACCTCATCCGTCGTTACTTTGACTTCAGTTAAATACGTCAAAGTATAACGCATGACGGACTCTGTGTGTCCCGGCCTGGGGTAGGACAATTATATTCGGTGGTGTCCCGCTGTTTATAATTTATTGCCCTGGGTCACAGTATGAGGCTAAACATAGCTTCTTGGTGGTGTCCCGCTGACTGCTTTGATTAACCCGTACTATAGACTTACTTACTACTTATAGTAGTAAGGGAATTGGGACGTTAATCAGTGAGTTAATTGTTTCGCTGTCAACCAATAGATACAGTGAGCGACTAAATATTAGCTAAGCCCGGGATTATTGGTGGTTTATTGGTTTAGCCAATACTCAAATACGTAACCCGATTTTCCCCAACGAGAAGAATTACTGTAGGTGATAGCCTACGAACAATAGTGTCGTAAAAGTTTAGCGCGTTTTTCTCCGGTGGCATTTCTAAATTAATGTTAAGTTTAATTTTAATCCGAATGTAAATTCGTTGTAATTAAAGTGAATTTTTAACAAAGTAGTTTTGTTTGATTGAAGAAATTGTATTGTGACGAATCTTGGACACCGGCGATTTATACTCCAGCCATAAGAAAGCATCGTCACAAGGTATAGAACTTGACATGAAAATTACTTTAGTTGAAAGATAATCTTTTGGCGTTATAATTTACATAATACTTCTGGCATATAACCATCACGGAGGGCTCGGATGTACTTTGTAGGTTCAATGTCTTATGCAACTACAGCTCCTACACATTATGGTTGTTCAATTGATTGACAAAAAAGTCAGTAATCATGGCTCTACAATGGCCAACACTGTCTGCCACATTATAGCCAGCATCGTTTTCTTGCGAATTACGGACCAACGATTCCATTAGCCCGTAAAGCATACCAAACAGTATATTTCTGCTGTCTAAACATACACTTGGCGATTCTAATCATTCCAAATATAGATGTTTTGTATATTGCCGTATCCCTTTAAATAAACTGAGTTTTATCGCTAAACAAATCCCTTATTGAAAGCGGGATTAACGGCCATTTTATTTTTGGCCCAATGTGCATAATTTAGAAGCATTATTCTGTGATCTATTCATGTTGAAAAGCCAAACAAAACTAAACATAAACCCCTTGGCAGCTGACAAAATGTGCGTTAGTTATAATAAGTGTTGCCAATTTGAATTTTTATACCTCTATAAGAAACAGCCGATATTTATTTTTTATTTTATATTAAATTTTTTGTAAACCAAGTGCATAATAAGAAATAAGATTGTATAAAATATTTAAAAAGTTTTTTGTTGTGGTAAAAAACTGTTTTTTTTTTCAAACAAACTCGTATGTGACCAAGTTTTCTTGTTTTATTTTTGTTGTAATTTATGTTCAACAATATTAAGGAATTGTGTTGTTTTTGTTTTCTCTAGATTATATTGTTGTAGAAATTTTTTAAAATTTTTTATATTCTTTGTTATTGTATGTGTTGTTATGTTGTAGGTATTTTTTATATTTTTCTTTTTGTTATTGTGTGTGTTATTTGTAACATTACTTTAAATTACAGTATATTGTGCAATTTGTGTATGCATTCAATGTGATTGTATGTCTAGATACTTATGTATATACTTGTATATTTGCAAATAAATATATACTTTATCATAAGTACTGAACACCTTGCATTTCCTTATAGTGCACGAAACATATTTTATTTTCTAGTTTATGAATGCAGAATATGATTTAAAAATTTTCAAGTTGTTTTTTTTTAATTCTCTGTAAAATTAAACTAACTATCGTGTTTACTACTTGGCTTGACTTGTTTAATTACTTAAAGCTTTACAAGATGTTCAATCTTTGATGGCTGTCAAGCATTAAGTATTGAATTTCTAATATCAGAAAAGCCCTCAATCTATAATTCTGGAAATCCTTATTAATAATTAATTAATAATTAATTGGCTGATGAAGGCCGGTACCAAAAAAACGGTAATAATTTATTTTCTGTGTAACCAAACTTTCCCATTTTTATTTTATTTTATAGATTGATCTTTAAATTTAACTAAAATGGAGAATTGGGACAATGAAACAAGAATTCGGATAGTGCAACGCTTTCACGCTTTAAAGTACGTAGTTTCCGTCCAAAGAGAATATAGGCATACGTTTGGGGCACTCCAACTAGCAGATGGACTATAATGAAGCTCGTGAAGAATTTTGCCGCGCGTGGCACAATCGTAAGAAGGCCTTGTCATGGAGATCCCTCAGTTCGGATGCAGGAAACTATCGATGCTGTGGCTGCTGCCATACAATCCAATCCTCGAGTTTCAATAAAGAACTTGCATATCTGCTCCAATGGGTGTCAGCAGACAGTCATTGGAGACAATTTTGCGCCAATATTTTAACTTATTTCCATATAAGATTCAATTAACAAACAAACTAAACCCAAGAGACTTCCCGATTAGCTTGGAATTTTGTGAGAAGATCATTCAAATGGCGTCAGAGAACGAAAACGTCTTGAACTGCATTTGTATGTCTGACGAGGTACATTTTGATTTAAACGGCAATGTTAAAAAACAAAATTGTCGAATATGGAGTAATTCTAACCCACACATACTCCATCAGATGCAATCACATCCACTTCGCGTCACATTGTTGTATGCAATTTCTTTAAGGTTCATTGCTTTACTTTTAAAAGATGTTGAAAAAATTTTTCTTTCAAAAACTCCACATTCCGTTGGCCTCCCAGGTCTTCTGACCCCACTGCACCTGATTTTTTTGTGGGGTTATCGCAAAAAAAGAAGTTTTCAGAAGAAACTCAACTAATTTGGATGATGTAAAGCAATCCCTGTTAGTAATATATTTATCAGGGTTCAGAATTTTTCATTTATGAACATTCAAAAATCAACATTCATGATATTTTTTATAAATGAGAAATCTAAAATTTTATATTTATTTTTCACACTCATAAACGAACAACAAAAAATGTTCTGGTTATTTTCATACATGAATGCGAACAACAAGAATTATTAGTCTTATTCATATGTGATAAATGATAAATTAGCTACTTCTCATTAATGTTATTTTTCATAAATGTATATGTTCATTTATGAACGTTGAAATTTTATAAAATTTCTCATAAATGAACGTGACAAAATTTTCTACCTACGATCGCAGTTTACCGTAAAATGTAGTAAAAACACATGGGTACATATTAACTCAAAATACAATATTGCAATATATTCTAAAAGAAATAAAAAATAACATTTTTTTCCTGCATACGCCGACAATTGCGCATTATCGAATATGTGCGTTTATGTACGCGAATGCTTACGCACATATTTTTACGACCTTTTCATTTATGAAAAATTATCAAAATTGTAAATATTCAAAAATGAACACTTGTGTGTTTCTCATTTTTTCACTTATGAATAGAAAGAAAAAAATAAATCGTCGCATTCACAAATGAGAAAATACAAAATATTTTGTAGTCTCTCACACATGTATGAGAAGAAGCGGTTAAAAAATGAAATGTACATATTCATACATGTATGAACAGTGAGTGAATACTTCGCTACTCTGATATTTATATAATGAAGTAACTCCTTCCAAACTCTGTTTTATATACAAATATGTTCAAATGCCATTTATGTTTAAAATAGGTATATCTCCATTTTGGTTTTTATGTATACGATTTTTCACTTTAAATAAATTCGCCTTTATAACAAACCTTTATAACAATTAAGGCAATACCCATGCAACACTCCAGGCAGTAATGAATAGTTTTTTGATAAAATGTCGCACATGTGCCACCGAGTCCATTTGAATTCGATTATTTTCAAAACTTCATGAATTACTTTAATAAAAAATGTATTATTTTTCAAATAAATTACTAAAAAATAAATTACATAAACTTTACAAAAAGTTCTTTGAGTTTCTTAATGTAGCAAAATTGATCAGCCACCCGATATTTAATAAATTTTAGATTAAAACATGCTAAATTCTCAAAATACTTTTCTACATAAGTTAGCTTACATTACACATCGAATAAAAATGTCCTTAAAATGGTTTCTTTTTCATTATAAACAATGGATAATTGCAATTAAGTGAGATTCATAAAATTTTATTAAACTTTTATAGGAAATAATATTTTCTTTAAAGCCGAATGTCATTATTTTTAAAGGAAATGTTGTGTTTTAGTTTGTAGAAAAATATATCCTTATTACCGAACCTTATATTCGCTAATATCATAACACTAAAAAGGTCAAAATTATTTTTTTTCCAACACCAGTATATGCTTTGTTAAAAATAATAAAATAAAGATTTTTATTGAAAACTATAAAATTTTGTTCTTTGAGTTCTCTAAAGTGTTGCTATGCAGCGTGGCAACATACAATTTCAAACAAATGCTTTTCTATATTTTACAAACTAACAATGTCTACTATAAACAAAGCATATTGAAATAAAACCATAATAACATCAAAAATAACAAAAGAGAAAATTTTGATTAAACCTGGATAAAGTTTTCATTTTATCACATGATATTTTCTTAACAGACTATTTGTGATACGAGAAGTATAAAATATTTATTAAAATATAACACGAAAAAAATTTTTGGAAATATTGTGTATTGTGTAGTAGTTGTTATGGATTTTTTATTCTGTTATTCAATTAACAGATCTTTTTCTTCTTGGCTTTATTTTTTAAGGTTTTTTTTTCATAGAGTTTCAATTATAAATTTTAACAGAAATAAATTTAAAAACAAAAGTTTTTCTGCAATATTTGTCATTGCATTTATTAATATTTAATAATAAATTCAATAAATGCCAGCTTAAACTATAGTCGAAAAATATTTTAATAAAAAACTATATAATATAAGAGCCTTGAAAATATTTTTATACGCTTTAGTTAATTATTTTCATTTAAAAATTGTTTTAGCTCTACAAAAAAATATTAAATAAAACAAAAAATAATAACATTTTCAGTTGTGAAGAAACTTTTGTAGTAACGACATATTTCTATACTAATATAAGGTGTTTTTATAGAGGTATAGGACGTTAAGTTGGCAACGTTTTTTAACTGGCGGCCATTTTTTTTTTGATCTGTTAAGTGATTTATGTTTAGTTTGGCATTTCAACATAAATAGGCTGATGTTTGAAAAATGCATCCAATTAGGGTCCCAAACCAAGACTGCCCTTGATCCTGATTTTCATAAGACAATTTGGTTTAGTGCGATAAATCTTACTTTTTTTGAAAGGATATCTCAAAAAACAGAACTATAGTATGTTAATACACCGTTGCACCAAAAGACTGACTGTTCGGTGTACTTTATGGGATGATGAAGTCACTAATCCGTACTTTCTTAAAAACGATGCTGGTTACGGTCAAGGGTGACCTTTAATCAATTCAACAACCAAGATATGCAGGAGCTATGGTTTCAACAAGACATCGCAAGATGTCACACAACTGATGCCACAGTTGGTTTGTAGAAGGAAACATTTTGTGCTCCCATTGTATGACGTTTTCTATGGTGATATGTGCAGATGACGTCAGTCTAACCAATAAGCCCTTAACGATTGATTACTTGAGGGATAATCTTCGCCGCCTTAATGTTTATATACAGCCAAAAATATTAGATAAAGTCATGGAAAATTAAAGCTCCAGGTTAGACTACTTTCAACCCAGCTGTGGCCATCATATTCCAGAAGTCATATTATAATGCTAGAAGAATATCTTTGTAATGTTTTGTTTAATTTCAAAGTTCTATACCTCTATAAAACTTAATTACCGCCAGTCGTCAATAAAAATTAAGAACAGTAATTTTATGAAAAAAAAATTTTACTGAATAGAACTGTGCATCGAGAATATGAATAGGCTTACGAAACTTGGTCTTAACTATAACTGTTTAACTAGAATCTAAAGGTGGCTAACATCATAAATTTTAACGCTTGCGGCAACCTATACAGAAGCCTGAAAGCGAATTTTTGTTTATCTGATGAATGGATATGAAATAATGAATAACGGAGAATAATAATGAATGGAGAAATCTAAGAGTGGTCCTAGTCTGCAATCAATTTATCGCACCATATGTCAAAACAAAATCGCCAAAAAACTTTAGGAACTGCAGCCACACTATTGCGAATAAAGCCTGATGTAACAATTAAGAGATTAAAGCCAAACAAAAATCGGTTAACAGCTTTAGTAACATATGCACAAGTGCTATAAGTAGCCCCTATCATAAGTAATGCTATTGCTAAGAGCAATAAAATTTGGAACCACCTAGAGACTTTTATCTGGATATTATACCATCGATTAATGTTATCCTAGAAGATAGAAAAAAATTTCCATATAAACACCGTAAGTCAATACTAAATGGATACACAAACAGTGAGATATTAAGTATTAAAGAACAACCTTGAAGCGAATGTTAAAAATTATCCAAAACCTTTCAAATTTAGATGAAGTGAAAAATGGCGAAATGGAATTTGATGGAAATTAAGATAGCTTTTTGCTTTTTCTGTTTAGAAGAAGATGGATTCAATATATTATATTGTTCGGTTAATTCCCTTGAATAAACGTTTTGTTATGTTCAGTTCTTTTATTGCAAATTAATAACACAGCACTTTAGAGTTTTAAATTATATTAAACGAGTTATTTACTTTCGATACACGCAAAATAAACACAATGGTAACTTTTTCACTCAACGAAAACTCAACTTGAGTTGATTTTTTTACTTAGCAATTGGTGTTTTTATAGTTGTTTTAGGTGCTTCTCGCATATACAGGAATATTTTACTTTAACATCATCCCATATTGTTGTTTTTATTATCATTCAGTTTAGGCGCCTGCTTGGCTGTGTGTTTTGTTTTTGTTCTGTATGAATTGTTTTTGTTTTCTGTTGTTTATCTTGTTTGGTAGAATTTCTTATAAGCATGCAATAATGATATTGTATATATATAACATTTCCTAGAAAACAACACAGTTTGTAAAATGCATAGTAAGTCGTTTCGTTTACTTTTTTTTATTGATAATTATTTTCTTTTAAAACTTAATAAATCATCTTCGTAGCAATATTGTATGCAATATAAAAATGTACTTTTTCGAAGGAAGAAAACAAACATTCGACGTGATATGCATTTAATTAATTTATATAAATAATAGAAAGCAATGAGAAAAAAAAGAAGAAAACAAATTATCTGAATACCGTAATACCGAACCCTTAATCACAGTATATACATATTGATGATTGGGTCATGAAGGGAAAAACTAACAAGCGGTATTGGGCTGATTTTTTTTTATAAAGGCACCGCGAAAACTGAAGTATGTGATTCTCAACCTTTTTTGTGTTGCGGCACATATGTAACGAATTAAAAATTTGGCGGCATACAAAGAAAAAGATAAAAATTATTTACTTACTACAACACACTGGATAAATAGTTTATAAAAAAAATGTTTAATATACGAAATAAACTAATATACACTACAATAATAACTAAACGTTTATTAAGGGATTGATTACAAGCTAATAATAAAAATATTTTTAATGCGAAATTTGAGCTTGATGTTGTTTGATAATTTATATTTGGTCGTAAAAATGACAATGCTACTCTCATATCGTCTTGATCTTTTATAGTTATAATGTTGGCTAATGTTGAAAATCTGAATTCACACAAATAAGATGTGGAAAATTGTAGTAATATGTTTAAATCATTTTTGGCTATCATTGGATAATCGCATCTGATGCTAATCCAAAATGAATTCATTGATTCTTCTGAATGTTTTAAAATTAAATCTCGATTGTTGGAAAGCAAAATAAGTACTGCCTCTTTATTCAAAGTTAAGTCAAATACAGAAGTATGTATCCGTTATAAGAAATGGACCAATCAAATTTCTTAATATCTAAATAATGTTTTTGGAAATAATGAATAATTCTCTCCTCTAATGTTGTCAAATGATCAACAACAATTAATTTATTAGCTTTATAACTGTCTTTAGGGACTGACTCAAACTTGCCTTCCTGAGATTTATTTTTCGATAAAGTTATTTGTTTTTCGAATTCCACCAGCTTATCGGCTGAGTTTCAGATCTTTTCATTAGGCCCTTGCATACATGAATTGATGTTGTTAAAAATAACAAAAATGTTTGATAAGTAAGCCAGTTTAGTACACCATATTTTATCTTCCAACAACTGAAAAAAATCATAATTATTATTTTGTTCAAAAAAAATTTTCATTTCGTCACGAGATATAACTTTTTCTCTGGACAACCATCTTACTTCTGTATGCAGTAACAAGGATTCGTACTTGGCTTCCATATCTTGGCATAATTTACTAAATAATCTACTTTTTAATGGTCTTGATTTGATATAACCATTTTAACACATTGCTTCAGAACTATTTTCAAATCTGATGGCAAAAATTTTGTAACTAGTGTCTTTCGATGCAAAAAACAATGGGTAACTAATATATCCTCATTTAGTTCTTTAACATGTGCTACAAATCCTTTTAGATGTCCAGTCATAGCTGGAGCACCATCTGTGCAAATGCCAATACATGACTTCCAAGAAACTTTAATTTCTTCTAAATATGAACTAATTACTTGAAAAATATGCTTACCAGTTGTAAAATTAGGTAACTCCCGACAACATAAAAATTGATTAAATTTGTCATTTTCGTGAATAAATCTAACGAATGCAATTAATTGAGCATTTCCTGTAATGTCTGTTGTTTCGTCGATTTGTAGAGCAAAATTCGAATTTGCAAGAGTTTTTGCAGTATTTTGCTCAATATTTTCTGACATATCTTTAATTCTGCGATGGATTGTATCAGTTGAAAGTGGTATTTGGCAAATATTAATATCAGCTGATCCACCAATCATTGTGTTTACAATTTTGCGACAAGCAGGTAATATAATTCCTTCAGCCAAATTGTGAGGTTTTAAGTTAACAGCAAGCAATTCAGTTATTTCGTAAGAAGCTACTTGAGCCTTTTCAGACACACATACTTGTTTTTCAAAAACTTTTACTTGCATAATTTTTGATGATAAAGACCATTCAAAGTAGCTTTTATCTTTTGTTGGAAGCGAAGGATGATAAGTCACCAAGTGACGTTGAAGTTTGCTAGGAACCATTGCACTATTTGATAAATTAAAACCATATATCACACACTCGGGAACTCTCCGTTGTAGAGGTCAATCTAAATTTCAAAAAAACATCATTATATTTCCGATGAACAACGTATTTTTTTGAGCAAGAAGTATTTGTACTTGTGCCGGGGGTTGACTCATTAACTTGGTCCCTAACGTTATCATTACCACTATTATCATCATTAAACTTTCTTCTTTTTAACCATTTATCCATTTTCAGAAGGATCTGATAAAATAGAAATAATATTGTCGAAACATTAAAAAAAAATGGTTCAAATATTACTCACTTGTAATTTATGAATATGGAAAAATACACCTTTCTGAAATTGTGAAACTTTCACTCAAATAGATAAAACTTAAATTTTATGCGCAGAAATACCGACACAGTGTGCATGTGCAGCAAGTCAGCACATAATCTCGCAATTCCCCGTGAGATGTGTGCATAGCGCAGGTGTACAATCACAGTAGCATTTAGTAGAGTGCGATAAAGACAAAAAAAACTTATTTGGAAAACCGTGTAAAAGCGAAAACGTGTAAAACAAGTACCGTGTAAATCGGGAAATAGGTGTACTGCAAAGTTAAAAATTTATAAATTGACACTACATGCAAATATATTAATATTAAACCGAATCGCATACATTTGCCAGTTTTAACGAAAGAAAAGGTGCAGTAACTACTATGCAACACCTTGTGAATCTCAACTGTCTCTGAAATAACACGTTTTGTATGCAGAAGTGGCAAGTGTGCGCCGACTTGAGACATATTCCTATTGCTATGCACGCTGCTTCATCATAATTTGTCACTAAGAAAAAGCGCGTTGCAAAGCAAATAATAAAATAATTTATTTTTTTGTAGATTTAAATATATATTTATGTTAAAAATATTTTTCTTTTTAAATGATATAATTTAATAATATTAACATTATTATATATTTGCAAAATTTGGCGGCAAACTTTTGAAATTTGGCGGCACACAAAAATGCCGCGGCACAGTGTTTGAGAATCACTGGTCTAGAGAGTAGAAGACTATGAATATATCTGTGGTTATAATTATTGGTTGTTGTTGACTATAGCTATGGTTTTAGTATACAGTATATTTTTATTATCATTAGGCCTTTTAGTACTAGTAGTAATAACGATAGATAGTTTGCGATGTAAAAATAATCGATAATAGCCACTGTACAACCAAATTAAGACTGTCTTAAATTATATAAATTTAAAAAAATAAAACATGAAGCATTAGAAAAATATATACAGGTATAATGAAGCATATAATTTAAAACATTTTTTTGTTTTTAAAGTCTTCATTGTCTGGCACTATACTCGCAGCCACTTCACAATAATTTTTATACATTTTTCTTTAATTCTATTCCACATTCCACTTTATGTTGTTGTAACCAGGCATAAATTAACTTTATTTACACTAGTTTATGTCCATGTCAAGTATTCTTATTTATAAATCTAAATTTATTATATTAACAAACAAAAGCAGTTACACAACATATAACACCAACTTACAGCATATACAAATTTTAGCAACACACATCATCTTATGCTTATTTGTTTATTTCTTTAAACATATTTTAACTAAACAAATAACAATGTATGCATGTGTGTTATATACATATGTACATTTATACCTGTTAGAGTAGCTAAAGTAGCTTAAGGTGTAAAACTTTTTGAATGCTACAAATTATGTTCACATGAATCTAGAAGAGTTTTAGAATGTTGTTTTTGTTTATGCTTTATGTATTTGTATTTATGTCAAAAAGTGTATAAACAAACATGTTTGTTGGTAAAGAGATCATAGGGTGTTGTGTGTTTAGGACTATGATTAATGCAAAAGTATTCAGAAAAAGATTTTATTTATAATTTTATTGCTAGGGCGTGCCAATAAGTCCGTGGCTTTTTGTATAAAAAGGTGTTTTATTTTCCAACATAATCTTCTTTAAATTCTAAACACTTAGTCCAAGTTTCTTCAATTTTCTATCGCTTCCATGATTTCACATGATTTATCGAGGTCATTAAAAGAAGCATTTGTTTTGTCGTGGTATTTAAATATTGGTCCTCCGAGTCATTACTTCAAGTTTGAAAACAAAATTTGGCAACATGGGACTACAGTCGTAGTATAGGGCGATTGAAGGAGCAATTATTGTCCAATTAATGGATTTTTGCCATTGAAACTTCATATGTATATATCCTTGCATTGTCCTAGTGGAAAGGAACTTTGTTCTTGGCCCATTGCGGTTTTTTCAATTCCTTATTGAATCGTTTCAAAAACTTGATAAATTTGCCATTGCTTATTTTTCTCTTTTGAAGATAGCCAATGTAGATTGTATCATGTGCATCCTAAAAATTACGCCTTGACTTTACTGATTGACAAACCAACATTTGCTTTCTTTGACAGTGAATTACTATGGAAATTCACTATTTTGAGTGCTATTCAGCCTTCGGTATATTGCTGTGGATCCATGCCTCTCGTATGGCTATGAAATAGCACAACATAGACTATTGTGGTTGAACAACAAAAAACATTCCTATGAAATTGTAACATGGTTGCGTTTATGGTCGATATAGAGCAAACACGGCACTTAGCTTGCGTTGTCATACCCAAGTGATCTTTCAAAATTAAAACTACTGATCCAGTTGATATGCCTGCGATTGGCTGAAATCATATTGCAAATTTTATTAGCTGTTTTTTTCGGACCAGCCCTCAGGGGATGACCCCTACATATGCAATGCATTGTGCCAGAACTAGCAAATAAGGTCACGGGAAGGAGGAAAGAGGGAGCAGTGCCTGTGGATATTCAGTTTGAATTTTCCCAGATTAAAAGTGACACGAAAGACCACCGGACTATTCTGCTAAAAAACGAATTTTCTTTGTAATGCGAAGTGCGATTCACTGGCCAATCAACCACAATAGGATGCGCTCTCAACGAAAATCGTGTTAAAAATGAAAACGTGTTAGTATCGGAAACAATTTCATTAGAGCACTTACCATTGTAGGAACGATAGAACAGTCAAATACACGCCACATTGTGTGGATGCTTTAGAGAATCAATAGAGTTGGATACCCTACCGTCACCAATGAGCCTCTTGGTTGTACGCGGTCGAGTAACATGAAAGCTGTATTCCATTTTCGGACGGATATATGTGGTATAGATAGTACGGAGATCGGATGGAGTGAAGTATCTTTTACAACGTTTTAGAAAACCGACGCACTTGAAAGCTTCTTTAGAAACCTAAAAAATGTTTATGATATGGATACCTCAAATGGGCGCTTACAACTTAGAGCATCGTAAACCATTACTTTACCATGAAAATGAATGGTGCAGGGTCCTGACATTATTTATTAAGTTTAGCCTTGGTTTGAGTAATGCTTATTGCCGTACTTAATGAGTACACGAAATTCACTTTTTTCCATTGCCTTCCAAAAATCCGCGGTAGTCTGCCATCAACGGCTGCCAAACACAAGCTAAACGAAGGAGTCAACTGCTAGTTTCATGTTGAGAACAACAATGCTGCCATTTCAATTATGAGCCGATAAATTCAAAAACTCACAGACTTATTGATCCGTCCTCGTATTAGTAACTTTGTTTAATTTCTTAAATTATATTGGTGTGTGTGTGTCTCTTTTCTTCTTGATTTTTATCTAATTTTCAATTTTATTTATTTTCTTGCTTCTTAATAAATAACGTTTTGTTTTCTCAAATTAAATATGTGCACTAGTATAGAGATCATTACATTACGATTACAGTGAAAGAAAAAATATATGTTAAGAGTGTATTAAGAACCTCGCCATGTTACTGATAAAACCAGTTCTATTCATCAACATTTCAGTCTTCTGCGAATATATTAAATTCATATTCTCATAATTGATCTTAGCTTTTGTCCAACATAGTCATAGCCGGTTTATAGTAAGTCGTAATAACATGCTGTAGTCATAAAGGGAATATTACTACACGGGATATTAATAATGTAGACATTGTCAACTTTTTTAATCTGTCTAGTTAGTCTCCATTTTTATTAATTTATATTCTTAATAGTTTTTGTCTAGATATAACCAAACCATATTAAGCTTATAGAATGCTATCTAATATAAACAAATAACTTTTTTTTTTGCTTTGAATCCTATAAACAAAACTACTGAAAATTTTCCCAAATTTCTTTTTTTATTTGAAAGTACAATCCTTGCGGTTAATAATGGAAAATAATTTCATTCAAATGGCAGCCTTAGCTGGCCATGCAGTAGGCTGAACGATCGGTCCAATTTTTAAGCACATTATCGATTGTGTGCAGCTGTATTTGACCAATTGCTTCACGAATATTGTCCTTTAAAGTGTCAATTGTTTCTGGGTTGTCGGCATAATACTTATCTTTGACGGCACCTCACAAATAATAGTCTAACGGTGTCAATTCGCAGCTCCGAGGTGGCCAAACGACATTAGCTCTGCGGCTGATAATGCAATCTTCAAAAATAGGGTGCCAAACATCGAGTGTAGCGCCGTCTTGTTGAAACCAAATTTTGCCAATATCCTCCTCTTCAATTTTTGTGAACAAAAATTCGTTCAGCATGGCCCGATAATGATCGTAATTGACTGAAACGGCCACTTCTTGCTCATTTTCGCGGAAAAATAGCCAAATTATGACTCTGAACCAAAATCCGCACCAAACAGAGACTCGTTTTGGGTGCGTCGGCTTTTCAATGTATGCGTGCTGGTTTCCTGTGCCCCAAATGTGACAATTTTGCTTGTTTACATACCCGCCAAGATCAAAATGAGGTACATCTGAAAAGATGATTTTTTTTGCAAAATCAGCATCTTCTGTAAGTCGATCGCAGGCCCACTTAGCGAAGCGAACACGCATTGGATGGTCACTTGGCTTCAACTCCTGAACCAATTGGACTTTGTATGGCGTCATAACAAGGTCTTTATGCAAAATTCGTCTCATTGGTGTCTCTGAATTTTTTTTTCATATATATATATTATTTATTGTATCTTCATAATAATATGAACTATTAAAAATGTTTCAAATCTTAAATCTTAATGTGTATAATCATTACGCCCGACCAGTATCAGACATAATCCTAGTGACAGCAAATAAAATAATATCTTAACAAATTTTCACAATAAAAATAATAATAAAAAAAAAAAAAAATAAAAACTATATTCAAGAGATTCAATTTGGAGGGTTATTGAAAAATGCCCTTTTTAGTCGGATGTGACCTCTAGTCTAGTTAAATATTTGCCCGCGTATTGAGCAATTTCAGCTGTCACAAGTGGAATATTTAAATCACGATGTATAATTGAATTTCGCAATGTAAACAATCGTAGTATTTTATTCTGTCGGCATTGAATTTTTTCCACATTTGCAGCTGAAGCAGTGCTCCATAGTCTCTGAAATGTTCAATTGTTGAGAACGACGGTGACTTGATATTGATGGCGCTTCAAGCACACTTTCTGCCACAGCAGCAATATTCTCGGATGTACGCACTGTTTTTGGTTTTCCACGGTTTGGTTTATCGATGAGGATTCCAGTTTCTTTCACTTTTTTCACAAGCTAACGAACATACGGAGCTGACGGCTCTTCTCTTCTTTCAAACTCCGCACGCAATATCCACACACATTCTGCAACATTACCATGATTTTCAAAGTAATGTCGCAATATTTCCCAGCGTTGTTTAAGCGTATACACAACCATAATCGTTCAGCGGAAGGATAAAACTAATTATCTGTTAAATCAAACATGAGTTAAGTGTTACCACTCACGAAATAAGCACTAGTTGAAAAAAAAAACGTTAGATGGCGGACCCTATATAAGTATAATAGCTATAATGTTGTCATAACCCAGTTATGCGCTAGTACGAAGGTGGTGTATTCATAAGATAGTTGTTGTCCAGAGATATTGTTAATTATAGTTAAGATAAAATTTAAAAGTTGTCACAGGCTCGTGTTAATCGGATCAAGTAGGTGCTTGTTTAATAAATTCAAGTTATACTCTTGTCGAAAGCTATTCTATTATAAGAAGTCTTAGATAAGCTTATCTTACCCATCCATTTAATATTATCTAATTAGTGCTAAGATAACATACAGTTCTATTATTTTGATGATCGTTTTATTGTCTGGTCATTACGATTTAAACAATCGTAACAACTTCAGCTTCTAACTGCAGGATAATTTTTGTTGAATTCTTAGTGAACTCACAAGTTAATTTCCTTAATTATACCTGTTTTGCTCTTCCCTGTAGTTTAATTTTTACTTCACTTTTCTTATTTTGCTGTTGGTCTTAATCTTGTTCAACTGCTGCCAATTCACAATTAATCTCTTTTCTTATAAGTATAACATACCGGTGTGGTACTTAGTGCATTGCTTGGCAATTGAGAAATATATTTCGGAAGTATAAATATATTATTCAATTAGTGTAAGTTTTTTGAATTGCAGGCAGGCAGAGAATAAACTATAAATTATTTTAATATATAATTGTATGGATATAAAATAAATGAGAATGTTTGGTAAACCAGCGCTGGCAGGTCAATAAATAAATGAAGTGCTAAGAGAACGTATGTGTTTGTTATACTTTTTTTTCTCAGCAGAAGGAGTGTCCAAAATTTGCGCAAGATTTAAGCTAAAAATAAAAGATAATTCAGGATAAGAATGTAATACATTTTTTGTAGTTGACTATATTACGCTATATACGAAGATAACTAAGATAAGAATGTTAAACTTTTTATAATTGTCTATATTATGCTAAATAATGTGATGCAATTTAGCAATAGTATACCGAACAAATTTTCCCATCTTTCATCCAGGAGGTGCTAAATTGAACGGGTCTTTCGGGTAGACATATGATTTTAAAGTAATAAATGTTCAGGTTGATATCGAAATTATAAACAGAAACCCCAAAATGTAAAACCAATCAGCACGGTGTCGATTATTTGAATAGTTATTTGTCCGTTAATGAGCAAAATGCCGATCATTTAAAAGTATAGGAACACACGCGATGGCGTATTTTAAACTATTGACCTGTTAGGAACAGTTTGCGTTGTGTATTGTAGTGTTACATTTGAACAATTTTCTATTGAGGCATCACCAACAGCATGATAGTTTTGACATTTCGTTTTTTGGCGTATTCGTAGTGGATGCATTGTCATTTGTTACAATGGATTCAATTTCGTACGAAAATCGTATTAAAATAATTAATCCACTATAAAAATGGTGGTTCTGTCAAAGTTACATTTCGTAAAATTCGTGATATTTTCGGGCAACATAATCGTCCTTCTGAGAACGGTATTAAGGATTTGGCCAATTAATTTGAATCTAAAGGCTCGATATAACATGTGCAAATACCAACGCGTACTCGACCGGGTCTTTCAACTGAAAGTATCGCAGCTGTGTCCATAGTATTAAAGCAGGTCTAAATTTGTCAATTCCTTGACGTTCCCAACAGTTGGCGAATTTTGCGTAAGGAATTGACTTACAAGGTTTAACTGGTGCACGAATTGAAGACGATCGACCATTTACATTGCCGTAGATTTGTTCAATTCATCAGTTTTTTAGACTAAGCCTATTTTCACTTGTCAGAGTATGGCAACAAGCAAAATTGCCACATTTGGGCTTCTGAAAATCCTGGAGCGATTATTGAGAAGTCTTTGAATGGAGGCATAATTGGGCCGTTCTTCTTTCGAAGATGAGGCTGGAAATGCAGTAACAAAATATGTGAACACCAACGCGTGTTCGACCGGGTCGTTTGACTGATAACAGCGCATTAACGAGCCACAGTGTTGAAGCAGATTCAAAATTTTCAATTCCTCGACGTTCTCAACAATTGGGGTTGTCCAAAACCACCACACGTTCAACTGGTGCTGGAATTGATGCCGAGCGACTGTTTACATTCGATTCGTTTAATTCATTCAGGAACACCTGGCTGGTTTTTCTGAATAAATTATTTTTTAACGAAGCCAATTTCACATGTCAGGATATGCCAATAAGAAATATTGGCGTATTTGGGTTTCTAAGAAGCCTTGGCACGTTCAACGTATCACTGTATGGTGCGCTTTGTGGTCTGGAAATGTTTTAGCGGTCAATGTTAGCGAGATGCTAACAACTCAATTGTGTCCTGTTATTGACGACGTGAATTTTACTGTCATATGGGTTCAACAGGACGGTGTCACTTATCATGCAGCCAATAATGTCATCAACTTACTGCAAACAAAATTTCCCCATGGCATAATTTCATGACAATCAGCAGTTAAGTGGCCAGCTATATCATCTGATTTAACACCACAGGATTATTTTTTGTAGGGCTATGTTAAGTATAAAGTCTATGCGAAGCCAATCGAATCGATTTTAGCCTTCAAAATTAAAATTCGTGATGTGATTAACGAAATAGGACCGTCATTTTGCGAAAAAGTGATTAAACACTTGGATGAAAGAATCCACATCTCTCAGAATGGTTGTGGTGGACATTTGGCAGATATCATTTTTCATTCACAATTTCCGAACTCTTCTCTTCGTAATACAATAAAGATTTGAACCATCTGAATCTAAACGTTTGTTTTAGAACACAAACTTCTTGTTGAAAAACCCTTTAGTTACTTAATTATATTGTACTCCTAACCAAAAATTTTTGTTCATATTTTTTTTTTAACTAGATGACCATTTATCCGGTCCGTTGAATAATGTGGCAACTTACGGACAACAAATATTATATCATATTTGAAATAAGATGCTTTTTTCTTTTAATGGGGATAACATTTGAATCAAATAGCTAAAAAATATCGTTTTACATATTTTTCAATAAAATGTCCTAGCTGTTATACTGAACATCAACAGCCCATTAAGTGAGTTATAAGCTAGAAAAGAAAGAAAGAAAAATTTATAACAATAATTGATTTTTCCAGCAGTTATTTTATTTGTGCTGTTAATTGGTAATTATAATTTTATTTGTCCTTGTAATAACGCATTGTTGTTTTTCTTTATAACTTTCTGTTTTCGTTGATATCCTTGTGGTTTTTATGTTGTTGGCTACCATTTCATCTGGCTATGAGTATTTACTCATTGCTCTTTATTTCTAGTTTTATTTTTTGCTTAAACATTTGCGACGTAATTTTGATTCTGAAGTGCAAACAACAATTTTATAAACTTGTTTTGACGTTTTGTTTCTCACATAAGAAAACAAAAATATGCAGCAACTCCTCTTCAAAATTAATTAGCATTTATAATAGTGAAGGCAAAAAAATAATAAAAATAATATTAATAAAAAATGCAGAGGAATTTTTTTCTTGACTTTAACTCGATTTATATTGCGTAAACATTGTGGGTATGATTCTGAATATTTTTAATGATGATGCTAAAGCATTTGTTATTTGTGGTTGTATGCCAGCGAGGCAGCCCCAGTTTGTTTGGTCGCGAATCCAACAACAAATATTTGCTTATAAATTTAGAGCATTTAATAATTTAATTATGGCAAGGGTTGCTATACTAACTACCAAACCAATTTCAATTTGGAGAATAAAGTGCATAGCTGCTGTTGCTGCTAGAAAAGTTGAGTTGATTAGAAAACAATAGGAATTTTCAAATAAGTTGAAAAAACAATTAAGTGCAGTTTAGTACAAGTTTTAACCAGTCACTAACATACAAAGGGTTTTTCAACAAGAAGGTTGCTTTCTAAAACAAAATAAAACAAAAAATTTAGATTAAAAAGATTCAAAGATTCAAATTTTTAAGGCATTATGAAGAGAAAACTTCGTCAATTATGAATGAAAAATAATATCTGGCAAATATCCACCACGACCATGCTAACCGATATCGATTCTTACATAAAAGTTTTTAATCACTTTTTGGCAAAATGACGGTCCTATTTTAATAATCACATCATGGATTTTGAGTTTTAACTCTAAGCACGATTCAAGCCTATACGGTCTGTCCTTAACATAGCCCAGCAAAAAATGATCCAATGGTGTTAAATCAGGCAATCTGGCTGGCCACTTAACTGTTGATTGTCGTGAAATTATGCAATCGGGAAATTCAGTTTGCAATAAATTGATCGTTTCATTGGCTGTGTGACATGAGGCACCGTCCTGTTAAAACCACATGCCAGTGATATCCACGTCATCAATAATAGGCCAAAATTGAGTTGTTAACATCTTGCGATAGCGTGATCCATTGACCGTTACTGCATTTCCAGCCTCATCTACAAAAAAAACGTCACAGTGACAGAGAATGCAAAGTCTTCTCAATAATCGCTCTAGGAGTTTCAGAAGCCCAAATGCGCCAACTTTGTTTGTCGCATACCCTGACAAGTGAAAATGGACTTCTTCTGAAAAATTATTTTTTTTAAGAAAAACCAGTCTGAATGTGCCTGAATGAATTGACCAAATTTGCGGCGATGTGAATGGTCGGTCGATTTCAATTCCTTGGCTAGTTGAAACTTGTAAGGCTTCAAAATCATATCCCTACGCAAAGTTCGTCATGTGGTGGTTTTGGTTCCCCCCGGGGGCACATATATATGGTCCTTATAGAACTTCGACTATCTAGACACAGTGCTACTGGTGGAAAATGGGAGCCCAGTCCCCTGAAGTCAGCAGGGGTACAACTGGAAACTCCACTTTATTTCCACGGGAATCAGTAAGCACGCAGAGTTCATTATATGTCTCTTTAAAGTTTGATCCACCATCTGATTAAGGCTTCATGGCCAGGCGCGGATGTAAATGTAATCACACGTTGTGGTGGTTTTGGTTAACTCAAATTATTTAGAACATCGAGGAATTTTCAAATTTAAATGTGCTCACGGATGCGATATTTTCAGTTGACCGACCCGGTCGAAGACGCATTTATGTCGAGCCTGTTGACTAAATTTTATCGACCAATTTCTAATAGCGGTCTCAGAAGGACGGTTATGTTGTCGGATAATATCACGAATTTTGCGAAACATAACTTTAACAGAATCACCACTTTCATAGTGGATGTTAATTATTTTAATGCAATTTTCATGCGAAATTGTATTCATTGTAACAATTGTCAAAAATATTTAAAAACAAACTTCTTGCGAAATTTAAATATCGTAAATTAAATAGCCTAGAAGGAAGTAGTTCATCGAATTACTACTGCTGCAAAATGGGACATATACGATCATATGGAAGGTCAATCTTCGTTTTTTTTCCTCTTTGAAAAATTTCTTTCAATGTTAATTCATGACAACGACATATCCTATGGTAACAATATAATACTGTACGAAAAGTACGAAAAGAACACTGAAGATGGCAAACAGCCGAAACCGGTTTCTTCGCAAACCAAATTTGACGAAGGTCGACGGAAAACCGTACCCAAACAAAAGGTATAGAAATTTCCCAATTTGTTTATAAAAAAACCTGGAGAAGTTGGAAGACCAAAAAAAGAATTTAGTGAAACCTCGCAGAAAACAAAAGTGAGAAAAGCAAAAAAGTGTTTATTTCTAACAATACTGAAAAAGTGTATATGGCAGCAGAATTAGGTTTGCGCTCTTCAGGTAAGCGAGATTCGGCAAAAATTGCAAGAGAACTTTTTAATGCCTCACCTCAGAGAGGCACTATTTTGAAGAAAAAAAGAACAACAAATGAAACTGTAAAAATTTTGTCGCCGCAAGAAGCATTAGCAATGTTAATCGACATGGATTTATCGACTAATGAGTGCAGAATACTAAGGGGTCATGTGCTTCATTTATATCCTAAATTATATCCCTGCTATGACAAAGTTAAGAACGCAAAGCTATTATGTTATTTACATAAAGTAGTTATCGGAGAAAATTTTGCTGAAGTTAACTTGCAATCCTTAATAGATCACACTCTTTCAAGATTATGTCTTGCGCTGGAAGACGTTTTGTTATCCACGTCAAGTTTAAACAATGAATTATTCTTTTTAGTGAAATGGGGCTGTGATGGATTTTCACAAACTCAATACAAACAAAAGTTTTCTAACGAAACTCTTAATAATGCTTTATTATTTTGTATATCGCTGGTACCACTTCAATTGTTTGGCGTACAAAATAATTGTAAACAAATTGTATGGCAAAATCCGGCAACTTCATCTCCAAAATATTGTCGGCCAATCAAACTTATATTTACGAAAGAAACAACAGAGACTATAAGGAAGGAGGTGAAAAATATTGATGATCAGATTTCACATCTCACACCTACCGTTATAAAAGCAAACCAATCAAATATTACAATAAAATCTAATTTAATTTTATCTATGATTGACGGAAAAATTTGTAATGCGCTTTCTAATAACAGATCCACACAAACATGTTATATATGCAATGCAAAACCGACTGAGATGAATAATGAAATATCTTTATCGCAAAAAGATATTAACCAAAAAGCACTTTCGTATGGTATTTCTCCTCTTCATTCGTGGATTAAGTTCATGGAATGTTTATTGCACATTTCTTATAAACTTGAGGTAAAGAAGTGGCGTATAAAAAATAAAGAAGATAAAATTAAAGTTAAAGAAAAGAAGCAATTAGTTCAAACTAAATTTAAATCATAAACAGGGCTTTTAATTGATATGCCAAGTCCAAATGGTGATAATACTAATGATGGCAACACTGCTAGACGTTTTTTCAGAGATTCTGAAATGACAGCGCAAATAACTGGAATTAATCTAGTGCTTTTAAAACGTTTTCACATTTTGTTAGAATGTATTGGTTCTGGGTATTCGTAAACTCCGTGGCTTTTCAAGAGTATGCAAAGATTACTCGCAATCTTTATTTAAAAGAATATCCGTGGTTTTATATGCCCGTGACAGTTCATAAAGTGTTATGGCATTCAAAAGAAATTATTGACAGATGCATACTTCCTATTGGGCAACTTTCAGAGGAAGCATTAGAGGCGAGAAACAAACAGCAACGAAAATATAGGGAGTACTTCACGCGTAAGACCTCTAGAGTCGAAACTAACACAGATTTAATGAACTGACTCTTAATATCATCAGATCCATATATAAACAGTCTGCGAAAATCTACTGTATATAAAAAAGTCTATATTGACCTCTGACATTTCAAATTCAAACTAATAAATTTAGTATTTAACCAAATTATTGTTTATTTACATGCGTATATGGAAAATTTTTTTTGAAATAAGTAATTTATTCATCGGAATCATTTTAAATCTAAGCAATTTTTTTATTCGTGCTTGATTCCTTTAAATAAATATTTCATGATATTCTCACGAAATATTTATTACAAAAATTTTTATTAAAAAATAAACACTTTATGATATTCTCATAAAACATTTATTTCAATAAAAATAAAAAATATTTGAAATGTATTACTGCGGGGGAGAGCATATCCTTATTGCAATTTCACTATTGCTCACAGAGTTCATCAGTGAATTTTACCCCAATATTGCATAGAAAAACCTAAAAGTCTTATATCTAAAGCCAAACTGATTCCATGAAAAATTTTTCATAAAATCAACATAGCATAGACAGCTGTGTTTGTATAGAAGTGTTTTTGAGTCTTGCTGTCTATGCTATGTTGATTTTATGAAAAAAGTCTCATGGAATCAGTTTGGCTTTAGATATAAGACTTTTAGGTTTTTCTATGCAATATTGGGGTAAAATTCACTGATGAGCTATGTGAGCAATAGTGAAATTGCAATATGGATATGCTCTCCCCCGCAGTAATACATTTCAAATATTTTTTATTTTTATTGAAATAAATGTTGTATGAGAATATCATAAAGTGTTTATTTTTTAATAAAAATTTTTGTAATAAATATTTCGTGAGAATATCATGAAATATTTATTTAAAGTAATCAAGCACGAATAATAAAATTGCTTAAAAAAATTTTTTGTTAAAAAATGAATTATTAAAATTTTTTTTTTGAAAAATGCATAAATTGTTTTTGTTGATTCTTTTCCGTGAGTAAATTTTAACATTCCTAGAGTTTTACTATTGTTACTTTAAATTTGTATGAAAAGTAGGCGTGGCGGGGGGCCAATTTATTCTAAATTTTTACAGGTTGATCTAGTAATGCCTTGTACAAAAATTCAAAACTCTAGCCTAATTAATTACCGAGATATTAATTTTGTCCAGCTAGATTGACAAAAGCTCACACTGTGCGTTGTTCAGGCATCAGTCTATTCATATTCAAAAATGATAAATCAAACTAAACATAAATGTTTTGACAGCTGACAAAATGGCCGGCAAAAAAGTGTTGCCAGCTTAAACTACTGTACCTCTATAAAAATACTAACTAAAAATTTTATATATTTTTATTATGAAAATATTGAAGCTTAAGAGCATTATATTTTGCAATAATATTTTAATAGAAACATATATTTTTAATACAGTAAAAAAGGATAAGACATTTTCTAAAAAGAAATCATAATGAGTACTTCTATATATACTTTTGTTATAAATTTTTAAATTTTTCGTTAAAATATTTCAAATTTATGTTCTAAATAAAAGACTATTTGATTGTGAATTATGGCCGCTTATTTTCCAGCCACTTATCGACAGGATCAAAATTAATTCAACTAAAATTTATATCTTTAATAAATTGAAATTAGAACAAGTTATACCTATGAAAAATGATGTAATTCAAATTTGAATCAAATAATTTTGTTAAAAAATATTTAAAATTAACTTATTTCCTTTATACGTAAAAAGGCACACAAACTTACTCTAAGTATACATACTATTTAAAGGACATAGAGACAACAATATGTTAAATTTGCTTGCAGTGTCCTTATCAATCTAGAAAAGTACCAAATTCGTACTATTCTGTAAATATTATTAAAATTCCAAAATTATTTTAAATATATTATATGTAGTTTATACATTATACAGTATTTTTATGCTTAAAATATAACATTTTAATAAAACGCATATTAAAAATAATAATAATTTTTGCAGACAAGTCCTCCAACATAAAACATTTTTAATTAATTTTAATCTAGAGATTATCATTGTACAAATTAAACAATTCCTTTGAGGTTATTTTAAGGCGTTTGCATGTAAAGAACTATAAATCGTATAAATGGAGTACGACATATGTAAAAAACAGTTATTACTTTGGAAAAACTAAAAACTTATTTTTTGCATGATTTATTTTAAATTGTGTTAACATGACATTTAATTAACATTTTTCTGTCATGTTCAAACAAATAAACTAAGACCTAAAAAAAATTCTTTTATGTCTGTGTTATAGCTTACAACAGTTTTTCTCTATAAAGAAAATATTAAAATTTTCTGTGCATTAAACAGAAGGGGGATGAGGATAGAAATATTTTTTATTTAATATCACTGGTGTGACTTATTTAAGAATTTTATTTCAGAAATAGTTTTTATTGAATTAGAAAAAAATGATGAAAATTGTAACAGATTTCTTCTGGTGTTAAGCCTATCAGTCAGCTATCCTTGGATAAGTGAAAAATATAACTACTTCGTGACGACTTAGAGGCTTTTTCTTCAGACTAAACATTTAAAATGTTTCGGATCAGTAAATTGGCCTCATTGTGTTTTAGCGCCCCTAGAGTATTTTCTGTGAAGAAATATGAAGTCACTATTCTATGTCGATAAGCCCTAAACGGTCAATTATTTGAAGAAGAAATTGCTCCGCGTTATTGACGATATACGGCCATAAGTATTGGAAAAATTCGTCAAAAATTGGAGCTCCACATTAGGCTATGTCCGAGCCAGCCTTGGTTGTCATATTTATTTTAAATTACAGGTCATACTTATTTTTATTGTGTAATTGTTCGTCATTGTTCGTCGTATCAACGACAGTCATATAAAAGGGTGAGTTAAAAATGTCTTAATCATAAACAACTTTTAGAACTCTCATTTTAATTATTTGCTTTTTGTGTTACAGAAGTGAAGCTAATAAATTTTTTTTATATATTATTTATTAATAAACTTGGCTTCTTGTACAAAACATAACTTGAAAAAAATAAAAATGAAAAAAATAATAATTCACTAAATGAATATATCTTAAAAGTAATATAGCAGATAATACAGACACACTATTTTATAATTACCAGTCTTTAATTTCCACAAGAGGCATAAGGTTCTATTTCATTGTCTCTGCACAGGCTTTTTGTACATTTAGAACAGAATAATTTTGTCATTCGTCGTTTAAAGGTTAAACAAAGAGCGCATATTTTTGATGTCTTGTCTTTTAGTTCTTCAAACGCGCTCTTATTATTTTTAGTGGTTTTCGGCAATATATTCAGAATGTTCAGTTTCACAGATGTTCTTAACGTTGGTCAGCTTTCCTTGGATGAGTGAAAAATATAACTGCTTCAAAAATTCGTGATGACTTATAGGAGGCTTTTTCTTTTAAATTAAACATATCGCACCCTAAATACAAAAGGATCACAACTCAAAATACTAAAATTTTTAGGAGAGACAAAAACTTTTTCGTTCATCGCGCAGAAGCAACTCACTTAATACAAAAATAGACATAACTGTATTTTTTCAGTTTAAGAAAATAGTGATGTGAAAGAAAGTTTTGCAGAAAGTTAGAAATGTGTACTCTGAATTAATTTGTGTAAAAAAGTCAGTTTTGGAAAATTTTGAGTTGAGACCTTTATGTATTTAGGGTGCGATATTATGAATATAAATAACATAACTATTAATGAAGGCCATGTTATATATTCCATACAATTGGCACTTTGGCCATCGCTTTTTCTAGAGCTGCTTATTACGCTGCACATTTTGCCCAAGGTATGCACACCGTCTTTCGATTTATTAGAAACTTTTACCGTATATGGCTATTTTAAAACTTGTTTTACTGCGCCCTATTCATCACATGATGATAACAAATAAAACCATTTTATTTGGTTTTGGCTTGTCAGAGACAAGCATTAACTCTTTGTCATAAAAAAGCGTAGAGGTGGTCTTGCATTTCCGATTTTTAGTATTTGTTAACTATGAAGGAATTGCTTTTTTATTTGAACGCGGAATTGCCACCTATGTGAGTTTATAAAATTTTCTTGATACTGATACTGAATCGATTGTCTACTGTAATATTTCTGTTAGATCCATAAAACGTTTTTGTTTTCAATTCATTAACGTAGTGTTCACCAAATGCAAGGTTGTTTTTCTATGATTCTTTTTTGCAGTTTAGTGCAGATTCAACCAAGTATTGTGTGCGTTTGTCATACATCACCAACATTTTTAGTCCATATTTGGCAGGTATTTTGGATATATACATACGGAAACTATACCTTCCTCTGAAAGTCAATAGTTGCTCTTAAATCGTAAGGTATGGCCCTGGAATATAATTTATTCAACATTTTTGAATAAACATTTGCCACACTTTTCCAATAGGAGTAAATTCATTGGTTATATATTGGATACGTATAGTTTTATCACCAAATCTAAGACAGGGCAAAGGGTGTTTAAATCTAGCTTTGGTCATTGTTAATACATATTGAGCACCAGGATTCTTCAAACAAGTTAGCAACTGTTGTATATTGGCCCTTCTTCTTAAAACTAGTTAAAACAAATCTTTCAATGTTTTGTTTGGCGTGGTTTCTCCTATTCATCAGTTTTCTTAATAAGTTCGATTTACGATTATTTATCTCACATTACTATTTCATCTATTACAGCTTTGTTTACAAAAAGCATTGCAAAGGCTCAGATATTTCTGTATTGTCATGTAAGCCCATAATGATAAGGCTTTTTGAAACTATTTGTGATTGTTTTTTTTTTTTTTAACATACTCGGCTTAGTTCTTAAAATATTGCTTTTGATAAAACAAATTGTAATTGGTGTCAGTGTCTTATTAAATTTGATTTTTTTTTAATTTTATTTAAAAATGTTGAGTTTAAAAAGGACTTTTGAATAAGAAGTTTATCAATTCATTAGGTGCCCCTCTAGGCTAGTAGGTAGTGTACTAGCTTGTCAGAATGGGGGTTGTGGGTTCGATTTCCAACGAAGACCTTTGTTTTTATCACTACAAAAATAAAAATTGACTGTCGGTGGGGCTGCTGAGCGATGAAGGCATAGTCACTGGTCGCTGTACTGTCTTTATACGACAGTTAATTTCCGACTATCCTTCTACTTTCACCACCCGTTTCATCTATTTTCTATCCCTTTCCTAACGAATGTAGCACGGTACTTGACTAAATAGGCATTGTTGCCTGAAGTGCTACTTCTCTTTAAAAAAAAAATAAAAAAAAAATTCGTCGGTATTTCCTTTATGCACGTGTCAGCAGAACTGTCTTTTTAAATCGATTATAAAAAGTTATTTCATGGATTTTTTATAGTTTTCTGCCATTAAACAAAATATTAAAAATTTTAAAAATTAAAGGGTGTTCTTTAAACCAAAAAAAAAAATCCTTGTGGTGACAATTATATATCATGTCAACAAAAAAAAAAAAAATAAATTAGTTTTTGTTTCATTCCATTTGCAACAACTTTAGTTTAAAGACTTGCAAATATTTTTGGAACAAATTCCATTCAAATGTTAGCTCTATTTTCTAATTGTTAAAATAATTATTGCAATTTTTCTGCATTAAATATCTACAGCCATTAAACATTCTTCGCGTGTTTCAAGTTCTTTAGTTTCCTTGTGGTAACTTGAGCTGAACATTTTGTTAAATTAAAATATTCGTCTCAATTTTACTAAACGAGAAGAAAAAAGAATGATGTTAAAAATGAGTTTTATTTCTGTAAATCACATTTAAGTTTAAAATGGCATAAAAGAGATAAATGATATAAAAGATAGTTTTATCTAAAATCGATTAAGAATATTTTTGCAGTACTCAGTATTTATTGCAAATAAAATTTATTTGCATTAATAAATCGAAAAACTTTAAAAATGAAAGCGACATACAAAAACTCTAAATATTCCCAACAACTTTTCCCTAAATAAAGGCTATATCAAAATTAAATTTAGTAACCCAAAATAGCGATTTTAAACAGAAACTTAAATTACCGCTGGTTGCCGGAATATGCGTCCAGAGTCTTGTTGTGTCAAATTAAATAAAAGATGTTGATTTAATCATTATAAATCTTCTGCATTTATTTATAATACATTTCTATAAGAGCAGGTCACTTTAGTCGTTAAATTTCAGCTCTATACATCATTTTGGAGAGAATAACTTGGTGGCTTTAGATATTTCCAAGGCATTTGATATAGATATAGATGCATTTGGTGTCGGTGATAATTTCTCCAGATTTATATCGAGTTTTCTCAGGAATCGCAATTCAGCGGTGCTGCAAGGCTCCGTTCTTTCTGCTACACTATTTCTTATTTTTCTAAATGACCTTCTTTGTCAAACCTTTAACCCTCTTTCGCAAATGACAGCACCATTTGTCTATTGTATTCATTTAGTAAGAGACCGAACCAGTTAGAGGTGAGTTCAAAAGGGGAACATGAATGATACGCTCAATCACGATCTCGCCGCGATCTCCGAATGGGGTCGTGCGAATAGAGTCGATCTTAATGCTCGTAAGACGCAATGTTGCATACTTACGCATAGATCTGTGTTCGAAAATGGTGCTGCAGCTGTTACTATGGATGATATAGGTATTACGGAATTGGAAGCTCTTGATGTTTTTGGGATGAAGATTCAGTGTGATGTTCGATGGACTAAACACATTTTTCAGTTTTCTAAAGAAGCTTTCAAGTGCCTCGGTTTTCTAACACAGTGTAAGAGATACTTTACTCCACCGATCTTCGTACTCTTTATACCACCTGTATCTGTACATAGATGGAATATAAGTCTCATGTATGGGTTGGCACCCCAAAGTCTACTTTGTGCATTGTTCGACCGCGTTCAGGAGAGGATTAAGAGGCTCAATAGCGACGGTAGGGTATCCAACTCTATTAATTATCTAGAGCATCGACGCAATGTAGGTTGGTTGTATTTCATTGTTTTATCGTTACTACAATGGTAAGTACTCTAACGAAATTAGGGAACGTGTTCCCGAAACTCGTACATTTCTGGGTTTGACTCGATTTTCGTTGAGAGCGCATCAATTTGTAGTTGATTTTCCAGTGAATCGCATTACAGGGGAAATTACTTTTTTACCAGGACAGTTCGTATGTGAAATAAAATTCCTCCAGAGGTCTTTCCTGTAACTTTCAATGTACCAACATTCGAATCGAATGTTCACAAGTACTATTCCCCCTACCACCCGGGGCATATATATGGTCTTAATGGAGAGCTACTATGTAGACCTGTGCAACTGGGGGAAAAAGGAAGCCCAGTCCCCTGAAGTCAGCAGGGGTACAACTGGAAACTACACTTTATTTTTACAGGAATCAGTGACCCGCAGAGTTCCATTATTAGTCTCTTTAGACACTTAACTGTTCTCTGGCTGATTTTTGAGGTTGGCCCTTTATGGGAGTATCGTGGTGGTTGTGGTTTCGTGGCCCCATATTAGTCTATGGTTCTATGGTGGCCGGGTTCATTTCACCATTAATAACACTTACCTGGTGAAATGTTCCCAGATCCAGTGAGCATGCTAGACATGTGTTCTGGACAGGAGCTGAAAAGTTTCCAACTCTTAAGCAAGGAGTGATGATTTGCAGCCCTGCTCTGGAATCATCGAAGTTGCAACTAGAAAATTCTGTTGCATAGAATAATAGCTTCGGCTTCCTAGGACGAGCATGACGTTCCAAATTATGCAGTGGTTTGGTCGACCATCTGATTAAGGCTTCATGGCCAGGCGCAGATGTAAATCTAATCACACAGTACTATTCCCTCTTTCCTCCTCCCTATAACCTAATTTCCTAGTTCTGATACAATGTACTGCATGAGTAGGGGTCATATTATGAATACTGGTTTGAGCGACAAAGAAAAATTTGAGTCGAAAGGCTCGATACAAAATCTGTGAACATCAATGCGTGTTCATTGAAAACATCGCAGCCATGTGCCACAGCATTGAAGCAGATCCAAATTTTCGCAATAATTGACAAGGTAAAACTGGTACAGTAACTGAAGCCGAACGACCGCTCGCATCGCCTTAGATTCGCTTAATTGATTCAGGAAGAACCGACTGGTATTAGTCAAAAAATCGCTCGTCAGGGTATGTTAACAAAGTTGCCGCATTTAAGCTTCTGAAATTCCCAGAGCGATTATTGAGAAACCTTTGTATGCTTAACGTGTCACTGTATGGTGCGCTATGTGGTCTAGAGGCGTGATTGCGCCAATTGATGTGTAATTGAATTTTTAACAGATTCAATTAATTATTTTATAACAAAAATTTAATTACCATGCAATTAATTAAATATAAATTAGACAATTAAAAATTTAATTTGATTAAATTTTGAATATTAACGAAACCTTCAATGGCTGCAAAAACTTGTCTCTGTGCATTCTTCTTTTGAAACGATAAAATCCTCAACTCCTTTCCAAATACGAGTATGTTTATAACGTTCTATTAGTTAATGCCACAATATGTTTTCCTTCTTTAGCAATGAATTGAAATATTATTTTACAAATTCTATGAACATTAGCGTTTCATTTTTAAAGTTTTTTTTTTGTTACATTTTCAAAGATACACAAGCTACATGAAAATGGAATAGAAACTATTATTTAATAAAAAATAAAAGTGAATTTAAACGCAAACTATGACATAAACGATGACTACAAATGTGGTTATACATAGTGTGTATGCTGTAGTAAAAAGCACTTGTGGCACTTAAAATAAGAGCAACCAAGCAAACACCACTTGTTTCGGAAATGTAGAAAATTGATGCAACAAAAAAGGAAAAAAAAATTAAAAGGAAAAATCACATGAACTATAAAATGAAGGAAATAAAACAGAAATTCCAATTGAAAAACAATGCGGGAACTGTAACTCAATCGCCTTAAAATACTGACATTGTACAATATATTGAAACATTTATTCGAGAAGATGTTTGTGTAAATAAAAACCAACATTGAGTGTAAAAAACGGCTGTGTAACTGATAAATGTAAAGGCTTACGTAAAAGTCCCATAAGATGGTAGAGGAAAAGTTAATATATGAAAGAGTCTGAATATAATGGGTTAACAAACAAGAAGTTTGTTTTCTTGGTTTGCTTGGAGTAAACTGATCACATAACAGTTAACCCTGTAATATAACTCTTTAGTTATATTACTTTTTACATCACTATAACTATCCGTACCGAACTCGTTTTATTTTCACATACAATCTCCACTAGCAGTTGAACATTTAAAAATGTGTTAAGCTTGAAATATTAAAGCGAAATAAAGCTATCAGTACTCGTATCTTACAACACATGTTTAAACATAAAGATTTAATGTTTGTAAAACGTACAATTTTTATTTATACGGATGAGTGTTTTACAGAATAAAAGAATTGGAAAATACCAAAACAGAAGAAAAGAGAAAAGAACAGAAACATTAATGTTAATTGTGATATTTTATTACATTTTATTTTCAAAGTGCAGTTTAAGTTTTTGTTTTAACTCGAACTTGAAGAACTTTTGGTAATTTTTACATCAAATTTGGTAAAAACATAAGCTCTGGATAGTGGATAGTGTAACGCAGATACTTAAAGCATCGCTTACGCTCTGATATTAATGTAAATGAAAGCTTTTTGCTTATTTATTCATTTATTATATAACCTCTTTTAAGGAACTATTAACCATAATACGTTATTTTGCTTGTTATTTTCTTTGGCACGTTTTTCAATTGTGGCAACACCAACAACATGTTCATTTTGACATTTAAGGATATTGTCATTAATTTTTGAATGAACAGAATCTATACAAAATGTGTCACTACCAACGCGTTTTCTACCGGGTCGTTTAACTTTAAACATCGCAGCCGTGAGGAACAGTGTTGAAGCAGATCCAAATTTGTCAATTCCTCAACGCTCTCAACAATTGGGGCTATCCAAAACCATCACATGGCGAATTTTGCGCAAAGCTTTAATTTTGAAGCCTTACAAGTTTCAACTTGAAACAGACGGACCACTTACATTGCCGTAAATTCGCTCAATCATTTTTCAGATGAAATCCATTTGCACTTGTCAGGATATGTCAACAAGTAAAATTGCCGCATTTGGGCTTCTGAAAATCCTAGAACGATTATTGAGAAGCCTTTGCATGCTCAAGGTGTCACTGGATGCTGCGCTATGATGATTCATTGATGATGCTAGAACTGCGGTAATGGTCAATGGATCACGTTATCGCGAGATACCAACAACTCAATTTTTGCCTATTATTGACGACAAGAATATCACAAACAAATGGCTTCAACAGGACGATTCCACATGTGACACAGCCAATGAAACGATCAAGTTACTGCAAACCAAATTCCCCGATTGCATAGTTTTACGACAATCAGTAGTTAAATGGCTAGCCAGATCACGTAATTAAATAACACTGGATTATTTTTTGTGCGGTTATGTTTAGGACAGAGTCTATGCGGACCCAATCGAATTGATTTCAAAATTCGTAATGTGATTAACGAAATAGGACCGCCATTTTGCTAAAAAGTGATTAAACATGTTGATGAAAAAATCGACATCTATCAACGTGATTATGCTGGGCATTTGCCAGATATCATTTTGCATTCATGATTGCCGAACTTTTCTTTTCGTAAAAATTCGAATCATCTTAATCTAAATTTTTTGTTTTATTTTGTTTTAGAAAACAAACTTCTTACATAGAACGCGGCTTGATAAGGATGTCATCGCATTGAAAACCTTTGCCAATCGGTCCAAACAAACAGCCAGTAACGACGGAAGTTATAACAACAGAATGCGTTTTGCTTATTTATTTATCATATCACCTCTTTTAAGGAACCGTGTGGAAATAAGGTACATGCTATCAACCATAATACATTATTTTGCTCAAGTTTGTCACGCTGTCTGACTGAAATTCATTTAATTTGCTATGTTGGATGTTAAGGTGTTTAGTATTATCGTATAACGACATACCTGATCCTGAACACACTTTCCAGTCTTTTGAAAGGTGTAAAAAATATTACTCAGTAAAGGTCTACCAAAGACCAAGTTGGAAATATATATGCCATTATAAATATGGAAGCCTTTGAAACCAAATACTTCTTTATTTAATATATGCAGCTGCGGTCAAAATAATAGTACCTGTCGAAAGAGATAAAAAATTCACCCATTTACAATCTTATTTTTTTAAGTGTAAAAAACGGTTACATTTTTTACCTCTCAGAGTGTGTGCATTTATTGTCAAATTTTGTAACAAGTAATCAGTTATAAAAGATCTTTTTTATCATTTAATTGAGTTAATGAAATAGTACCAGTAGGCTTCTTTAAATTTGTTTTGCAAAATTTTGAGAAAAAAAGTAAAAACGAAAGGTAATACAAATTTATTTTAATATAGTTTCGGTAAAATCGTGTAATAATTTTATAAAAATTTGTATAGTTATGGGTCGCGGAAAGCATTGTTCCACTGAAAAACGTGAACTAATAAAAAAATTTGCGTCCGAGCATAAATCGTATTCCCAAATAAGGGAATTGCTGGGCTGTTTCCATATAAGGTGCCCCTGTAGGCTAGTAGGTAGTGTACTAGTTTGTAAATATGGGGGTTGTGGGTTCAATTCCCAACGAAGACCTTGGTTTTTTTCACTACAAAAATAAAAATTGGCTGTCGGTGGGGCTGTTCAGCGATGAAGGCATAGTCACTGATCGCTGTGCTGTCTTTATATGGCAGTTAATTTCCGACTATCTTTCTACTTTCACCACCTGTTTCATCTATTCTCTATCCCTTTCCTAAAGAATGTAGCACGCTACTTGACTTGTTGCCTGAAGTGCTACTTCTCTTTATAAAAAAAAAAATTATAATAAATGCCTGAAGATATGAGCAAAAAGTTGAAAACCGTGGTAGGAAGCGAGTTTTGTCACCCTTAATAGTAAAACGGTTAGTACGAATGACTAAAGCATATACAGCTACATACAAACACAAATTCAGCTACGGAGCTCAAAAAATATTGGATGTGCCGGCAAGCGTGAAAACTATTCGAGACAACAGCCTTATTACCTGTAGTCCTCGAAAAGCGCCCCTCCTTTCTTCTAAGTATGTTGCTAAACGGATATCATTTGCCAAAGCACATCTACATTGGTCAAAGGAAAAGTGGAGAAATGTGCTGTTGACTGACGAATATAAAATTGTTCTTTTTGGTGGAAAAGGGTCTAGATGTTTTGTCCGTAGGCCGTATCAAACATGGAGGTCATAGTATTATGGTATGGGGTTATTTCTCGCATCAAGGTGTGGGTGCTATATATTGGATCAAAGCAAATGAAATTATGCTGCTATAGGCTTCCTACGAAATGCCGCTGGTGTCGGCTTTCCAGCAAGACAATGACCCCAAACACACTAGCAAAATGGCAAATAAATGGTTCAACGATAACTCTGTCAATGTATTGGAGTGGCCTACACACTCCCCAGATTTGAATCCTATCGAAAATTTGTGGACAAACATAAGAAAGGGAGTAACGACATGCTTTTCCTGGCTGCTGGGGTATACTCAGCGGCATCCAGGGTCGTGTAGTGGGGTTGGGACAAATAAAAAAGGCTGCGGTTGCTTAGGTTTGAACTTAGCCTTTATTTGCCACTAATTCTTATCTTTACGGTAGCTCACTTCTCGGCTTCGTCTACTGTACACTGGTGTGTGCGTGTGAGTGCGGCAGTTTCCGTAGTCTTGGTCCTACGTATACCGATCAGTGTCGCTTCGTTCGAAGCACAGTGCAGTAAATTGGCCGAGTGTCCAAGGGAAATAACCAAAACAATGTAAGCTGGGCTGCGTTTAAACCTCTTCTCAGCTGTCCAATGCTGTGGTCACCTACTATGGTGACGATAGACTCAAATTCTGCTGACCTCGACTTCGATTCTGACCGAATCACAGTTCAGTAAATTTGGCCGAGTGTCCAAGGGAAATAACCAAAACAATGTAAGCTGGGCTGCGTTTAAACCTCTTCTCAACTGTCCAATGCTGTGGTCACCTACTATGGTGACGATAGACTCAAATTCTGCTGACCTCGACTTCGATTCTGACCTAACTACAGTTCAGTAAATTTGGCCGTGTGTCTGAGGGAAATGACCAAAACAATGTAAGCTGGGCTGCGTTAAAACCTCCTCCAATGCTCTGGTCACCCACTATGGTGACGGTAGACGCAAATTCCGCTGGGTTAAGACTTCGGCTTCATTTGTGACCGAACCACAGTTCGTATCTCAGGGTATAAACTCGGCTAAAAACAAAGGGCACGCGACAAAATATTGAAACCATAAAATTAATTTATGTACGAGTTATCTGAGAGAAATTTTTGATTCATTTTAAGAAAGACCACTAATTTTTGTTAAAAATGAACTGAAGTGCTATTATTTTGACTGTGTAGTTTTTAAGGTTTTGGTTTAAATTAATTAGCGTATTACAAACTGCTAAAAAAAAACAAATAATTTTCTTATGATAATAAACATCAAAGAATTTATTATTCTGTTTTGAGTTGAATCGGCCCAACAGTTAAACAGATGTAAACGGAGTCAGTATAAATTTGTGCATGGTGCTATTATATTGACCGCAGCTGTATTTAAAATTGAATTAAACACCTGAGTATCCTATCACTCACCTCTAGGTAAGAAAATAAATTAAAATATTTGAATAGAATAAAAATGACGAACTTAAAATTAATATTAAATGAAATCTTGCGTTTATACTTTTCTCCTGGCATTCTGCTACTTGGCAGCAACTTACAAAATAAACTCTTCTAATAATTATGTTGTATAATCATTCTAATTAATTTATGAAAATGCTGTTGCAATAACTGCTTATGAAATGAAAAATATGAGCCAAAAATATTAAAATGGAACAAAAGACGAAAAAATGCAACAGAGAGAATATTCTTGAGGTTTCTTTCACTTATAAACCAAGAATAAAAAGTAAGACAAATGCCCGCACAATTTGTGATATTTTGTGATACCCCTTATTACTGTTGTCATTTATAATATTATAAAAAGATTATATATTTATTTTAAATGAATTTCTTAAATTAAATTTATTTTGTTTAATTGAAAATAAATTTCCCTTAACACTATTTAATTTGCTTGATTAATTGACTTCATATTTTGAACTATTTCCATAATAATTAAAAACATAACGTTATACAAAAGCTATTTTTGATTTAATATTATAGTTAAGTCATTCTAATAACCATAAGAATGTAAATACTGTTCTACTAATTGTAATCGTTTCTATAATATTCTATTAATTTAAACTAACATTTAATACATGTAGTAAGAACGTAACGATAATACTAACAGAATAAACAACAAATTTATGACCTAACCACTACAATAGCTATAACTACAACAACTCTTATAACAAGACCACAAATGTACTACTTGTAGGTTTATAATCCCACTTAAATATGTTGATTAAGTAAAATATACAATTTAATATGTGTGAGTGTGTGTGTGTGTGTGTGTGTGTGTGTGTGTGTACGATTATGGGCATGTGTTGGGTGTTCATTTATGCTTTAGAAATCGGAATAATTTGAACGACTAATTAAAGAGGGAAGGATAAACAAAAGTCATAAATACTGGCACAACTTATTTTTAAAGAAACCCCAAGAGTGAAAAACGAACTGGAAACTATTTAAATCTCATTTTTCAAAGCATAATTATAACGGTTTTTTGGTGGCAAGTATAGGGTTATCACCCTGGCTTGAACTTAACTAGAACATTTGAAAGAAAGTAATGAGTCACTG
This sequence comes from Trichopoda pennipes, assembly GCA_030448955.1. NCBI lineage: Eukaryota > Metazoa > Arthropoda > Insecta > Diptera > Tachinidae > Trichopoda > Trichopoda pennipes. The sequence continues at coordinate 363,836 of JASKUP010000011.1, read as the reverse complement.
TATTTACACATAAAATTTTATTCTTCAACCGGCCATACGTCCCCGCATTTTATACCTTTTGAATAACTCATTGTTAAGAATCAGTTGAGCAACTAAAAATAATTATAGCGTCCCATTTTAAAATTTACGATTATTTTATTTTTAACGGAAGATTAGCTAACCGTTTGTTTTGGTTAATAGTCGCTATTTAACCAATGATTTCTAATTATTTTAGGGGTAGCAAGTGAAAGGTTTTTCAAAAATAACTTCGGCAATTATGTACGAAAAGTGATATCTGGCATGATCACACTGACAGATGTCGATTATTTCATCAAAGTTTTTAATAACTTTTTCGCAAAATGGCGGTCCTATTTCGGTAATCAGGGATTTTAAGTTTTAAGGCTAAAATCAATTCGATTGCTTCCGTAAACATTCTGTCCTTAACATAGCCCCATAAAAAATCACACAATCTGGCTGGCCACTTAACTGTTGATTATCGGCAAATTATGCGATCGGGCAACTTTGTTTACAAGAAATTTATCGTTTCATTGGCTCTGTCACATATGACACTATCCTGTTCAAACCACATGTCAGTGATAACCACGTCGGCTATAATGGGTCAAAATTGTTAGCAGCACGCGATAGCTACCCCGCCCCCCCCCCCACCCCGGGGGCACATTTATAACTCTTTATGCATCACACAACCATCTAAACTTGTGTCTAGCGGGGATAAAAGGGAGCCCAGTCCCCTAACAGACTAGTAGGAGGCAACTAGACAACCTACTGTATTTCCATGGGAATCAGTAAAGCCCCAGAGGTCCGCTAATCATCTTTTTAACCTTGAAGCTGTTCTCTGACTGATTATTGAGGTTGGTCCTTCCGAAGTATCGTGGTGGCTGTGTGTTTCGAGGCCCTCATTTGCGTTTGTGGGTCGGATCATTTACAATGAACACAATGAATGGTCCAGGTCGAGTGAGTATGAATGCCGTTGTGTTCTTATTTATATTAAGCTTCATGCGTTCTGGACCAGGAGTTGGACAGTCACCAACTCTACAGCAAGGAGTGAAGGCTGCAGCCTGTTCCGGGCTTTAGAAGTTGCAACTAAGAGTGACCGGAGGATATACGTATCCGAAGACCTTCTAGGGCGATGATGACGCTACATTTCATCCACAGTGGTAATGAATCACCACATGTTAATGGCCCGCATGGTTAGGTACAAATGTAAATCTTATCACGTGTCTCGCGATAGCATGATTTATTGACAGTTACCACAATTCCAGCCTCATCTTTAAAATAGAATCGTCCAATCACACCACCAGACTACAGAGCGCACCATACAGTGACACGTTGAGCATGCAAAGGCTTTTCAATAATCGCTCTAGGATTTGCGAAAGTTCAAATGCGCAATTTTGCTTGTTGACCTATCCTGACAAATGAAAATAAGCTTCGTCACAAAAAAATGATTTTCTCAGAAAAACCAGCTGATTGCTTCTTAATGAAATAAGCGGTCAGCTTTAATTTCTGCGCCAGTTTAAGCTTGTAAGGCTTCAAAGTCAAGTACTTACGCGAAATTCGCCGTGCTGGTTTTGGATAACCCCAATTGTTAAGAGCGTCAAGGAATTCGCAAATTAGCTGCCCCTGTAGGCTAGTAGATAGTTTGTTAGTGTGGGGGTTGTGGGTTCGATTCCCAACGAAGACCTTGGTTTTTTTCACTACAAAAATAAAAATTGACTGTCGGTGGTGCTGCTCAGTGATGAAGGCATGGTCACTTGGCGCTGTGCTGTCTTTATACGACAGTTAATTTCCGATTATCCTTCTACTTTCACCACCTGTTTCATATCTTCTCTATACCTTTCCTAAAGAATGTAGCACGGTAGGCATTGTTGCCTGAAGTGCTACTTCTCTTTTATAAAAAAAAAATTTTTTTTGGATCTGCTTACGGCTGCATTATTTCCAGTTGAGCGAATCGCTAGAACACGCGTTCGCACACTTTGTATCGAGCCTATCGACTCAAATTTAACGACAAAATTCTTATTAGCTGTCTCACAAAGATGATTATGTTGTTTGAAAATATCACGAATTTTACGAAATGTAATTTTAACCGAACCACCATTTTCATAGTGGATTTTAATTATTTTAATTCAATTTTCGTGCGAAATTGAATTCATTGTAACAATTGTCAATACATTTACTACGAATATGTCAAAAAACTAAATGTCAAAACTATTATGTTGTCGGTGTTGCCACAATTAAAAAACAAACTTCTTGTTGAAAAACTCGATTTATGCAAGAACCTATTGAAACAGATATATAAGAACCATCTGCTAAGCAATAGAGTTAGTTCAAGTACATAGTTGAGTGAAGACATGGAGATAATTAAGTAGCTTTTAGGCGATAAAGTGATAAAGTTACCACCGTGTAGTCTTGTGTGTATTAAAGCGGATAAATCATTTATTATAATTTAAAAACTAAAGTGTTGTGTTATTATTTTGCAATAAAAGAACTCAATGCAGCAAATAGTTTGTTAAAAAAATTAACATAATACGGTCGCTAAGCAAGAAGTGAAGTCAAAATTCCAATGTGCCCAAGCTAAAAGTAACTTTTTTAGTAGTTAATTATAAAGCACTAGGTCAATTTAATAAAAAATCGTTTAAAAAACTTTAATTTTTTATATTATTTTTTCGATATTTCGCCACACCGTTGGTTGGTATCATCAGAAAAACAAAAATAATAAATAATAATAATAAAAAATATTAAAAAGGTCAAAAAACTATAACTATTATATAAAAGTAACTTTTTAATATTAGAATTTAATATTTTCCTTAGCAAATTCTTAAAGCAAAAATTATATCATCATTCAACAGTTTCATGTCGTTTTCTAATTTTCATTGTTAACAAGATTTTGCTATTCGTTTATGCACAGGAGTTGATGTTAAATCTATACATTGTGTGCTTGTGGTTAACATTTTTTAGTTTCTTGTTTTGGGGCTAAGCCCCCATTCTAATTCTGATAGAGAAGTAATTTTGATTTTCTATTGTGATTAAATTACCATGTTGTTGTTTCGTTGGTCATAAGAAATTTTACGTAATAATAGCGTGTTAAGCTTACATAAGCACTCCTGATAAAGTGATTGTGGTTTGATTTGTTAGTGTATTTTCTACATAAAATGTATAAGGACCACATAAGTGCATAGTTCTTCTTGGCTGGAAATGATTAGTAAGCAAAACAAATTTACTATGAAATAAATCATAAAATGACTGTATTTTATTGCTGTAATAACGGAGTTTATATATGTGCCAGCATTATTCTTAAAATGATATTAAAATTTGAAAATATATCTAATTTCCAATAATTCGTTAGTTATTAAAATAAAACTTAAATTAAAAAAAATATTTGTGTTTCTTGGATGCTATTTCATTTATGCAGTCTTCGTTAACATAAAATTTAATTATCATAATAACGAAATAGTGTATCATAGGTTATTAATATTAATTAATAAGTTTTTTGAGGAAAATATTTATTTTGCGTTTTTCAAAAACGCCAGCTTCAAGTGAAACATACGTAAAAACTTTTTAAGGTATTAAAAATGTTTTTAACTCAGCACTATTCAAAAAAGAGCAATATATAAGGTTTTTCAGCACGAAGTTTATTTTTCAACACCAACAATATGATAATTTATACATTTAGTTTTTTAATGTATTCGTAGTAAATGCATTGGCAATTCTTGCAATGAATTCAATTTCGCACGAAATTCGCATTAAAATAATTAAAATCCACTATGAAAATGGTGGTTCGGTTAAAGTTACATTTCGTAAAATTCGTAATATTTTCAGACAACAAAATCATCTTTGTGAGACCGCTATTAAGAATTTTGTCGTTAAATTTGAGTCGATAGGCTCAATACAAAATATGCGAACACCAAAGCGTTTTCGACCGAGTCGTTTAACTGAAAACATTGCAGCCGTGAACCACAGTGTTAAAGCAGATTCAAATTTGTCATTTACTCGAGGTTCTCAACAATTGGGATTATCCAAAAGCACCACATGGCGAATTTGTCGTAGGGATTTAACTTTGTAGCCTTACAAAATTTAACTGATGCCGAAATAGAAGCCGATCGATCATTCACAACGCCATATATTCACTCAATTCATTCAGGAACAATCGACTAGATTTTCTGAAAAACTAATCTTTCAGATGAAGCCCTTTTTCTTAAAATCCTAGAGCGATTATAGAGAAGCCTTTGCATGCTCAATGTGTGGTTGGCCTTTTTGTCGAAGATGAGAAAGGCGGTAACAGTCAATGGATCAGGCTATCACGAGATGCTAGCAACCCAATTTCTGCTCTATTATTGACGATGTCGATATCACTGATATGTGGTTTCAACAGGACGGTGCCACATGTCACACAGCCAATGAAGCGATCATATTATTGCAAACTAAATTCCCAATTACATAATTTCACGAAAATCAGCAGTTAAGTGGCCTGCTAGCTGGTGGTATTTAACACCACTGGTACTCTATGTGATCTGGAGGCCTGATTGGGCCGTTTTGTTTTTAAGATAAGGCTGAAAATGGTAACGGTAACGGTAAATGGATCACACTATCGCGATACACGAACGTCTCAATTTTGGCCTATTATTGACGACGTAGATATTAATGACATGTGGCTGAAACAGGACGGAACCACATGTCACACAACCAATAAAACGAACAATTTATTGTAAAGCAAATTTCCCGATCGTATAATTTCACGACAATCAGCAGTTAAGTGGCCAGCCGATCGTGTGATTTAATACCTCTGGATTATTTTTTGTAGGGCTATGTTAAGAACAGAGTCTATACAAAGCCAATCGAATCGATTTCAGACTTAAAACTCAAAATGAGTGATATGATTAACGAAATAGGGCCGCTATTTTGCCAAAAAAGTGATTAAAAACTTTGATAGTAGAATCGATATCTGTAAGCGTGGGCGTGGTGGTCATTTGCTAGATACCGTTTTTTCTTTCTAATCGCCGTACATTTCTCTTCGTAATACCAAAAAAATTTAAATTTTTTAGTTTTATTTTGGTTTAGAAAACAAGTTTATTGTTGAAAAATCCTTTATAATTAATTTTTAAAATATCTATCTGCAATTGCATAGAAACATGATCACATACCTAAAATTCACATCATTTCTGGGGCACTCTTTAAATTAAAGCTTAATTTTTGGTACTTAATGACATAGTTTTTTAACACTGTGATTTTGAGTATCTGTTCGTCACAGTACAAGATATAACTATACACCCTTTAAGTTTTATTATTTTTTATTATAGCGGCTATATTATTACGACTTTTGTAAAACTTTCAAGAGACTATCTATTCTTACCCAAAACCCCTAAAATAGACAATTTAAATTTTGTTGTCCCACTGCTAAGTTTTCCATTTTAAAATCACAAGCTTATGGCCAAGGTAAAGCAAAAAATTTATAAAAATTTTGTTGTTTATAACGATTGAAATAACAATAAATCTTACTTACCGCAAAACAAAAATCTCTTACAAAAAACACTTTGGATTTGTGTGACTGTAGTCTTTATCTTTTACTTCTTTCATTGGTAGTACTTTGAAATAAGTTAAGCCTTTGCTAACCAAATCCCTTCGTTAAAAATTTAACAAAAAAACTTATACAATAGTAAAACAGGTGTTTTTCATTTCCATATCGGTTTGGGATAACATCATATACAGTTAATAAAAACTCAGCAGGTCCTTTTAAAAGCAAAAGAAATGACATAACCTTAGTTAGTTACTAATCGGTAGAAATGAAACATATAATAGATTAAAAGTCGGTTTTAACTTGCAGCAATAATTTTTTATTTTTTGTTGTTAAACTATAATTTATTATTCATAAAAAGGCGGCTGCAGTAAAAAGTTGCAAAAACTTAAGATGTTTGTTTCAAACAGAGACATGGCATAAGATCTCTTTAAAATGTAAGCGCAGTATTTTACTTCTGTCGCTTACATTTAATAGGAAATTCTGTTAGTAAGGAGAATAGTTAATTCTCCAATTAACACATTTTGAAAGGGTGAGAAACAATTAACTGTTTTAGTGAATTTAGGTGAATGAATCATTTTTAAAAAGAAAACACAAACATTTTACTATGCGGTTGTAAGAAATGTTAATCTTAAGTTAATATAGATCATGAGTTCAACCATTATAAGTGGAAATAATTAATAGTTGTAAAGGATATTTTATATAGAGTTATAATAAAAGGAAGGCAAGATGAATTTTCTTACTAGACATTAAATACTCTTTATTCAAAAGATAATCTTGCAGGATTATAAATGCTGGCTCGAACTAGTCTAATTTAGAGATCGAATTTGTGATGACTTTTTCCAACATTTGTAGTTTTATCATTTCGGGCTTTTCAGCTTATATTGCCAACTTTATACACCCCACAGAAAATAGACTATAAGATCGTGTTAACTTAAAGTTAAAGCTATAAAAGCAATCCATATAACTATAAAAAAATAGTACTTCAAATTTCTGGAATCTAGGTTAGACAAAGGGTGATAAATAGTATGCTTCATTGCGGCATATTAAAACAGACGAAAAGTTTAAGAAGCTTACAATAAGAGATAAGCGGTTGAATTGAGCTGCCAAACTTAAGCGTCTGTTTGTTAGACACACATGGTAATGGTTTAAGCCGCCTGTATAGTGGAAATAGCTTAAATTAGTAAAAGGAATATAGCAAGATAACAAATGTATTTGGCAGTTATGGCCTACTTGATTGATAGTAAGTAAATATTTCAGTGTCTGCCGGCGCTACAAAGTTGAACGCTTTTAATGGCTGGATAGGTTGAAAAGAGTACGGATGCTTAAAAGGATATAATTTGGCCCGACCGGTGGAACACAGTGTCGTGCCGTGGATGGCTACCAAAAGCACCAAATTCTTACTCTTCATGAAAATAAGACCTTCATAAAAGCCAAAGCCAAAAATCTATCTATCTATCTTTCCATAATCTAATTTGTGGCACAATGCATTGCATGAGTATGGGTCATCACCTGAGTGCTGGTCTGAAAAAAATAATAGAGATAGAAAAATTTTTGAATGACACAAAAATATAAAAAACAAGCCTGCCCGTGACTGCTTTGCAAGTCATTTGCAGATTGTTTCTATTCTGCAGCGTTCTTTTTTGTGCGCGCCAAAAAATCCAATCATTGAAGAAAACTAATCAGAAAGAACACAATTTCTTTTTTATCGTTTTTATGTTTTTTAATAATTTTATCTTTTTCACAATTCAATACTTTTGTATGCTTATAGAGTACGTCTTATTCTATTGCAATGCTTTTACATATACAACATTCTTCGATCGATTTTGGTTCGCGGTATAGAAAAACAAAGCAGTTGGTTTATTAACACGTGAACATCATACATAAAATTGACCGTGCGAAAAACAGGGACCATTGCAAAAGCAACACGTATGGGAAACTGAAGTCAAACGGCAAATCTGGTGGAATCATAGGAATGAGTGGTATCAACACATTCTCGCCCTTATATTTTCTTTTTAAAATTTTTACTTCAATCACATTTTTCATGACTGGCAGATATTTCTAAGCAAAACAATTGGTACACCAACTTTCACTTGTATGCGGTGGGCAGTCCAAATAACTCAAGCGATTTTTAAAATTCGACTGGATAATTTACAACATCGTCTTGTTTGGTATCAGAGTCAACCGATTTGTAGATGAAAATTTCCCCGGGAATGTCATTCAAAATTGTCACATTGATATCCGAAACATCTGTATTTTTCGCAGCTAAGATAGCTTTTTCCGCCAACCAATGGTTGGCAATACCGGGAAATACGTTTGTGACCAATTCTTGTTTTGATTGTGCAAATTGGGAAAAATTATCTGGTAGCGTAATCATTTATGTAGTGCGGTCAATTGGAATCGCGCCATTCCCAATATCTAACACTTGCTTTGAAAAACGTTCGGCTGATGGATCATGTTGCTGTTAAACACGCAAATTAAACACACACACACATACAAAATGCAACAGAATATGGAAAACAAAATGTCTATTTGTTTGCACATCCACTTGCTATGAACATGAGCATATTTCGATTTGTATTGCCGTCGCATTCTGCGCAAGTACACACACACAGTAAAGTACAAACGAAAACTCACATTTCATTTCATACAAAACATTGAGTCGAAGTATTCAATGGAAAACAAATTTTGATTTTTTTCAAGAATTTGTCTTGTTTCAAACACGCACTGTGGAAGATACAAACCAGTGACCGGCCATTCCGAAGGTACTGTTAAAATTTCTAGGAAATCAGACGGTGCATCTCGCCAAACACTGGCAACCAACGGAAACTTGTTTTGGGCTTAATTTTTATATATAGATTTATATCCTAGTAGTTTGATTTTTGGATTGGTCAAAATCTTTAAGTTGGCAACACTTTTTTATTTGACGGCTATTTCGTCAGCTGTCAAATGATTGTTGCTTCGTTTAATTTAACTTTACAACATGAATAGATGTTGATGCCTGAACAACGTTTTCAATTGTGTTTGTTTATTTATGAAAGCGTGGTTCTATTCGCAATACCTCGTATCGATTTCATAAGGAAATTTTGTTTACTGATAAAGCTCAGGCTCATTTAAATAGGTATGTCAATAACAAAGCTGTCATATTTGGAGTGATGGTAATTCTCAAGTGTATGTTGAGACAAAGTTATGACGTGATAAGATTTAAATCTGCACCTGGCCGTGGGCCTTAATCAGATGGTGGATCATTACCACTGTAGATGAAATGTCGCGTCATCCTCGCCCTAGAAGGCCTTCGGATACGTATATCCTCCGGTCACTCCCACTTGCAACTTGCTGAAAAGTTGAAGACTATCCAACTCCTGTTCCAGAACGCATGGTGCTTAATATAATTAAGAACACGACGGCATTCATACTCACTGGACCTGGACCATTCATTGTGTTCATTTTGAATGATCACATACAGCCACCACGATACTCCCAAAGGGCTTACCTCAAATATCAGCCAGAGAACAGCTAAATGCCTAAAGAGACAAATATCGGAACTCTGCGGGCTCCCGTGGAAATATAGTGGATCGTCCAGTGGACTCCTACTAGCTTTGAAGGGGACTGGGCTCCCTTTTACCCCGCAAGACACAAGTCTAGATGGCTGTTGTAGGATCCATAAAGACTATCATGTGCCCCCGGGGGGGAGGGCGAGATAGACAAATTTATATCCAAAAAAACTGAATGTTTGGTGTGCTTTATGAGCTGGTAAAATCTTTGGGTGCTGGTTTAAACCTTACAGTTAACGGTGACCACTTTAGAGCCATGATCCATCAACCACTTCATCAAGCAGCATGTCACACAGCTCGTGACACAAAGGATTTAATGAAAGGAACACCTGACAACCACATAGTCTCACATTTCGGTACCATGAATCAGCCTTCAAGATCGCGTAGAGAAGCAGTAGACTATATCTATGGGGATATGTAAAGACTTTGTCTACACCGATAAGCCCGAAATGATTGACCACGTTGTAGATCCCCTCCAGGGCCATATTTTTATATCTTGACGAAATCTCACTGTCATTACATGTGTCACCGGCGGTGAAAGAGAGCCCAGTCTCCTGAAGTTCTAGCAGGGAGCCAACTGGACAATTGCACGTTATTTCCGCGGAAATCTACCTTAATAAGCAGATACGATCTTAATAACAGAACGGCATAACCCTACACTATTTATACTAACAGAAATAACATTAACTCTCCAGTAGTATCTAGAAACGCAGCTTAAAAAAAATGATGTCATCATAACGAAAGCGCTCGTCGATAATACCAAACAAATGGCCAGTAACGATAATTTTATGCCGAGGGAAATGACAACAGTATTTCATAACTGAAGGAACAAATCCAAACAACTTTTGATTAAATTCTTATTTATTTTAGTTATTAAATCACCATTTTTGCATTTAGTTAAGCTGTTTATTAAAATGTTAAGAAATGTATTTTATATTTCTGTTCACATCTCACACATTCTACAGCGAAACAGCTGGTTTAAAAACGATTTTTTCCTTTCTCATCTTTTTCTTCTTACCAGTCAGTTTTATGTTGAAATCTTTATTTTCACTATTTATATAACTAAATGTGTAAATGTAATCGAAATACAGAATAGGGGTGATTATGTCATAGAGTTTCGCGAAACAGCTGCCCTCGTACATGGCTGCGTGTGTATGTGTGTGTATGTGTATACAAGGAGTACAAAGAATATATAAATTTATAAACACTTTGTCTTGAGATATTTTATGTCTATTTTACAATGTTTGAGTTTGAATTCTGACAATCGTTGCAGCATATTTGCTTGCAACATCCATTTTATTATTTCCATTTCAAGTTGGAATTTGTGTCACGAAAAAAACAAAAACAAAATAAAAAGTGACTTAATTTTTTTGCTTTAGTTTTCACTATTCCAAATTTAATTATTTTATTATATTTGCATAAAATCAAATAACGTTGTTAAAAGAGACTGTGCATTATGTTGAAATTGTAGTTCTTTTTGTTACTTATTATTTTTGTTCCTTTAAATAAAATTTTAATTGTGAGATTTATGTGGCACGAACAAATATTTTAAATAGAAGGAAATGTTTCTTCAATGGGAAAAGAAAAGAAAAGATTTTTTTTGATATAAATTATTATCGTTCAAAAATTTAGGTTTCATTATGACCCTTGTGTGTGACAGACACCTTGTGCATTCTTAAGCCCAAAATATATGCAGCTGTTGAAAACGCTGGAAAATTAGCCAAAAGACAACATGGATTTAGACTTGGAAGATCGACTATAGGCGCTATTAAAGACATTATAGAGGGAGCAAGAAGGGCACAAATAAGAAACCATTTTTTGAGACGCATTTTCTTATTGGCTACCTTAGATGACAGATATGTTTTAATAACGTAATGTAGACCGCTATCTTAGGGGCTCTGGAGACACGGTTTGCAGCGCCGACCTACATTAGGAGAATGATTAGGAGCTATCTCAAGAATCGTACACTTATATACCGAAACGCTGGCAAAACATATAAAAGCAGATTACGGCAGGAGTAACACAGGGCTCAATCTTAGCTCCTGAACAGTGATATTCTCAAGCAATACTTACCCGATTGGTTATGCGGATGATATTGCAGCGGTCGTTGTGATCAGCAACATGTAAGAGGCACACAGTAACCTAAGCCAGGCCATGCTCAAGACAACATTATGGCTGGATTCCCACAACCTTAACCTGGTCACGGAAAAGACTGAGTTGCTCATAATTACACGAAAGCACATCCCACTGGTGGTAGATATGTGGGTCTTGTCTGAGATGCTAAGGACTCAAATATCTAGAATTAAGGCTAGACGCTAGGCGGAATTTCGGAGCCTAGAAGGGCAGCTTAGACAACAGCTTTTCTCAGCAGACATTCGAATATTGGAGGCCCATACTACAGCTAAAGGAGGCTGATGATGGCAACAGCGCAGTCGATCTTATTATGTGTATTCGAAATTGGATCCGACGCCTTGCGCAAAAAGTGTCAAAGGAGGATATTGGCGACTGTGTAACGTTTATGCTACTTTAAGAGTAGCCTCAGCATAACATACAGTATCGAGGACCGCAATTCTCGCAGTTTTTGGCCGAGGGACGTAGAGCTCTTCGGACCATGCAGAGGCGAATCAGAGGAGATGGCAAGAGAGTTACAAGCCCAGACCATGCAAAGATCGCAGAATAAATGGAACAACGAGGCTGATATTACAAAGCTGGATGAGTAGGAAACACAGCGAAATTGATTATTACATAATGCAGACAAGGATAGTTCTTGCAATATCTTCATAGACTCCCCCCCCCCCCCCCGGGAGCAAATTTATCTGTCTTTATAGAATACTTGACTATCTAGACATGTGCTGCTGGAGGTATAAGGGAGCTCCGTCCCCTGAAGGCAAGCAGGGTGTCAACTGGAAGCTCCACGTTATTTCCACGGGAATCAGTGAGCCACAGAGTTCCGCTATTTGTCTCTTAAGGTATTTAGCTGTTCTCTGGCTGGTTATTGAGGTTGGCCTTTTTGGAAGTATCGTTGTGGTTGTGGTTTTGTGGCCCCATACAGGTATTGTTTTATGGTGGTCAGCATCATCTCGCCTTTAATTACACCCGCTGGTGAATGATCCAGATCCAGTGAGCATGCTAGTCATGTGTTCTGGATAAGGAGTTGGATAGTCTCCAGCTCTTCAGCAAGAAGTAGTGGTTTGCAGCCCTGCTCTGGAACCGCTGAAATTGCAACTAGGAAGGACCTGTTTCTAGACTTAGTCTTCGGCCTCCTAGGGCGTGAGTGGTGCTGCTTTTAAGGCTCACGGGCAGGTGCAGATGTAAATCTTATCACGAAATACCTTCATAGGATGGGAGAGGTAGAACGATATATATGTATCTATGGACACAATTGTATAGAATAGGAGCACACCTTCTACAGATGCGAGAGTTGAAGAGTAGAACAATGATCTGTGGAGGAAATCATTGGCAAAATATCGCCAGAAAATATTGTTGAGCTAATGCTGGAGAACGAAAACACCTGGAAAGCCAGAGAGACATTTATCGAAAAAGTGTTAGGTGTCAAAAAGCCGGACTTAGACGTAGGATTGACGATGGCTGTTCAATAGGAACAGAATAGGAGCCCCACCACGAAGCAATGCGAAAGTGGTTCTGGGGGAAAAAGGGGCTCGAAAAAAAGGCAAGTTTTTAGCGCATGCAAGCTCCCCATACCCAAGTTGTGACAACAGCATTAGGGATGCATTTTTAGGCATTTTTTCACCCTACCGAAAAAATAAAATTATGGTAAGTTTAATATGCTTACGAAATTACTTTTGCTTGAGTATGACCAGAAAATGATAAGACCGTAATAAAGACTACACCAGATTCAACAACGGCTTGCACAGGACTGCACTATTATATGGTTTTAAAAACTAAAACTAGATTAAGACTTACTTACATTTAAACTATGCCTGTACAATTACGTTACCATTACTTGAATATAGTAAATGAGAATGCTCTTTCTTTGTGTGTGTGTATGTGTGTGTGTGTGTGTTATTTTCCAAATTGTTAATGTTATTTATGTGAAAGTAAAATTTTATTTGCTGCATTCTCTGAAACTTTAATTAAGTTTTGATGCAGCTGATATTAAAGAAAAACTTAAATCAGTTTATGAAATAATTAATTTTTGCCACATACAGATTAAAAAATATAAGTATAAAAAGCCATAGCAACAGTTAATTAAAAACAACATAACAATAACAAAAAAATAAAAGGAAATTATAAGAGAAAACTTTAAGGCTTTTCATTCAGTTTTTTAAATTCTTCTTTAAAGTTGGAAAAGAGTTGAAAGACAATACTTGATAATATTTTTTTCGTTTACTAAAAATGCATCAAAAAAGCAAAAGTACAAGGAGTCAGCCAAATTACTAACTGTAAATGACACCCACATTTTGGTAAACAAAACGTCTCATATTTCTGTTAACTCGTAATGTGCAAGTGTTTCAAAAAATGTATAGCAACGCTAGCAACGCATGAATATTAAAGCATTGTCTACGAGCACATGTGTTACATTGTCAAGGTGTGTTAGTGAATAAGTAAAACATTCATACTCACACATAGATATGGAAAAACGGGTAGCAACAAAAAAGTTAATTAAAATTTTATGCTTGACATTTTGTTAAAAAATCAACCTTGAAAAAAAACAAGCTCTACCAAAAATAATTAACTGTAATTTTAGCTTAAATTTAAATGAAATGATAACTTCATTTAAACATGATTATTCTTGAGAACACATTATATGATAACATTTTAATAATTACAATTACTAAAAGTTATTAAAAATTTCAGTTCAGAGGTATAAGGAATAACGAATATAGAGATAAACTTTTCAGCTATGCATTAAATGATATTTACAGGCACTTTCTACGTAAATTGTAGAAAAAAGAAAGATGTTTTTAATTGAGTTTGCAAAATTTAAGATCCTTAAATATAAGCTTAGGATAATGCTTTTAAGCTTTTGCTAATAATCAAAGAACATTTTACACCACAAAACATTACGATTATTTTCAATAATTAGCGTTAGCATTACTTGTAATAGGAAAACAAACATTAGAATTATTTATCGTTCAATGCTAGTGACAATTAATTGTTTTATCTAATTAATTAGTCTATCAAATTAATTATCCCCCAGAATGCTTTCGTAAATATTTGTAAATATAGAAAAAGTAAAACAGAAGCCTGAACTGAAGCTAAGTATAGTGATAATTTGGTACATTTTTTCCGAGAATGTGGCATCATATAATATATGAATCACTGAAAGTTTTTCTTGGTTGTGTTTCATAAAAAATTAATTGCTACTTAAATATTTATTCTCACCAAAAACTTTCGTCTTTATAAAGGAATAAGGAATATAATATTAATAAGACCTAAAGGGTCCAGCATCTAACGTTTTGTTTTTTCAACTTGTGCTTATTTCGCGACACTAAGCTCATGTTTTATTTGACAGATAATTAATTAAATCAAGATTTACTTTTATAGAAAGTAAATTTCATGTCAATTTAAAGAATTTATCTTTATTTTATGCCGGTTTAAAGTTTTACACTTCTATACAAAAACAACCTTTTTATAGAGGTATAGAATTTTGAAATGAATTTTTTAAATTGGCTTGAAATTCTCTTATTTGAAAGATATTCTTCTGAAATTATAATTTATGTAGTACGTACGATGTTGCCTATTCTGGGGGTCCAATTTTCAAAGACTGTTTCTTACATTTGCCGCTAGATTTGATATAAATCTAGATGATTTCGAAGAAAAAATTTATCATCTAGTTTTATAATAACACAACAGTGACTAGGATAAAAATAGTCCTCACTGAAATTGATAACGGAACCGCGTAGCACATACATAGAAAGGAAAAAATTACTTGACAGCACTAACACAAAGGTATTTTTTTAATATATAAATTTGATTATTGAAGTCGGAAATATAAATCTAAACATGCTCTGAGGATTAATGTAAAAGAAAATTTAGTCAAGTGTGGCCAGGTTTGCCATACAAAGGCTTCTTTAGCATGTGTGAACAACCTTTTAATATCATAAAATTTTAAATTTCATATAAGTGAACATTAAGTCCCTTCATTACACTTCTTAATTTTCAATATTCTTTTCATAATAGCGAATATAATACTGCATATCCTGCATACATTTTGAGTGTACACCTCCGACGGCTTGTTAATTTTGTAATGTTTGGTAATTATCACAAACTTTTTTTACTTTTTAAGTCTAAAAATTATTATTTTTTAGCTTATTCCTACATACTCTGTATAAATTTGTAATATGTAAATGCCACGGTTTAGAAGTTTAGGTCATATATGGAAAAAGTCCCCCTGTTCCTGTGCCCTTTCGTTCTAATTACAGCGGCAATCGCTCTCTAAGGTTTTTTTCAACTAGTGCTTATTTCGTGAATGGTAACACTTAGCTCATGTTCGATTTGACAGATAATTAGTTTTATCCATCCGCTGAACGAATACGCTTGAACAACGCTGGGAAATATTGCGACATTACTTTGAAAATCATGGTAATGCTGCAGAATGTGTGCGAAAATTGCGTACAGATTTTGGAAGAAGAGAAGCACCGTCAGCTCCGTATGTTCCTTATCTTGTGAAAAAAAGTGAAAGAAACTCGCATCCTCATCGATAAATCAAAGCGTGAAAAGCTAAATACAGTGCATACACCCGAGAATATTGCTGCTGTGGCAGAAAGTGTGCATGAAGCGCCATCAACATCAATTCACCGTCGTTCTCGACAATTGAACATTTCAGAGACATCATTGAGACGAATTTTGCATAAAGACCTTGGTATGACGCAAGTGGTTCAGGTGTTGAAGCCAAGTTACCATCCATTGCGTTTTGCTTCGCTAACTGGGCCTGCGATCGACTTATAGAAGATGCCGATTTTGCAAAAAAATCATCTTTTTATATAAAGCTCGTTTTGATCTTGACGGGTATGTAAACAAGCAAAATTGTCGCATTTGGGTCACATAAAACCCGCACGCATACATTGAAAAGCCGACGCACCCAAAACAAGTCACTGCTTAGTGACAGAGGCATAATTGGGCAATTTTTCTTCGAAAATGAGCAAGGACTGGCCGTTACAGCCAATGGCGATCGTTATTGGGCCATGTTGAACGAATTTTTGTTCAAAAAATTGAAGAGGAGGCTATTGGCAACATTTGGTTTCAACAGGACGGCGCTAGGTTCCACTCAGCCGAAGCTACACTCGATGTTTTGCGCACTATTTTTGAAGATCGCATTATCAGCTGCAGAGCTGATTTTGTTTGGCCAACTCGGAGCTGCGATTTGACACCGTTGGACTATTATTTGTGGAATGCCGTCAAAGATAAGTGTTACGGCGACACGCCAGAGACAATTGACGCGTTAAGGGACAATATTCGTGAAGCCATTGGTAAAATACAGCTGCATACAATATATGCTTAAAAATTGGACCGATCGTGTAGGCTACTGTATGGCCAGCCGAGGCAGTCGTTTGAATGAAATTATTATCCATTATTAACAGAAAGGATTGTATTGTCAACTAAAAAAAAGAAATTTGAGAAAATATTCAGCAGTTTTGTTTATAGAATTTAAAACAAAAAAAGTTATTTGGCGGACCCTTTATATCAAATAAAATTAAAGCTTGTAAAATAATTATAATACTTTAAAGGAGTTACAGGTGTAATATACATTGTCGCATTCAAAAAATGCTTAAAATCTAACTCACGCTTACAAATGCCATGCAGAATTTAAGCCAATAAGATCATTCTTTGAGCGAGAAGTTGTGCTTATATAGTTGTTTTAAGTGGTTCTTGGATATACAAGAATATTCTATTTTAACATCACTCTATATTGCTGTTGTTGTTGTTATTATCATTCAGTTTAGGCTCTTGCAAGGCTGTGTGTTTTGTGTTCGTTTAATGTTAGTTAGTTTTGATATCTTTTGTTTAGCTTATTTCGTGGAATTTCTTAAAAAACATGTTGTTGTTGTCTTGTATGTTTAAGATTTCTTAGAAACCAACAGGTTTGCAAAATACACAATAGGTCATTTCGTTTAATTTTTTTGCTAATAATAAACTTAAGCGAATCATCTTTTGTTTCGGTACGGTTTTCCGTCGACCCTCGTCAAATTTGGTTTGTGAACAAACCGGTTTCGGCTGTTTGCCATCTTCAGTGTTCTTTTCGTACTAGTTGCGTTCTATTGTCAGTTGTGTTTATATAGTTCGTGTCTCCCTTCATGTTATTGCGTTCGTCCCTTTCTGTCTTTTTTGCCTACATCTCTCTCTCCTTTTTTTGTTTGTCTCTTTTTACGAATCATCTTTTTTCCGAATCATCTTGGTAACAATATTATCTCTATCTCTCATATAAAAAAATTTAGTCAAATAATTTACAATTTGCCGCAGAATATTTCTTAAGCCGGTCAAGATTAATCGTAAAATTTAAATTTAATTTAAAATAAAAAGGTCGAACGAGAGACTCTATAGATTAAAAAGCAATGAAGAAATGATTTTAGAAATATTTGTTTTCCAGATCTCACTTTCGGGTTTTACTCTTGAAATTCTATTTTTTAAGTTGTTAACTTGAGCAACGAAAAACTATTTTAAAAATATTATTGTAAAACTTCTAGTTGATTTCTTAAAAGAAAAACAAAGAACAAAATTATGAATGACAAAGACTTATACGTTGCCTTCGCTATAAGATTAAAGATAAGAAATATACAGAAACTGTATAACAAATTTGTTTTGAAACAGTTTCTTGTAAGTACTTTATAAACATTTTTCACAACATAAAAGAATTTATGTATTTTTACATTATTCTACTAAATTTATGGCAATTTTTTGGTGGTTACAAAACTTTTAAATTTATTTTAAAACTTAAACAGAGAATGTCAACTTGTTGAAAATATTTTAATAAGAAAACTTTAAAAACAAATTGTTAACACATAATTCCGTCTTAACAAATGTTAAGTTATTCTCTTTTGTTGTATCAGTTTAATAACGACAAAACAAAAAATTCAAATATAAACTAATACTGTTCAAAACAGATAAAAGTAAAACTATGGTTGCCAAATTAGTAAAATAACATCTTTCCCGATTTTTAGGAACGTAATGTTGCGATGATGGTTTGTTTAAGTTTTTAAAGGAAATAATTCAGTAAAAAATAATTCAGTAAAAAATAATTCAGTAAAAAATAATTCAGTAAAAAAGTACACGAAATAACCTATTGCCTGTTTAAAAAACTGAAGACGACAAAAACATGTTTTTAAGAAGTTCAACGAAATAAGCTAAACAGCAGAAAACAAAGACAAAGCAGGCGCGTACACTAGCAAGTAATACTCATATAGTTGTTTTAAGCGATTCTTACATATATATACTCTACTTTAATATCACCCCATATTGTTGTTATTGTTATTATTATCATTCAGTTTAAGCTCTTGCTAGGATTTTAGTTTCATTTTCATTCTATGTTGTTGTTTTTGTTTTCTGTCGCATAGCCTATTTGGTGGAATTTCTTAAAAGCATGTTGTTGTTATCAGTAATCAGTTTTAAAAATAATAATTTTTGTGCAGATTCCTTCTTTTCATTTGTTGACTTAGCCGTCGAGATAAAAATCATAGTCAGAAAGCAGAATTTTTCAACATCCTTTTACAGCTTCCGTAAGACCCAAACTGAGGAAATCGTAGTTCAACTTTAATTATTTGTTTGTTTATTTATTAGTTGATTTATGTGTTATAAATTATAGCGATAGTCATATTTTAAAGTTAAGTATAATATGTTAAAAACATGCATATTTAACTCTACTCAAACAAAATGTGTGCAAAGTAATTATGATGGTAACATAATCAAAAATACCTTATTTATATTGTTATAGTCAATGTGGACATTAAGACAAAAATTAGGTAAAAAATAGTATGCAGTACAATAATTTCAGTAGCTCCATTTTAAATAAGCGAGCGTTGCCAAGCTTCTGTATATAGTATGGCAAAGAATTCCAAAGACATAACACTCATTTTGGATATAAGTTTGCAATATTAATACGCGTTGTTCAAGCTTAAATCGACTTATTTTAGCCCTTGAAATTCTATCGCCGAGAGATACCCCAAATACCGAAAAAATCTTTCAGTGCCAAAATAACATAACTTCTGTTCGAACTAACCTGTATATTAAATCAAATAAGATTATAATAACTTATTTTTAATTAAATATGAACTAATCTTTTAACGGTCTTTTAAATAATTTAACGATTTTATTTTTCTCGATATTTCGCTTTCGAAATTGTTTTTTTTGCACAGTCCACGATGTTGGACTGCACTATATTATATAATTTTATAAGTTAGGACAGCCGAATTTAAACTTGAAAATTCTATATCAATTGTGTTGTAATATGTTATACCACCGCAGTCTTTAGCTATGTTATTTTATTCGGAATCATTTTCAATCTAAGCAATTTTATTTTTCGTTCTTGATTCCTTTAAATAAATATTTCATGATATTCTCACGAAATATTTATTACAAAACTTTTTATTAAAAAATAAACATTTTATGATATTCTCATAAAACATTTATTCCAATAAAAATAAAAATATTTAAAATGTATTACTGAGGGGGAGAGCACATCCATATTAAAATTTCACTTTTGCTCAAGTAGCTCATCAGTGAATTTTTAGCACTCCTCCGGAGGCATGCAATCAATATGGATCTTGTTCCCATCTTGACATTTGGTGTCAGGGCTAAAGGGCGGCATCAGTCGTATGGGCTAGCAGGAGCCTGAAACTGGAAGAGCAAATAGAAATGGCCTCTCCTTGACTAGAACACACTGGTGTCGCGGGAAGCAGTTATCCGCAAGTCTACGACCCTGTCGTTGTTATTGGTGAAGCCCTTCGGGAAAAAACGTGGTAGCTGTGGTTTGAAAAACGCAAAAAGTGTTTTTTAAGAATCCAAAGAGATGTTGTACGCATAACATCCGGTCTCTTACCAGGGCGGCAAAGAGTTTGCGAGTTTCCGGCTCTCAAGCAAGGAGTAGAGGCACGAGCCTGCTTGTTGTGTTTCTAAAAATTGCAAATTAAGGCATGTAAATTATGTATGTATGTATGGTGGGCGTATTGTTTTCACGCATAAGTAAGACCATCGTCAGATAAGGCCCAAACGAACAGGCGGTGACATTAATTAATCACATCTGTATTGATAAAGTAAGGGAACACAGATTGTTCAGAAATATTTTTTAAGTGAGAAATATATTTACTGGTGTCATGATTTTTAGCGAATACCATCTTTACTGACTTTTTATTTGGAACGATCAGCGAATGCTTTCGATGCCATGACATCATTATAAAGAAGTGTTTTAGAAAAAAACTGCCTTTTTTGCAATTATTTTCGAGAAAAGGGTACATCTGTTCATTTTAAGACGTTCAAAAAGTTACAACCAAAAGTAAAAAGGGTTATGGTGTTTGAAAAGCTCATTTTTTATACAGTATTACGGAAAATATGTAAATTAAAAGTATAAATTTGTTATAGATTTACATCTTTCTAAATAAATCTATTTTTCAGCTAGTTTATTTTATGATAAGTACAGCAAATAACTACAAAAGCCCAATTTTGGAAATTTTTAAAATCTTTTTAGGAATGAAGCGATTTGCAGTATTGTATTAATTTTTTAATAAGACTGAAAATCATTATATAAGAGTTTTTAAAAAAATTTTAGTATTAAAAAAACTTAATTCCCAAAAAAATTCAATTAAAAATACTTCCCTGTTTTAGTAAAAATTCTTCTAAAACTTAAGAGGTTCTAACCATATGATCAAGTGTAGTATATATTGCTCGTTTGCAGGAAATTACTTTTTGCTGTTGCTTTGAAAAGGTATCGAAAGCCTTTTAACAGTAAGTTATTATAAAGGATAAAAGATAAAAAAGAAGAATTTATTTTTAAGTTCTAAGTAATGAAACTTTAGTCATGGCTTTCTGAATATTTTTCGCTTTTCATTATACCAACAAAAATAAAATATTTATAATTGCGTTTTTCATTAGCAATAGTACTCAATTTGTTTTTGAAGTTCTATGCAAATTAAACTTTTAATCGTTTTTGCTTTCAAAAACTATACTTTCATCTGTCATCTCTATGCCAAATAGAATATAGATAACTAACTAATTTTCGTAATCATATTCATAATGTTTTCAAGCATCATATTTTACAAATATTTTCATGTTATTCTGGTTTTCTTTCCCTTTGAAAAATAAACTTTCTTAAACGAGTTTATATTAAATGGCTGAAACCAAAAGGCGTATAAATGTTTGAGACGTAGAAAAACTTTGCCACTTTAAATCTTCCCTAAAAAGCAAAATATAAAAAGTTTTCCTATTCATTTTGTCAAAAGTCTAAAAAATATTTAAAGAAGTTGTCATACCTTCTTAGCACAACACATTTGAAATATTAAATATAAATAAGTATAACAAAATTTCCTTTTTGTTGTTTGAGAATATTAAAATAAGGAAGAAAGGAACTTTTATCTTTGTTAGGTATGATGAAACAAAAAATACATTGTAGAGTTCAGGCATAAAATTTGATTGTTTAGTGCTTAAAAATAACTTCTTTTTTTTTAACTTTTTTATTTTTCTATAATTATATTTAAAATATTTATTTTTTTGTTATTTAATTCATAAAAAAATGATATTAATGCGAGATGGCTTTAAGGTTTATGGAAGTTCCAAAGCCATTAATTTAAATATACTAAATTTTGTTGTCAGGGATATTTTAATAATTATTTATTCCTTTCCAAAATATCAGGGTTTTCAACAAGAAGTTTGTTTTTCAATTGTGGTAATACCGAAAACATGATAGTTTCGACATTTAGCTGCAATTGTTACAATTAAATAAATTTCGCTCGAAAATCGCAATAAAATAATTAAAATTCTTTATGAAAATGGTGGCTCAATGCGTCCGCCAATATTTTGTAAAGTTCGTAATATTTTCGGACAATACAATTGTCCTTCTCAGATCGCTATTGAGAATTTGGTCATTAAATTTGAGTCGATAAGCTCTATACAAAAAGTGCCAACACCAACGCATGTTCGACCGGGTAGTTCAATTGAAAACATCGCAGCTATGAGCCACAGTCTTGAAGCAATAGAAATTTCTTAATTTCTCTTCGTTCTCCAGAATTTTGGTTATCATAAACCACCACATGGCGAATTTGGAATTTGCCTTTGCAGCTTTACAAGGTTCACTTGGTGCAGAAATTGAAGGCGACCGACCATTGACATCGCCGTATATTTGTTTGGTTTTCCCAAAAATATCATTTTTCAGACGAAGCCAATTTTCACTTGTCATGGTATGTCAAAGAATATTCACATCGTCGTAGATTCGTTCAATTCATTTCGGAACAGCCAGCTGGTTTTTCTGAAAAATCATGTTTCAGACGAAGCCCATTTTCACTTGTAAGGGTCTGTCAACATGCAAAATTTCCGCATTTGGGTTTCTTAAAATTCTAGAGCAATTATTGAGAAGCCTTCATATTGCTACGTTTATACCTTTTATAAACTTTTTGTTGTGAGTTCTTTATAAATAACACCAGTTTGCAGAGTTTTTAAATTAATAATTTTATTTACTTTAACTACACAAAGTTGACACCACAGAACAATTTACTTAAGATGCACGTCTTTACTGCACGTTGTTTATTTTTACACTGATTGCCTATCCACTCAGACGAAGCCCGTATATTTTTCCATTAAAAGTCTAGAAAATTTAAGAATCTTCTACTCCGTTTATATAACATTTTGATGTTGTATGTTGTTTATTCAATGTATAGATGCCTGTATAACTGCGTGTATTTTTGTGTTTTGGTTTTTATACTGATAAAGTTTCTTCTTGGAATTTATTTTAAGATATTTAGTGTTGTCTTTTGTAGAAAAGGTTTCTTAGAAAACTACGCAGATGGTAAACAGCACACATGTTTGTTGTTGTCTTGCGCGTATAAAATTTCTACGTAGTTAATAAACAGAAATTGTTTTTTGTCTTGCTTGCCACCCAGTTAGTAAACAGTATATCAAGATGTTGTTGTTCGCGTGTACATAATTTCTACGCAGTTTGTTACTAGAAATTTTGTTGTTGTACCATAAGCTTTCTTAGCAAGCCACGCGGTTTATAAACAAAAGGCCAGCAGTTCACTTTATTGCTTAATAATTTTCTTTTAAAATTTAAGCAAGACACATCAGTAACAATATGTTCAACTTGTTACTGTATGGTGCGCATAGGTTTGGAGACATGATTGGGCGGTTTTTTTTCGAGGATGAGGCTGCAAATGCGGCAACGGTCAATGGATCATGCTTTCGCGGGATGATAAAAATTTAATTTTGGCCTTTTATTGACGACGAGGATATCACTGACGTGTGCTTATAACAGGATGGTGCCACATGTCACACAGTCTATGAAATGATCAATTTATTGCAAACCAAAGCCAGATCGTCTGATTTAACACCACTGGATTATTTTTTTGTAGGGCTATGTTAAAGGCAGAGTCTATACGGGGCCAATTGAATCAGTTTTAGTTTTAAAATTCAACATCCGTGATTTGATTAACGAAATACCGCCATTTTGCCAAAAAGTGAGCAAAAACTTTGTTTAAAGAAACGAAAACAATCGAATCGATTTCAGCCCTAAATCTTAACATTCGTGATGTGATTTATGAAATAGGAAAGCCATTTTATTAAAAAGTGATTAAAAACTTTGATGAAAGAATCGACATCTGTCAGTGTGGTCGTGGTGGACATTTGTCAGATTTCATTTTTCATTCATAATTCCTGAACTTTTCTCTTCGTAATACAATAAAAATTTGAGTCACCTTAATCTAAATTTGTTGTGTTATTTTGTTTAGAAAACAAACTTCTCGTTAAAAAGCCCAAGAGGTTTTTAAATTATGCATTCCCTTAAAATGTTTTAAACTTTTTTAACACTTATTTGGGTATGATTTTACGTCGACCCTCGTCAAATTTGGTTTGTAAACAAACCGGTTTCGGCTATATGCCATCTCTTTTTTAACACCTTTGCAGTACAACCATTTACAAGCAAATTTTGGTTTTTGATTCACCTTAATATGCATCATTTACATTGCGAAACAGGCTGCTGAAAACACTTTTCAGCTAAGGGATATGCTGACAGCAACATTTCGTAACTTTTTACAAAATTACAAAAAGTATTGATAAGCTGTAGGTTCAATCCCCCATAAAATGAAATTGTCATTAATATTGCTTTGCAATTGAAAAAAATGTTGCCAGAAGCAATTTACAGTTAAAAATCAATGTAGCCGAAACATTTTAGTAAAATGAATAAAGTACGACTTTAGCAACATAATTACTTATTTATTTCCCTTAAACTATTTTTATATGGATTTTGATAGCATTTCGCACGAAATCATGAACACAGCAGCATGCTTAACTACTAAACAAATGAGCTACACTTATTTCGTGGTGTTCGCAATCACTTCACCACTTGAGTTTTATTCTGCTGTTCCCTATTTTAATGGAAGATCCTAAATAAAAAAAGTAAAGAAACGAATACAAGTGGTTTCGTTTTTAAAGATGTATCGAAAAAAGTGGTATTTATTTTTTATTTGGCTTGGTGACATATCCAAATTCTGCAAAATAGACCCAACAACGATTGGCGTTGATCCAGATTTTTTTAAGCGAATTTTGCCTAAGGATTAAGCTCACTTTTGTGTAAATGGATACGTCAGTAAGCAAAATTGCTATATATAATGATAATATTCGGGTGTGTGCTAAGGTACAGTTACATTCAGAAAAACTGACAGTCACACCTTCGGCGGGCTTTTCTCTATAGAGGTTGATCTACATAAGGAAGATATATTTTTGGTTTAACCTCCCTGATCTCATATTTTGCTAACCCTTATAGGGGTGACCAGTCCCCCCTGAGGGTATGCATTTTAGATGGATCTCTTCCCCATCTTGGCATGTGCGTTTGGGGGGAAAAGGCGGCAGCAATTGCCTGTGATAGCAGTAGCCCCAAACTGGAAGATGCATAGGTCTCTCGAAGTCCGACCAGTGAAAATACACCCTGCAGGCTAGTAGGTAGTGTACTAGCTTGTGAGTGTGGGGGTTGTGGGTTCGATTCCCAACGAAGACCTTGGTTTTTTCACTACAAAAATAAAAATTAACCGTCGGTGGGGCTGTTTAGTGATGAAGGCATGGTCATTGGTCGCTGTGCTGTCTTTATATGACAATTAATTTCCGACTATTTTTCTACTTTCACCACCTGTTTCATCTCTTCCTTATCCCTTTCCTAAAGAATGTAGCACGGTACTTGACTAAATAGGCATTGTTGTCTGAAGTGCTACTGCTCTGGTATCACGGGAACCAGGACTACGTCTCAGTTCTGGTTATTTGTGAGGTCCCTCGGAGAGTTACATTGTAGCTGTTGGTATAGTTGGTGCTTTGAAGAAAGTATCCAAAGAGAATGTTAACGTGGGTTAGCTTGCACATGCAATAGGACAAAGAGTTGGATAGTCTCCAAATCCTCAGCAAGAAGCTACCTTGCACTCAAAAATTTATGGATTCATAAACCCACACTTCTTAAAAAACGATTCTGGTTGTAACATTACAGTCAATGCTGACCGCTATAGGGACCACAGACTTTTTTGTCCATCAATTGATTAACCGTGATGTGCAGGAACTGTGGTTTCAACAATACGATGCAACATATCATACAGCATATGCCCTAATTGATTTACTGAAAGAAACTTTTGGCAACTGCTTCACGTTTCGCACTTGTAAAGCTGTCTCCATGAATGTGCGATTTAAGCCGTTAGACAATTATTTGAGGGATTATATGAAATAGCCGGTCTATGTCGATAAGACTGAACTGATTGACCATTTGAAGGGTAACATACGCTGCATTATTGTTGTAATATAGCCAAAAATGGAAAAAGACGTTGAAAATTACATTGAAAGGTTCTATACCTCTATAAAAATCACCCTTTAAAAATTAAAAATTTTAATGTTTATTTTCCATTCCAACTGACATTTTAAACTCTTTTTGTTAATATAGAGAACATTAATTCAAACTATTCCTGTATCAGCAGAAATTACATGTGAAAGTAAAAAAATCACGTTGACAAACTCTTACACACTTGACAAAAAAAAAACAGTTAGAATTCCCTTAATGGTCATAAAGTACAATTTTTTACAGTTTATATAAAGTTAAACTATTAAATAGTTTTAATACGATCAATGATACTTAAGAAAGGAAAGAAACTTTGTAAATGCACGCATAAGCACCACTGCAACCTGCAAGCGAGGAAATTACAAACTAAAAAAACACTGTTGCTAAGGGAGAAAGACAAGTGTAATGTAAAGAAATTGCATGTCGGTAGAAATCTAAATGTGCATTAAGGGCTATGACACACTTTAAGATTTAGTTGTGAGTAGATATATTAATGCCTGCTGTTACCACTAAAAAAAAGCGAGGCTCAAAATTTTAGCCATTAAAAATGTTATAGCAGATGAAGCCTTATATTGGTGAAATATATAATCCACCATTAATTTGTAGTTAAAATAGATTAAATTGATCGGCACCGCTTTTAAAGGCTGGCCTTAAAATCATTGAGGTGATCTAAAACATGATCCTCGAATGCTTTTCTTATTTAGGCGTCAAAAACAGAATCGTAGGATAAATTTTAATTTGTTTTTTTTGTTTGATTTTTTGTTTTATGGAAGAACTATTCTTAGTCATAGATATTTATATCAAAGTATATTTTTAGGTGCCCGTGTAGGCTAGTAGATAGTGTACTAGCTTGTCAGTATGGGGGTTGTGGGTTCGATTCCCAAGAAGACCTTGGTTTTTTTTTCACTACAAAAATAAAAATTGACTGTCGGTTGGGCGGCTCAGCGATGAAGGCAGAGTCACTGGTCGCTGTGCTGTCTTTATACGGCAGTAAATTTCCAACTATCCGTCTACTTTCACCACCTGTTTCATCTCTTCTCTATCCCTTTCCTAAAGAATGTAGTACGATACTTGACTAAGTAGGCATTGTTGCCTGAAGTGCTTCGTCTCTTTAAAAAATAAAAATTTTAATTTAACTAACTTTTACTCTTATATTATTTTTCATGTTATTTGTGTTTTGGATTTTAATTTTTTACCTCAGTTTAATCTTAAAAATTTTTCTTAAATCACTGTAGTTATTGCCATTGATGAAATAAGTTATATCATAAAAATATTTACTTAATATTTCTGTTATTATTTGTCCCTTGAGTATCATAAACTATTTGCTGTCGTTGCTGTTATTTGTGTATTATACGTTTTTGTTGTTTTCGATGACTTCTTATAAGGACAACCATTATTTTTCTGTTGCGTGTACATTTTTTTTAGTTAGTTTAGCACTTATAAGGCTTATTCTCAACATTATACCGTGTGATATGTCGAATAATTGACCAAGAAGATGTATTCAATTTTTAGTTATTTTTTTATTTTATTATTAATTGTTTATGTTATCTGTGTTATTTTTTTTTTTTTGCTATTGCTTTTCCATTTAATATTTCTTCTGCTATTGTTCTTCATATACAAAGACATTCTGTTTTAAGAATACAAATTACAGTTTATTAAATAAACTCTTAATGGATACTAACTGGAATAACATATTATCTTGCATTGATATGCATCAAATGACTAAAGCATTCTACAATAAGTTGTATTCCTTTATGGATCTTTGTATTCCGAAAAAAATAACCAAGCAAAAGGTTGGACCTCCTTGGAACAATAAACAATTATCGTACACTAAAAATAGGAAGAACAGACTATATAAAAAATTCAAACAGTCTGGTGATTCTACTGATTATTTAAGGTATTCTATTAGTCGCGCTACATACTCTTCGCTTAACAAACTATCTTATAGTATTTATATGCACAAATTGAAAGTCAATTTAAAACGCAATCCAAAAGCATTTCACAGATTTGTAAATCAAAAAAAGAAAATAGATGGATTCCCTTCTACTTTAAAGTTCCAACAAACCGAATCTAGTGATGAAACTGTTATATGCAATTTATTCGCTGACTTTTTCTCGACAAATTACTCAGTTGCAGATTATGATGAATGTTTTAAGTACCCATTTAATATTGCAAAATCTCAAACGATTAATATACCACTTATCGATATTTTGACAATCTCCAAGGAATTGAAAAGGATTAAATTTTCATATAATTGTGGACCTGACAACATCCCCAGTAATATCTTGATAAATTGTGCTGAAAGTATTTCCATCCCTTTGGAAATTTTATTCAACATGTCAATAAAATATGGTACTTTTCCTGAAAGCTGGAAAGATTCTTATATTATTCCTTTATTTAAATCAGGTAACAGGTCTGATATTTCAAATTACCGTGGTATTGCAAAATTAAGTACTATACCCAAATTATTTGAAAAAATTATCACTGAACATTTATGCTTTCATACATCAAGTTTGATAACCAATAATCAACATGGATTTCGGAAGGGATGCTCTGGCATAACAAATCTTTTACACTTTTCAACAATTATTCATCGTGGATTTTTAAAAAAACAACAAACAGACGTTATATATACTGATTTCAGCAAGGCATTTGATAAAATAAATCATATCCTCCTAAAGAAAAAATTGGAATTAATAGGTTTTGCCGATTTAACTGTCAAATGGATTTACTCTTACCTAACGAATAGGAAACAAATGGTCCGTTTTAATAACGCCTCCTCTAGATGCATAAAGGTTCTATCTGGAGTACCACAGGGAAGCCACCTTGGGCCGCTTCTTTTTTTGCTATTTATTAATGACTTGCCTGATGTCATTCAATCATCCAATATTTTGATGTATGCTGACGATGTAAAAGTTTTTCTTAGTTATTGTCAAGTAACTGACCAGCAACGCCTCCAAAGTGACCTTAACTCTTTTCACAACTGGTGTAGAATAAATCGTATGGAGCTAAATCTCAAGAAATGTAAATATATGTGCTTTGCTAGAAAGAAACCGATAACTGCATGCTACTATATCGATGACCATCATTTGGAGGAAGTTGACAAAATACTTGATCTTGGATTGCTACTTGACTCCAAACTCAATTTTATTGCACATATCAATCTGACAGCAAACAAAGCTAGAGGTGTACTTGGATTTGTGAAACGTTGGGCTAAAGAGTTTGATGATCCATACGTTACCAAAAGCCTTTATATGTCCCTTGTCAGGCCTATTCTAGAGTATGGATCCGTCATTTGGGACCCTATATATAGAAAATACTCAGATGTTCTCGAATCTGTTCAAAAACAGTTCCTGCTTTTTTGCCTCCGTGGTTTGAACTTTAACCCATTGGACTTACCTGCCTATTCAGCTAGACTTTCTCTTATTAAGCTACCAACTTTAAGGAGTCGTAGAACAGCACTTAATATTTCGTTCATTTTTGGTGTGATAATTGGCGATGTTTCTACTCATTCACTTATTAACAGGATTACTCTAAATGTTCCGCAACGCCCTACACGACATTTTATACCTTTAGCAGTGGAATTCTTTCGAGCCAATTATGCTAACGCAGACCCTTTTAGGAGAATTTGTGCAGATTTTAATAAATATTATAATTTCGTAGATTACAATTTGTCAGTAAGCGCAATAAGGAATAACTTATTAGTTTACCTGAACAACTAGGTGTTTGCATTTATGTATATTTTTTTTTTTTTACAAAATTTGTTTTTATTGTATGTATGTTAAATTTGAGCAAATTTTTATGTTGTATGTAAAGCTAGTATTTATTATTAATTAATTTAAGATAATTTATATTGTATTTTAATTAAAATGTCTGCAAGGATGTTAAATTCCGTAGACAGTTGATGATAAATAAATAAATAAATAAAAAAAAACACTGAAGAAATATGTTGATGTGCTTTAGTAAACTAAAATTTAAAAACAGAATAGAGTATTTGTGTTGTGGGTATTCTAAAAAAAAAATTTCTTCCTGAGCATACATTTGTGGAATATAGTGATCTCATCTCACTAAAATCAAATCTGTTTTCAATTTTCACGAATAATGTACATTTTTTTTGCATAACTAATATTTTCCCCTAAACAAAGCGACCACGCTAACTTATTTTAATATAACTCGTTAACTGGTTGTTCGATTAGCACCAAACGATGCGGCATAAAATTATCTTTAATATACTCAACTAACAACATTTTGTTTGCAACAATAATTTCCTTGTTTTAAATATTTGAGTGCAAATAAATATTTGAGTGCAAATAAATATTTGAGTGCAAATAAATATTTGAGTGCAAATAAATAATTTTATTACTTGGAGGTATTTTTAAAATTTATGGACTCACATTTTATGATACAAAGGATCCGAGAGGAAGAGCATGCGGCGGCTCAGCAATTTTAATAAAGTCAATACTGAAACACCATTTTTTGGACAGCAAGCATGAAGACTATTTGCAAGCCACAACTATTTGTGTTGCAAATCTTTTTAATAATATAGTAATATCATCAGTCTACTCTCCTCCCATGTTTTCGCTAACCGAGGAGCAGTATGGACAATTTTTTAAAGGTCTTGGACCATGTTTTCTGGCAGCTGGCGATTATAATGCGAAACACAATTACTGGGGTTCGCGCATAATTACACCTAGGGGCCGAGCATTGTACAACGCTATTAGCAGTAATGATTTAGATGTTGCTTCAAGTGGTCAGCCTACATACTGGCCTACTGACAGACAAAAAATTCCGGATGTAATAGATTTTGCTGTCACAAAAAATATTTCAAGAAATTTAGTCACAGCAGAATCTTCCATGGACTTATCTTTGGATCATTCTCCAACCATTGTAACTATTTGCAGCCCGATTAGAAGACATTTGTTTTTTCCTGATACAAATATGATCAGTCGCATCAACTGGTTGAGTTTTAAAAAATATCTCAGCAGCCATTGTTCGGAGAATATTTTACTAGAAACACAGGAGGACGTGGAGTGTAGCCTTGCAACTTTTAGTGAAAATATTAAACAAGCAGCACAGCTTGCAACAACTAAACATCCGCAGACTACTTTGGGTCACATCTATTCTTCAGACATTGAATGTCTCGTAGCGGAAAAACGAAGAGCTAGGAGAGATTTGCAACAACACAGATCGCCCCTGCATAGGCAGAGACTTAGAGAATGCACAAAGCGGCTTAGAGACTTACTAGCATTTGAAAAAACTGCATCTTTTGAGAAACATTTGAAGGGCCTCGTTGCTACACCAAACTCCAATTATTCTTAATGGCGTGCTACAAAAAACCTTAAAAGGCCCGTTGAGTACAAGCCACCTCTACGTAATATCAGTGGAGATTGGGCAAGAGGGACGCTGAAAAAGGCGACTTATTTGCCGATTACTTGAAAGATGTATTCACCCCACACATATGTACTGAGGATGTTAATTTGCCGATCGTAGTTGGATTACCCCCTCGACCCTTAAAGTTTAGGTTGCGTGAGGTACAAAAGTTAATCTCTGAAGTAAATCCGAAAAAAGCTCCTGGTATGGACGGCATAAGTAACAAAATGTTGAAGGAGCTCCCCAGTATTGCAGTCAGAATCATGCTTGCCATTTTATGGCTTGAATACTATCCTGACCACTGGAAGATTTCTAAAGTTAAAATGATTCCAAAACCGGGTAAAGACCTAACCAAAACCGAGTCTTATAGGCCCATAAGTTTATTACCAACTATTTGAAAGGACTTCGAAAACTTGCTTATAGATAAATTGTCTCCAATGCTAAGGGATAAAGGGTGTATCCCAAACCATCAATTTGGTTTTAGAAGTAGACATAGCACAATTGAACAAACCCATAGATTGGTTCAGGGGATAAGAAGGACTTTTGAAGAGAGGAAGTATTTTTCAGCTATTTTTATTGATGTTTCTCAGGCTTTTGACAAAGTTTGGCATGAAGGTCTATTTCTGAAACTGACCGCTCACTTGCCTTGTAATATAAGCTACATAATTGGACGAAAATTTTCTGTTGTTGAAGGAGACTTCGTTAGTGTATCCAAATCAATTTCTGCAGGCGTACCACAAGGTAGCATTCTTGGACCAGTTTTTTACTTGATATATACCTGCGATATGTCTGTAAGTGAAACTGTCCACACTTCTATGTTAGCTGATGATACAGCGTGTCTAAGTTCGCATGAAAACTCCCATCAAGCATCCATAAATCTTCAGCAACATATAACTCAGTTAGAGTTGTGGTTAAAATTATGGAGAATTAAAGTGAACGTTCAAAAGTGCATTCATGTGATCTTCACCCTGCGAAGAGATAATTGTTCACCCGTTCGAATCAATAATCACATTGTTCCTCACCATACTTATGTGAGATATATACATCTTAACCGTCGCCTTACATGGAAACATCATATTGACTCAAAGTTAACACAAATGAAACTTAAGCTAACACAACTACATTGGCTCATTGGCAGGAACTCAAAACTTAGCCTAGATTGTAAGCTTCTAATTTACAAGACTATTTTAAAACCGATATGGTCTTACGGAATCCAACTTTGGGGCACTGCCTCAGCTTCAAACGTGGATAGAATACAACGCAGATTCTATTACGGTTGATGACTTCCGCCCCATGGTACATCAGAAATTCAAACAAACATTGTGATTTAGACATACCGCTGGTGACTACAGAAATCATCAAATACGCAGGCAAAGACCATCCTAACCCCCTTGCTCGCAATATCTTAAATTATAGTGGACATAGCCGATTAAAAAAGAGGGATACCGCAGCTTTAATCCTATATGCTATAGACGATACATCTTAGGAATATTTGCTCGGTTTTTTTATGACAATTTTCTTTTTTACTCAAAAGGTTAGGCCTGACATGGTTAGGACAAATGTAACTTTTTTTAGAATTTAAGATTTTAATACTTATTGTTAGTTCTTTTCGTGAAGATATAATAAATAATTATTGAGAGTTAAAAAAATAAAATGACCGCCGTAACTATTCTAGTCTAAGCACATGCTGGACGTGTAATTTTAGCTCCTCTTTTTAGCATTGCTTGCAACATATCACGAATAATACGAAAAATGTTGGCCTTGAAGGCGGTTATTGGTGCTGTTTTTTTTTTTTTAATAAACAATTGACTTCGTTAAGCCTTAAAAGTAATAATTTAAACTAGTCCAAATAACAAATATCGACTTTGTGAAAACAATTAACAAGGGAATGACTGCGATCGCCACATAACATGTGATACCATCCTGTTAAAGTTATACCTCCCTCATATCACTATCATTCACAGTTTTAAACCAAAAATCATTGGTTATAGAGCGGTAACAAACTTCGTAAACCTTCATCTATTAAGAAATAAGGTTTAATGATGCCGGTTTACATTTCTTTTAATGAAACGGAATATTTACGGTCCGTGTTGTATATTTATTTCGCTACATATGCGGGTATTTTGTATGTGAACAAAAAAATGAAAAATGAGTCTAATCAATAAACATTCATCTATTTCCAACTAGTCTACAGCTGAAACGACTACAGAAATATACACATGATGGTTTTGTGATTTTAATTCCTAAATTAGTTGGATATGCAACATATGAACACATATAGCTGCCCCTGTAGGCTAGTAGGTAGTGTACTAGCTTACAAGACGGGAGCTGTGGGTTCGATTCCCAACAAAGACCTTGGTTTTTTTTCACTACAAATAAAAATTGACTGTCAGTGGGCCTGCTCAGTGATGAAGGCATGGTCACTGGTCACGGTGCTGTCTTATACGACAGTTAATTTCCGTAACTATCCGTCTACTTTCACCACTTGTCTCATCTCTTCTCTATCCCTTTCCTAAAGAATGTAGCACGGTACTTGACTAAATAGGCATTGTTGCCTGAAGTGCTACTTCTCTTTATAAAAAGAAAAATAAAAAGTAAAATATGAAAATCCTCAATTTCGACCACCAACGGCGAATCAGTAAATTTAGGATTTCTTTCCATGTTGCCGCTTTTATTATTATTTTTGTTGGTTTGCTTGGTGGAATAAAAGCAAAGAAGTCGTTTATTAACCGAATTTATGAATGAAATTTAAAGTAAATCTGAATAATTTGCTTGCGCTGTTCCAGTCAAAATCTAGTTATGATGATTTGATGGAGTATACTAATTTTAAATATCAAAATTTATGTATGACACTTCGTTTGATTGTTTACACTTCCGTTATTACTGGGCCAGCAAAATCTGGTAAAAGGCCACTAATTTTTTTGGCAATTCTATGAATAGACTACGATTTTACTAGCTAGCTAGTGACTAGCTTAGGGCTAGAGTGGCACCAGCAGATACTAAATCTTGTCCACATAATATCGCCACTGTCATTGAAGTATAAATTTTTGATTAAGATGATTCAAATTTTTATTGTATTACAAAGAGAAAAGTTCGGCAATTATGAGAGAAAAATCATATCTGATACCCTAAGATGTGGATTCTTTCACCAAAGTTCTTAATCACTTTTTGGTAAAATTATGGTCCTATTTCGTTAATCATATCACGGATTTTGACTTTTAAGGCTTAAATCGATTCGATTAGCTCCGAATGGAATCTGTCCTTAACATAGCCCCACAAAAAATAATCCAGTGGTATTAAATCACACGATCTAACTGCTGATTGTTTTGAAATTATGCAATCGGCAAATTTGGTTTGCAATAACTTGATCGTTTCATTAGCTATGTGATATGTTGCACCATTCTGTTGAAGCCATATGTCAAAATTGAATTGGTACCATCTCGCGATAACGTAACCCATTGACGTTTATCGCATTACCAGCTTCATTTTCTGAATAAAAACAGCCCAATCAAGTCTTCTGCACCATATAGTGACATGTGGAGTATACAAGGCTTCTCAATAATTGCTCTAGGATTTTCAGACGCCCAAACCCGGCAATTTTGCTTGTCGGCATTCCCTGACAATTAAAATAGTCTTTGTCTGTAGAAAAACCAATATCAATTCCAGCACCACACGAATCTTGTAGGGCTTTAAAGTCAAATCCTTACGCAATATTCGCCAAGTGATGGTTTTGGCTAAGCCCTATTACTGAGAACGTCGAGGAATTGACAAATTTGGATCAGCTTCAATACTGTGACTAACGGCTGCGATGTTTTCAGTTAAACGACCTGATCGAACAAGCGTTGGTGTTCGCACATTTTGTATCGAGTCTGTCGATTCAAATTTAACGACTAAATTTTTAATAGCCATCTTAGAAGGACGATTATGTTGTCGGAAAATATCACGAATTTTAAAAATGTAACTTTAACAGAGCCACCATCTTCATACTGGAGTTTAATTATTTTAATGCGATTTCCCTGCGAAATTGAATTCATTATAACAATTGCCAATGTATTTACTACGAATACGTTGGTATTGAAACAATATAAAAAAATCGCCTATTCTACATTTAAGACATTTCATAAGCCGCATCCTTTATTACGTTTGGTTTAAAATTCCGTACCTGTATAATATTTATGCAAAATAATTTAGCACTCAAAAACTTTTTTCCTAGTTAAGTATCATTATCGTTTAAGTACTTTTGGTTTTTTATTATCAGTATCTCTTTATAAACACCTGTTTACCCTAAAGGGTTCACATTGCCTTACGTTGATAATTGCTTGGACTTTTGCACGTATAACATTGAATTTTAATAAAATTTTTATTAAATTATAAAAAGTAGACAAATATTTGTATAAAAAAAAATGTTATAAAACTAAAGGCAAAATAATGGTTAATGTAAATATAACTTGAACATGTTTGCAGGCAAAAACATTTGCACGTTTAATGGTAAAAGGAAATAGCAAATTTAAATAAATATTTATGTGGGAAATTTTTATTACAGCAAAAAATAATAGAAATTGCTGCTAAGAAACTAATAGTTTTAGAAATTTTTCCTAAAAGGAGGAAATAGTAAATGTGAAAATAACTTTTATTTAATCGGTAGACTTTTAGCATTTAGTTGATTTAAATATAATTGAATGTTACAGGTGTAACAATTACATTTTGCAACTTTTAAATTTTAAGTAAATTGAATTTATTTCAAAACATAAATTAAATATTTCACCCCAAATTAGCACATTTAGAAAGGGTAAGTAAATTATACATTTCACATTTAAATAGCTGGTGTTGAGTGTTATTCCCCACAAAACATTTTATAAAATTTATTTAATGTCATTTAATTCTACAAGTGTAAAATTTATTTTTATATTTACTGCCTGACATGTTCGCCTTTAATAGGAGGCTGCAATATTTTCTTATTGGAATAAAAAGAAAAATAATTTTTGTATATCTTTCAATTTTATGCATTTTGTACATGTTCAATTACAAGTAACGCATTGTTACCATTTCAGAAAACACTTTATAAAAATAAAAGAATAATGAAAAGAAAATTTAAGGTTTGAAAGAGTTTATTTGGGCAAAAAATTTGCTGATAAAACGATTATGAAGCAGACCTTTTTGTAATAACAGAATAATAAAGTTTACTGTCTTGTTTTTATAGCAGAAATTTAGAAAAAGAATATGCAAGATAGGCATAAGTTAACTTAAATTAATTAAACAATTTAATTCTCTTAATTTATTTCTTTTAAGTCATATTTGTTATATATTTAACAGCTTGGAAAAAGTCCTAACAGAATTACTTCCCTGAGTCCAATTTTTTTTTTGAAAACTAGTATGCTACGAATACGTGTGAATAGCTATAACACAGTATAATAGTGTTATAAATAATAGTAGTATAAAAGTACCTCTATTAACCTAAGCAGTACAGCAGCATGCATACCATTATTGACACTTATGGACACACATTAAGGGAAATAGGTAAATGTATGACATTACTACATCTTAGCAAAAGAGGATGAAGACTAGATATTCGACACAACCTCAGACACCATTTTCACACTACGAAAACCAGTCAGACACCTGAACAAACGGAAAACACCCTCAGGCAGGCATACGTAGATAGATAATAATAAAAGAGCCGCCGCCACTTTTCTTTTCCTGAAGATGTAAACCAATGGTTTGGTGCCTAATTAACCCTTTGCCTATCCCCGATCAAAAAAAAAATTTAGACCGTATGTCCAAAATTTTTTGTTTGTTTACAGTACAGTTTTGGGCATCATATTTTGTTTTTTCCATTATATGTAATTTAAGTATTTTTTTTTTCATTAAGAGAAGTAGCACTTCAGTTAGCAATGCCTATTTAGTCAAGTACCGTGCTACGTTCGTTAGGAAGGGGAAAGAGAAGAGATGAAGCATGTGGTGAAAGTAGAAGGATAGTTACGAAAATTAACTGTCGTATAAAACAGCACAGCAACCAGTGACTATGCCTTCATCGCTGAGCAGTCCCAACGACAGTAATTTTAAATTTTTGTAGTGATAAAAACCAAGGTCTTCGTTGGGAATCGAACCCACAACCCCCCGACAAGCTAGTACACCACCTACTAGCTTACAGGGGCACCACGGTATTGTAGAAACAGTTTTTCTTTAAAAAAAATGTGTGAGTCATATTATGATACACGCACATTTTTTTAACATCATTTTGATCCAGACGTTCTGTGTATCATATATTATTCACAAACTTTTTTTAATTTTCTTACAGAAGTCTTGTAAGCTTTTACGACTACAGCAAAACAATGGATCCAAAAAACTTTTTATGGTCAGAAAAGAATAAGAAGCATAGATTTCGATGTTGAGAAGGAGGACTTATTCCAAGATAGTGGTGATGACTATGTTCCTTCTGATTTTAGCTTTCCATTATTTTCCTCTTCTGATGATAATGAAGAAAGTTGTGAAGCATATTGTTACGGATGTATCTTGGTTAAGTTTTAAAAGAAAATAATTAAGGATTAAATAAACTAGTGGGTATGTTGCTTACGAACTGCCTGGCTTGCTAAGAAAACTTTTAATACAACAAAAAAATTTCTAGTTACAAACTGCGTAAAAATTTTATAAATAAAAAACAACAATTTTTTATGCTGTTTACTAACATCGTGGCATATAAGACACAAGCAAATTTGCCAACAATAAAAATGGATGCTGTTTACCATTTGCGTAGTTTTCTAAGAAACCTTTTCTACAAAAGACAACATCAAATATTTTGAAATAAATCCCAAGCAGAAACCTTATCAGCATAAAAACAAAAACAAAAATACACACAGACATACAGGTGCCTATACATAGAATAAACAACATACAACAACAAAATGTGATATAAAGGAAAATTTTCTAGACTTTAAATGGATAAATATAAATACGGCAGCGTCTGAGTGAATAGTCAATCAGTGTAAAAATAAATTTCATAAACTAAAGACGTGCATCTTAAGTAAATTGTTCTGTAGTGTCAACTTTGTGTAGTTAAAGTAAATAAAATTGTTATTAATTTAAAAACTTTAAAAACTGGTGTTATTTATTTAGCAATAAAGAACTCACAACAAAACGTTTATAAAATGTATAAACGTAACAATATCATGTATTGGAAGAGGAAATTACATCTCCCTCGGCAGCTTTCGCAATTCCTGAGTTCCAGCAATGGAACTCCACTTTTGAAGCAGGAGCTAGGGTAAATTTCAGGGGAAAATATGCTTTAAATAAATGCGTTTTTTTGATGAAGCGATAATACAATTGATGGTTACAGAAACAAATAAGTATGAAAAATAATTTATGGAAAATAATCAGATGGGTCGTAATTCTCGTGTATGCAGATGGTCAGATGTAACAATGAGTGAAATGAAAGCGTTTTTGGGTGTTTTAATTAGTTCTGGTCTGATAAATCAGCCTAACATGGACGACTATTGGAAGAAAGATGAAATTTATTATCATCCTTTGTTTCAAAAGACTAATAGACCGTACTAAGAAGTTATATTGCTATTTTCTGTCCTAACTAGCTGGTTTGTACTCAGTTAGGACAGAAAATAGCAATATTATTTCATTAACCGGTGGAGGAGAAATAAACATTATAACTAAAAATTACTTTGAAGTAAAGTAATACACTCCAGGTGAAGAAATTTCGGTAGATTAAATAATGAATTTACACTTGGGTGGACTTAAATTCAGAGAGTATAATCCTGGAAAAGTTCATTAATACGGTATAACGATATTATGTTTAGAATTTTTCGATGTATTGCAGTAAAGGATCATCATAAAAACTTCCAGAACTAGATCATTCTGGAACTATTGTTGCTTTCCTCACCGAGGGTTTATTGAATAAGGGAAGACTCCAAGTTGATGATAATTAATTTTATTTGGGTACGGTTTTCCGTCGACCCTCGTCAAATTTGGTTTGTGAACAAACCGGTTTCGGCTGTTTGCCATCTTCAGTGTTCTTTTCGTACTAGTTGCGTTCTATTGTTAGTTGTGTTTATATAGTTCGTGTCTCCCTTCGTGTTATTGCGTTCGTCACTTACTGTCTTTTTTGCCTGCATCTCTCTCTCTCTCCTTTTTCATTTATCTCTTTTTACCTAATTTGTCGTCCTTTTTTCATTCGTCTTCTTTCCTAACTAAATCCTTTTACGATCATGCTTGTTGTCCGTTTTTGTTTATGTGTGAACCTATTGGGTTTTTCCCCTTCCTTCCCCTTTTATGTGACATAATAATCTGTAATTGTACGTTTATGATGTTCTTTATTGCCTTGGTCTTGCACACCTGCGTAACGTTTTTGTGCTGGTGTAGTGTTTGTTTTCCTGTAAAAATGTTTCAACGGTTCAAATATTGTGTCCGAAGCAGTGTTTATTTGTTCATTTATTATTCGTCCGTCAAATGTTTTTTGTTTGTATATTTCCATGTTTTCCAATACATTTAGTCTCCTTCCTTTGTGCTGTGTGTGAAGCAGTTTAACCGTTGTTTTAATATGTCCTGGTGTACATTTGTTGTTAAATATATGGTTCGCGAAGTTTGATTCTGGAGTCGATTTTGGTTCTCGTAGTTTCTTGTTATAGTCTCTGATGTGTTCCCTAAATCTGGTCTTAATTTTTCGTCCTGTTTGCCCGATGTAGCTATAATGGCATGTACAAGTTAATTTGTACACTCCTTGTTTGTCTAGTATATTCGCCTCGGTTGTTTCATTCCGTAGTATTCTACGGAATGGTAATTGATGATAATTGATACAGTAGTATCTAGCAATGTTTTTGAATGAAAAAAAACTGATTAGTGTGGAACATTGCGGTCAAATAGAGTAGGATTTCCGCATATGAAACCTGTGAAATTGAAGAAAGGACACCTATTTGGATATATATATCTTTGTGATATTCAAGTGATGAAGTTAAAGGACATGAGGGAAACACACATGATTTAAACATTCCATGGTCTAGATATGAAAGGAACTGCTAGAAAAGGCGTTGCAAACAAAAATTAAAATTAACTTAATTTTTTATATAAAAACCTTTTGCTTGAAAAATAAATTACTTATAAAAATTAATAAGTTAATATAACTACAGTTATTATTTTATATACTTAATCATATCAAATTGTGACTTATTTTTTAAAAGTCACCAAATGATATTTGTTCCTAATATCATGTCGCCTAATTATTTGGTGTTTTAAAAATTTTTTATTGAAGAAGATAAAATATTAACCTAAACAATTAAAATAATCAAGGTGTTTGTTATGACGTGATTAGGTTTACATTTGCAGCTGGCCGTGAGCCTTAATCAGATGGTAGCTATTATTATTATCATTGTGAATGAAAAGCAACATCATTCACGCCTTAGAAGGCCTTCGGATACGTATATCCTCCGGTCACTCCTACTAGCAATTTCGAAAGCCCGAAGTAGGCCGCAGCCTTCACTCCTAGCTGAAGAGTTGGAGACTATCCAACTCCTAGTCCAGAACGCATGAAGCGTAATATAATTAA
The DNA here is from genome assembly GCA_030448955.1 of Trichopoda pennipes. Classification (NCBI taxonomy): domain Eukaryota; kingdom Metazoa; phylum Arthropoda; class Insecta; order Diptera; family Tachinidae; genus Trichopoda; species Trichopoda pennipes. The sequence continues at coordinate 322,890 of JASKUP010000011.1, read as the reverse complement.
GAACACGACGGCATTCACACTCGCTGCACCTGAACCATTCATTGTGTTCGTTGTGAATGATCCGACCTACAAACTTAAACGAGGGCCTTCAGACACACAGCCACCACGATACTCCCGAGGGGTCTACCTCAATAATCAGTCAGAGAACAGCTAAATGCCTAAAGAGACAAAAGAGCGGAACTCTGCGGGATACTGACTCCCGTGGAAATATAGTGGATTGTCCAGTTGACTCCTACTAGCCTTGAATGGGGACTGGGCTCCCTTTTATCCTGAAAGACACCAGTCTAGATGGCAGTTGTATGATCCATAAAGACTATCATGTGCCCCCGGGTGATTGTTATTTCATATTAACTCTAAAATAAAATTTTTTTAATTGAGAAAATAGAATCGAAATAAAAATAAACTTTTCTTTAAATCTTACTATTCGCGTATGGCGTATGGTATTTAGAAGTTTAAATATAAATTTGGCTCAATGCTTATGACTCCTTCTTCCCCATATGAAACCTTGCATAGCAGCTCTCATTAAAATAATTTCAAGGTCTTTCGCATTTTAAGTTTATGAAATACCAAAAACATTTCCATTTCTCTAATATGTTTTTATTTTTTTGTTTAATATATTTAGTTTTCATTGTTAAACAAAATAATTTAAAAAATGAACAGTGAAGAAAGCAGCAGCCAACAAACGACACAATATAATATAAATCACATCATGGCATGCAATAAATCCATTTCAACATGTTGCATGTAATGATGTTTTTATTGTCAAACTCATTCCCCAAAAATATCATGTACAAGTGGTTTACAGTACATGCCATCACACCAGGGACTTGGTGGCAGAAGCAAGATACAGTAACACCAACTTTCATTCTAAATATGGGTATATTATTACAAACACAACATCTCCATTAAGGCGGCCAGACTGCCGTGATTAACAATTTACAAGAAATTTTAGTGGTAGACAAGAACCGAGAAAAACATATTTTTTCTTAAATTTTTTAAAATTTAATTAAAAACATACAAAAAAAATTATACATTTTTCTTAATAATTTTTTTATAAATTTTCTGAACAATTTTTTTTTTAAATGTGACTGAACATTTCGTTGAAATATTGTGATTTGATTTTTATATATTTCATTGTAACAATACTATCAACACTTAAGCAATTATTTTTCTTCAAGGACTTTTTTAAAATAAATTTTAGTATCTGGCAACCCTAATCTACTCACATATACTCTGACATACATACATACATGCTAAAATAAGATATAAAAAATATAGTAAAGGTGATTAATGAAGGAGAAAACCTTAAAGCCAATGAAAAAATAATAAAAGAAACGAAAATATTTCGTAAGGAAAATTTTAGCTGTAATTTCTTTTTATTATAAAAAAAATTAAATATTTTCACTAAAACCTTAAGGAATTTGTAATAAGAATGGTAGAAAGTAAAAATAAGTTTCAAATGAATTCATATTAAATTTCAAATGCCTCAAAATGGTTTATGTGTGAATTTGATAATATAGAATATCTCTCTAAATTAGTAAGAGTTTTTCGAGATATACCTCCCTTAGAGGAAAGGCTCACTATGTGCATACATAAATTGCAAAATTCTTTAATATAAGACATCGTTGTTGGTTAAAACAAGAGCTAAAGCAATATTAACTTGAATTAAAAAAAATCTTATTTTATTTTTCCTTTTTTGTTTTCCATTTTTGTTTTAAATTTATATATTGTTACAGAGATGTTTTCTTTAAGTTTTAAAATGAAATAATTATATAGTTAAAAATGAAATGACCTATTGTGTACCTTACCAACTGCATAGTTTTTTAAGAAATCTAATGCACACAAGACAAAATCAACATGTTTATTATAAATTATACGAAATAAATTAAACAACAGAAAACAAAAACAACTAACACAGAACAAAAACAAAACATACAGCCAAGCAAGTGCCTAAATTGAATGATAATAACAACAAAAATATGGGGTGGTGTTAAAGTATAATATTCCTGTAAATGCCAGAATTGCTTAAAACAACTACATAAGCACCAGTTGCTGGGCAAATGAGCTGAATTCAAGTTGAAACCACAGGCACAGGCTAAGCAGACATGAAGAGACTGGCACATAGAAAAAATTAAATCAAGTTTTCTCAGAGTTCTCAAGAAAGAGACAAATATAGTCAAAAATAGTACAAATATAGTATAAGAAAACAAAACAAAACTTGAAGAACAACAAGTATTAAACAATTTTTGCAGCAAAAAGCAATTTTATTTCTTAAATTTTTATTAATACATGATCAATGAAGAGAAAATGTGATTTTAATTGGTTTCATGAGTAAAGTAAAAGATTTAAAAGTAAAAATATCATGAAACATGTAGTGTTTTATTAACGCAAAAATGGTGCACTGTGATGAAATCCATTGTTTGTTAGCAAACAATATAAAAGAAAATGTTAGAAAAAAGATTGTATTTATCTGATGAAATTATTCTTAAATACTGCCCAGTAAACAATTTATTTGCTCTTGCGCTATTAGATTAGCTGCTCAAAGTTGGCTCATCTTACGAAAGCTGATAATTATGTGTTTGAAGCGGAACTTCCAAATGATGAGTGCAAGCAATTTTACTTTTCCCAAAACAGGAATCCAATTAGTAGTTTACAACCACCTCAACCTAAGCAGCCGTACACATAATAAAAAGTTAGTGTAGTAAATTCTCTTCAAGCATGCAATACTGCTAAATTAACTAAAGCAAAAACTTGTTGTCACAGTCTAAGCACCATCACGGTAAAAAACTAAATTGAACTTATTAAGAAATTCACTTTTAATAATTCACTGATTTTTAATTTTAGAAAAGATTCTATTTGGGCAAAGAATCAGTGAAAACCCAAGTATGTCAAGTGTTGCTGATAATGGCTAGCAAATTTAATTTTCCTAAAACATAAATCTTAACAGTTGTGCCAGAATTTCCATTAGTCCTTATGAATTAGTAAATAACACAAGCAGTATTACAGGTAAGCAACTAAACCAAACCTATTAAAAAAAGAAGATTCTACCGGACGCTCATGTTAATTATGCTACTGCAATCCTGAAATTATTCCTATATATTAGGTTGTAACCATAACTATCTCAACCACAACCTCATCTACTACAAAACTTGATTTAGCAGTTAAGTCAATATTTTTATTTAATTTTTTTTTTATTTTTATAAGATAAAAATAATAAAGAGTAAATTATTATTATTTATTAGTAGTATATTTAATACTTTTATATAACAATATACATATAATCAAAACAAAACTCGCGACTCAAAGTTTTGCGAAAAAGAGATAGTATATACAGCGTGTCGTGTCGCGTCTGAGCATAGTTTGTGGTTAAAACATTGTTGAGTATGACAACAAAATAGTATAGTATTTTTTAGGCGTTAAAGTGGTGAAGTTACCTTTGTGTTTAGTTTGTGTGAAATAAAAACAAATAAATCGCTTAGTTTAAATCACTAAAGTGCAGTGTTATTCTTTTGCAATAAAAAGTTCAATACAACACAACATTTCTCAAAAGGAATAAACGTAGTAATATAATCAATCTTTAGTTGTTAACTGTATGTAGGCTTCTTTTGAAACCCTCATAGTCACAATACTCACAGAATGTGTATTAGATATTAGATTCTAAAATACAAAATTTAGAAAAATAAATTAAATATTAAATGGAGTCACCATAAAGACATAGTTTGACATATGTTGCCAGACGATTTCATTAGTAATACACAAACAACTGAAATAGGGACAGAATATATGTTAACACTTTATTTAGCAGAAAAAAAGAAAACAAATTTAAGGGTTCTACCGAACAACCGAATTTGACTCAAAATTGACGTACAATCTTTATCTTACTGTACCATAATAGGTAGGCACTTAAAATTAGGCAGATTAGATAGAAAAAAGGAAGAATACGAAATATCAGGATTTCCAACAAGAAGTCTGTTTTTCAATTGTGGCAACACTAGCAACGTGATAGTTTTGACATTTAGTTCTTTGACGTTTTCGTAATAAATGCATTGGCAATTGTTATAATAAATATAATTTCACACGAAAATCACATTAAATTAATAAAAATCCACTACGAAAATGGTGGTTCTGTTAAAGTTACATTTCGTAAAATTCGGAAAACGTAATCGTCCTTCTGAAAACGCTATTAAGAATATGGTCGTTAAGTTTGAGTCGACAGGCTCGATATAAAATGTGCGACCATCAACGCGTGTTTGACCGGGCCGTTTAGCTAAAAACATCGCAGCCGTGAGCCACAGTATTTAAGCAGATCCAAATTTGTCAATTCCTCTTCGTTCACAACAATTGGAGTTATCCAAAAGGACCTCATCGCGAATTTTGCGTAAGTATTTTACTTAGAAGTCTTCAAGTGGTGCAGGAGTTGAAGCCGACCGACTATTCGCATCGCTGTAGATTCGCTCAATTCATTCAGAAACAGCCGGCTGGTTTTTCCGAAAAAATCATTTTTAAACTAAGTCCATTTTCACTTGTCAGAGTATGTCAACAAGCAAAATTGCCGCATTTGGGCTTCTAAAAATCCTAGAGCGATTAATGAGAAGTATTTGCATGCTCAACAAAGTCTGGAGGTGTCACTGGTCCATTTTTTTATTCGAAAATGAGGCTGGAAATGTAGTAACGATCAGTGGATCATGCTATCGCGATATGCTAATAATTCAATTTTGACCTATTATTGACGTGGATGTGGAGATCAATGACATTTGGTTTCAACAGAACGGCGCTACATGTTACACAGTTACACATGAAATGATTAGTTTACAGCAAACTAAATTTCCCGATCGCATAACTTCACGACAATCAGTAGTACTTGGCTAGTCAGATCGTGTTAATTAAAACCACTGGATAATTTTTTGTGGACACTGGATAATTTTGGGTTAAGGACAGGGTCTATAGGGAGCCAATCAAATCGATTTCAGCCTTAAAACTTAAAATCCGTGATGTTATTAACGAAATAGAACCGCCATTGTGCCAAAAAGTGATTAAAAACTTTGATGAAAGAATTGACATTTGCCAGCGTGGTTGTAGTGGACATTTGCCAGATATAATTTTTCATTCATAATTGCCAAACCCTGTAGAACACCACAAATTTGAATTATCTTAATCTAGGTTTTTTGTTTTAAAAAATAAACTTCTTGTTGAAAAACCCTTTGTATATACTTTTTGCTGTAAAAGTTATCTTCTGTTATGTGTTATGAAGACTAATGCTTTCGACAAATTATTTTCTTTTCGCAAGAATTGTTTAGTTTTGTTAATGAGAATTTATAAAAATCTTGTAAAATGTTAGTTATTTCCTCATAACAAATTTAATTCGAAAACTATAAATTATTTAAACACCAAAACCATTTTCTATTATTTCTTGCAATTTTTCTAATAAAATACCCAATTTTATTTTAACACTCATTTATTAATTATCTTAAAATAATCTCTTTATTCTCTACACTTAATTACTGCTACCCAACAACGTCTAGCGCTAATAATAAACAGCTAATTAGCCAGAAATGCTCAATTAAAATCCCCAAAAAACGAACGAGCTAAAATAACAATGTAAACAAAATGATTAGAAACTGTAAAGGAAAAATAATTGCAGTGAATGCTTACAAGCACTTCTTGTACCACATTTCCGTTTTCCAATGTAAACTTCTTGTACTTGTACTGAAAAGGCGATGTACGTTGGTAACATTAATTTCTGAGTTTATGGTTTTTATTTTTATTTCCTTTATTTTGCTCTGCATCTATATCTTTAATTTTCTCTTTTAGTTTATGTTGTTAAAAGTTTGCTTGTTTATTTCTTGTGGCTACAAAAAGTTCATTTTTATAAGGGATCTTTTAACCTCAGCTACGGAAACGAATTCGGCTAAACTTTAGTTGGTATTGTTTTTGTTTTATTATTTCTTTCTAGTTGCTTACAAATGTAAGTGTACAGGCCAACTCAAAAAGTTTAGCTGTTAAGAATAAACACAGCAAAGATATGTAATTTAGTCCTGTACTTTCATTTCGAAAGATATTTTAATTCTAAAAATGAGTTTAAAAATTTAATTTTAATAAAAAGAAATAATTCTTTTTATTTGAAAGATCAATACATTCAAATGATTTAAGGCATAAAATCCACACACCACAACAGTTGTTGAAGAAGTGTGCGTTGGACGTGTTTTGGAATACTTTTTCGCTCACTAATAGTGAGTAAACTATTGTTGTTTACATGGACTTTAGTAAAGCACTCGAGAAAGTTAATCATAAATTTCTTCTGCGTGAATTAAGCTTGTTGGGTTTCACTAAGAATGGCCTTAAATGGATTTCATAATATCGGTTTTGTTAAAAAAAACATGTCCTATTTTAAAACAACACCTCGAGAGATATCAGTTTTATCTGGAGTACCCCAAGGCTGGGTATTTAAATAACGCCACAACATAACGTAAATTTATGCGCGCTGATTTGCCAAAGTGTATTCGTTAGAAATATCTTAGAGAATCCAGGGGATTGCTAATTTTATCGGTCCTAAAAACACCCAATATTAAATTTTTTTATTGAATTTCATTTGAAAATATTTGACGATTTATTTGATGATTAATAATAATAATAATGCTTATGTGTTATTTTATTAATATTAATGAGATATTTAAGATTCTAGTTGCCTTGAATATAATATTGTTCTCCAAAAATTTTTTGGAATATTATTTCAAATTCCCAAAATTATACTTGCTACAAAAAAATTAATCATTTAAACTAACTGAACCCAGGCTAGAGTTGTTAGACAATTTTCATTTCATCAGATTGTATTTCAATCCATTTTAATGCTGCGTAATTAGGCAACCGGAGCTCCTATATACCCCGGCAAGACGGGGGCACATTATAAGTCTTTATGGATCACACAACCATCTAGACTTGTGTCTTGCGGGGTAAAAGGGAGCCCAGTCCCCTTCAAGGCTAGCAGGAGCCAACTGGACAATCCACTGTATTTCCACGGGAATTAGTAAAGCCCCAGAGTTCCGCTATTTGTCTCTTTAGGCATTTAGCTGTTCTCTGACGGATTATTGAGGTAGGCCCTTCGGGAGTATCATGGTGGCTTTGTATTTTGAGGCCCTCATATGAGTTTGTGGGTCGGATCATTCACAATGAATAAAATGAATGGCCCAGGTCCAGTGAGTATGAATGCCGTCGTGTTCTTAATTATATTAAGCTTCATGCGTTCTGGACCAGGAGCTGGATAGTCTTCAACTCTTCAACAAGGAGTGAAGACTGCGGCCTACTTCGGGCTTTCGAAATTGCTACTAGGAGTGACCGGAGAATATATGTACGTATCCGAAGGCCTTCTAGGGCGAGGATGACGCTACATTTCATCCACAGTGGTAATGATCCATCCTGGTGCAGATGTAAATCTTATCACGTCAGACCCCGGCCAGATAAATATGTTTAATGTGAAAAATTTTTACATCGCTTTATAGAGTGGAATAAATTTTGAGACATCACTCTCATACAGGATTGCCATATTATAGTTATTATTTCCCAAACTAAGTATTTTTATTTCAAAATAAGGACAAAACAACTTCTATGAGGGATAAGTATTTTTAGGTAAATATTAATATTTTAATAGTCGTCGCAGTACTTGAGAATGGCCACAGATCAATTTGTTTAATATAAAAATCTTAAATAGAATTTTACAATAAAATTTTATTTATCCTTTTAGACTGCGGAATCAATGGGTTTAGGTTATGATTTGGAGGAAAAGCTTAAAAATTTTTAAATAAGCGGTTTTTCAACAAGAAGTTCGTTTTCTTTCCTTTTTTTTTGTATTATGAAGAAAAATGTTCGGCAATTATGAGTGAAAAATGATATCTGGCAGATGCCCACCTCGACCATGTAGATAGGCATTGATTCCTTCATCAAAATTTTTAGTCACATTTTTGAAAAATGGCGTTATCGTTAACCACATCACGGATTTTGGTTGTTAAGGCTGAAATCGATTTGATTGGCTCCGTATGGAATATGGCCTTAACGTAGCCCTACAAAAAAATAATTCAGTGGTGTTAAATCACACGATCTGGCTGGCCACTTAACTGCTGGTTGTTGTAAAATTTTGCGATTGGGATCATTGATCGTTTCATTGGCTGTATGACATGTTGTTTTTTTTCAGAAAAACCTGCCGGTTATTCCTGAATGAATTGAGCGAATTCACGGCGATGTGAATGGTCGGTCGGCTTCAATTCCTGCACAAGTTGAACCTTGTAAGATCCAAAATCAAGTCATTATGCAAAATTCGCCATATGGTGGTTTTGGAGAGCCCCAATTGTTGAGAATGTCGAGGATTTGATAAATTTGAATCTGCTTAAACACTGTGGCTAAGTTGTAACGGTGAAAGTCGTTACACTCGTTTTCACCTACACAAAAACACCACCTTAGTAATACTTTTCTGAATTTTAAAATGAATTATTATTATTTGTACTTATTGTTATTATTATTATTATTATTTCTATTATTATTATTACTCATTGTTCATTTAGTAATTTTAGATTTAGGAATTTTTATATTATAATTATTATATCATTTAAATTAACGGTCCGGGACGTAAGAGCGCCACCTGTGAGTCAGGGACGACAGGGTCATTAATGCGGTCAGCTGATATGTAGATTAAAACTCACCACTGATAGTGTCATGTCACCATGATGGATGATATGTGTGCGTGTGGCTGTGTGTGGGCATATTTGTGTATAAAAGGCGAAACATTTCGAGCAATGGGGATCAGTTGGCAAGCAGCTAAGCTGTAGGTAAGAAGTTCTTTGGGCAGGGACTGTTACATTCCGTAAAGACTTCTTATCAGCAGAAATTGGTTACTTGACTGTGCGATTAATACTGGGCAGGGACTGCACATTTCGTAGTATTAGTCAAAACAGCCAAGCACGCCAATAAACCCTACTACGGGGCAAAGCGTGAGCTGGTAAACTGTCGGTAGGAAGCCGCCTGTACCGCCGCCGCCTGTACCGCTGCCGCCTGTATCGCTGCCGCCAGTACCACTACTAGGTCCTGCCGCCTGAACCGCTGCCGCCTGTACCGCCGCCGCCTGTACCGCTGCCGCCTGTACCGCTGCCGCCAGTACCACTACTAGGTCCTGCCGCCAGTGCCGCTGCCGCCTGTACCGCTGCCGCCTGAACCGCTGCCGCCTGTACCGCCGCCGCCTGTACCGCTGCCGCCTGTACCGCTGCCGGCAGTACCACTACTAGGTCCTGCCGCCAGTGCTGCTGCCGCCTGTACCGCTGCCGCCTATACCGCTGCCGCCTGTATCGCTGCCGCCTATACCGCTGCCGCCTGTATCGCTGCCGCCTATACCGCTGCCGCCTGCACCGCTGCCGCATGTACCGCTGCCGCCTGTACCGCTGCCGCCAGTACCACTACTAGGTTCTGCCGCCAGCGCCGCTGCCGCCTGTACCGCTGCCGCCAGTACCGCTGCCGCCTGTACCGCTGCCGCCTGTACCGCTGCCGCCTGTACCGCTGCCGCCTATACCGCTGCCGCCTGTACCGCTGCCGCCTGAACCGCTGCCGCCAGTGCCGCTGCCGCCTGTACCGCTGCCGCCTGCACCGCTGCCACCTGTATCGCTGCCGCCTGTATCGCTGCCGCCTGTATCGCTGCCGCCAGTACCGCTGCCGCTTGTACCGCTGCCGCCTGTACCGCTGCCGCCAGTGCCGCTGCTGCCTGTACCGCTGCCGCCTGTATCGCTGCCGCCTGTACCGCTGCCCTCCGCCTTCAAGCGTTGACTCCCCGTTCCACGACTACGATTCCCGACCGTCCACTATCAAAAAGCCACCTTGTAAGAATTAGCTAATAAATGAACCTGGCGATAAGTGTTATAAAGTTTAGAAAACATTGAGTGTCATTCCTTCTACGGTAATAAACAATTAAAATTTGCAACGACCCTGGCCTCCGCTGTCGCTATCCCAGCAAACAGCGAAAACGTGTCGTTACAAAGTGCTGTGATGTTTTCAGTTAAACGATCCTGTCGAACATGCGTTAGTGTTCGTACATTTTGTATTGAGCCTGCCGACTTAAATTTAACAACCACATTCTTAATAGCGGTCTCAGAAGGACGATTATGTTGTTCGAAAATAGCACGAATTCTACGAAATATAACTTTAACAGAACCACCATTTTCATGAATTGAATTTTAATTATTTTAATGCGATTTTCGTGCGAAATTTAATGCATCTACTATGAATACGTCATAAAACTATTATGTTGTTGGTGGTGCAATAATCTGAATAACCCGATATAAACAATATATTCGATTTATTCAAATAAGTAGCGATTTCTTTTTCAGAAAATTAATACATGTTTATTGTTTGCGTTTGACGTTTTATTTAAAACAAAAACAATAACAACAAAAACTAAACAGAAATACAAACACTCTTTTACACTTCATTTAACGCATAAACAATTTTTCTGTATAACTTGCATTTTTAAGTGATATTTTTCATGTGCAAACAAATCTGTTTTTTATTGACTCTAGACACATTTATCAAATTCTTGTTTATTTGCCTCCCTGCTTTCCTTTTTAAATACACATATGAAAGATTTATTAGTTTTTGCCAAAATTAGCATATTAAAAACATTTTTATCTTTTATTAACTTTTTGTTTATTTTTAGCTTTGTTGCCAACATAACTCAAGTGATTTGCATTTTAAGTGATTTGGAAATGGTTTCTCTTTGCTGTTAAAAATAAAATTATGCGCATTTCTTTGCATATGGAAAATTTCCCATTGTAAAATTATTTAAAAATATTTTTTAAGAAACACTAATATTTTCGATAAATTCTTTCTCACGCACTGATATTTGTCAACACTTAGATGTCAATTTGCATTTGCGTAGTAACTTAAGGAAGTGAATTATGTTATTTAAAACTAATGGCTTTCATATGCTACGTAATCGATTATCTACAGTATCAGTGTAAAGGAATTTTAGGTGAATTGGAAACTTTTTTTTAACAGATAAAGAAACATTCGTCTGCGTCAGGAAAATTTATTCCGCATATATTGGATTTCGCAGTTGACTTGCCGTATGATTTCAGTTTTGGTGCTTTCAATATCATTCTTTCATTTTAATCAATCCCAAGAATTTGATTGAATCTTTCATTATGTTAAAAATGTGGCAAAAGTATGTTGCAGCAAATGTGATATGATTTGGAAATTTCGCAGGTTCCCTAAAAGGGTAAAAAATTATCCACTTATTTTTGCTTCAGATAGCGAGCGCAGTAACGCCGCTCTCTATCTGAAGCCATATTGCATAGACTTTTGGAATACACATTATAAAAATATTGTAATTTGTAAACTGTGATAGGTAGACACGTCAAATTTGTACAGTATATGTAAATCAAAATGATATTTATATATGTAGCTTTGTTTTGGAATAGAAAATTGTAGACGCTTTAAGTTTAAGTATATTTCGCATGTATCTTTGGAATCACAATGGACTGAGGCTTATGTTTGAAAGAAAATGTAAAAAAGGTCTCCCGAGGCTGAGATTTTACGTATAAAAGGAAATTCAGACACGGCGTCCCAAGACTGATATAATACGTTTTAAAGGAAATATAAGAAAGGTGTCCCCGAACTAAGACTGTTCGTTTAAAAGAAAATATATAAAAGGTGTCCAAAGACTGATATTATAAGTTTGAAAGAAAATATAAAAAAAGCGTTACAATACTGAGACTATAAGTTTAAAAGGAAATACAAGAAAGGTGCCAAAAAATCGAAAATCAGATTAATCTATAAATTAATTAATCTGTAGAGTTAATAAATAAACACTCTTCGATTAAAGAATTAATCAGTCTCTATCTACAATACTAGCTGAGTATTAGAAGAGTGCATTCTATATTGAAAGGGCAAAGCCCAAATGGGCCAAAAATTCCAACGATAAAGTAGAAGAGTTCGCCAACCACCTGGAGAAGGTTGTTTCAAATGAAACAGACTCTACGATAGCACCAGCTGCTATTCAAGAATCTGTGTTAAATCCAAAAAAATATTTGCTTACCTGCGCTGAAAGCAGTTATCAATGAATGAATCCGAATAAAGCTCCTGGTAGTGACAAAATCACCAACACTATGGTCATGAATCTGCCATATTCGGCGCTTAGAACTGTTATGTTTATTTTTAATTCAATGTTAAGAACTGGTTACTTGCCAGCATTTCACACGAAATTATGAACAGAGTATCAGGCTTAACGGTGATAAAAATCAAGTTAGCTGCTGTTAGCAGGTAATGAATGGTTAAGATAAAAGAAACTAAGTAAGTGAATAATGTGACTAGCAAATTAAAATGATTGAATGAAAATTTTACGTGAGACCTCACTGATAACATCCAAGATTTAACAAAACTAAAAGAAGATGTTAACTACATGAGACTCATTGATATATAAAGAAAAATAGTAAACTATATGAAATCTTCTTTTATTTTTTGCTTAGCGAAATTAAAAGAAGAAATTTAAATTGTTTCCTTAATTAATAAATAAAATATGTGGTTTCCTAATGAGTTGGATAAAGCGCTTGATTGTAGTAAAGTAAAAAGTTAGTTGGATAAAAAGAGTTTTACAAACAAACATTTCAAATTGAAACAACAATTAAAAATGTGAAGTGATTAATAAATTATTTTGTCTATTAGGTATGTAGCTATTCGGTCTAGTATTAACTTGGAGCGTATTTAAAACATTTTGGGAAAATTGTGCAGTGTAGGGAAAGCGGTTCAAATATAACTGAAAACAAAATTTTACTTCTCCAAGCTTTAATTCTTACTTTACAAGGGAGATAAAAGAACTGTTGTCATTCCTTTCCGTCCATGCTGGTTGTTGGTTTGGTATGAACAGCGAGAGCTTTCGTGTTCTAAACTGTACTGGTGAGTCAGTGTTTAGGCTTAGGTAGTTATTTTATTAATGTTTATTGTTCACAAAATATATTTCAAAATGCTTTTTTGGTTTCTTTGATTTTATTTTATTTCATAATCTATTTCTTATATTTATTTTTTGTTCACAACTTCTGATCCTTTTTTTGTTATGTTTGGTTCACAAATTCAACTTATTTTAGTTATTTTTATTTCACAAAGTCTTTTTCTTTTAGTTATGTCTAATTAATTTTAATTATAACTTGAGGGCACTTTACTCACTGCCGTAAACTTTTACATTAATCTAACAAGAAGAAAAAAAGAAAAAAAAGAAGTAAACAGATGTCATACGATCAGTGTTGACGCCTTTGGCGTGTTTCTCAACAATTAAGATCGTATAGGTAGTATGTATCTACTTATGTAAGAAAAATGCCCGCCACCTGACATTCTATGTGGGCCTAATTTTCAATATTTCCGTCTTTTACTATTATCTAGGTACGTGTGCCCGCCTGAGGGTGTTTTCCGTTTGTTCAAGAATATGAGTTGTTATAGTGGTAATGAAAATTGTATGCAATGTCACTGTTAAAAGTTATTGTTTTGTAGATTTCCATATTTTCAAGAATGTCTAGTCTTCATCGCTTTTTGAATGTCATATATTCTTCTATTTCCCTTGGTGTATGTCCGTAAGTGTCAAGGTGTAATGCAAAGTTATAGTCTTCTCTTTTTCGTTTGTATGAGCGTATCTATTCTAGAGTCTTGTTTTTAGTGTTCGTCCAGTTTGTCCTATATAAGTGATTTGCAGGTAAGTCTGTATACTCCGCTGAACCTAAATTTGTCAGTTGTTTCTGTCGATGTCCTGAGTTTATATCACAGAACGTTGTTGGTTTTATATGCTGTGAGTAAACCCTTCAAACCGAACAAACAGCCAGAAAGACGGAAAGGAATGACAACAGTATTTCATTTAATGGCGGAACAAATCCAAACGATTTCATACCAGAGATAAAAATATTAAAAATATTTTAGAATTCATTATTTCGTTTATATTTTCCACGAAATTTTAAGTAAAAATTTTGTTTTCACTTGTTGTATTGTGTGTAATTATAAGTTTCATTTTTTTGCCATATTCAATTTAGTGATTTTTTAGTTAAAGAATAAAAATAATTTTTTTATAAACTTTACTGCACTAAACATATTTTTATTATTGCACATTACATTACAGCTGCTGTCACTTTGATTATTTCTATACAAACGTACAAGTTTTGTACCCTTAGTAGCATTGAAATGGTTGTAGTATTTGTCCTTTCTTTATAATATATCTATTTTATGCACACATACTTCCTGTTTGTACACAACAGCAACAAAAAAAGTTATAATATTGTCAATAATATAGCATATGTGATATTGTAATGCTCGCATTGCATGTGTGATATTTAACAGCATCTGCTGGTGACAATGCAACTGTTAAATGCTACTTTATTGTCATTAATGCTGCTGCTGCTATTGCTACTATCGCTAGTGTTTTGGTAAGGAAAAATTTGGACTTGAAAACAAAAAAGGAAAAAGTATGTTACTTATGAATTTACTAATATTGCGATTTGTAACACTACAACAAATTTAACTCTTGACCCCGTAAAATCGTGGTTGGTTTAAAACACTTAATTTATATCTCTTTTTAACCACCAACAGCAGCAGAAATTATAGAAATTTATAGCAAATAATAAAAAGAGGTTATCTTCAGTTTTAGCACTATTTTAAATAGCTAAACAAGAATAAAATTATATTACAAGGAAAGAATCAATATGGGTAGGTTTATTCCTGTTAATAAATGTTTTGTTATATTGAATTCTCTTAAGCAAAATACTAATGCCGCACTTTAGAGTTTTAAATTAAATTTACACACAAAATAAACAAAATGGCAACTCTGCTGTCTTTACTCAACAATGACTCAACTTGAATTAATTCATTTGCCTTGCAAGTAGTGCTTATAAAGGGTCCGCCAAATAACTTTTTTTTTTGTTTTAAATGCTATAAACAAAACTACCGAATATTTTCTCAAATTTATTTTTTTATTTGAAAGTACAATCCTTCCGGTTAATAATGGGAAATAATTTCATTCAAATGGCTGCCTCGGCTGGCCATGCAGTAGCCTACACGATCGGTCCAATAGCTTCACGAATATTGTCCTTTAAAGCGTCAATTGTCTCTGGCTTGTCGGCGAATCGCAGCTCCTAGGTAGCCAAATGACATCAGCTCTGCGGCTGATAATGCGATCTTCAAAAACAGGGCGCCAAACATCGAGTGTAGCTTCGACTGTGTGGCACATAGTGCCGTCTTGTTGAAACCAAATGTTGCCAAAATCCTCCTCTTCAATTTTTGTGAACAAAAATTCGTTCAACATGGCCCGATAGCGATCGTCATTAACTGTAACAGCCACTCCTTGCTCATTTGCAAAGAAAAATGGACCAATTATGCCTCTGGACCAAAATCCGCACCAAACAGTGACTGGTTTTGGGGTGCGTCAGGTTTTTAATGTATGCGTGCAGATTTTCAGTGCCCCAAATGCGACAATTTTACTTGTTTACATACCCGCTAAGATCAAAATGAGCTACATCTGAAAAGATGATTTTTTTTTGCAAAATCGGCATCTGCTGTAAGTCGATCGCAGTCCCACTTAGCGAAGCGAAAACGCACTTGGCTTCAACTCTTGAACCAATTGGACTTTGCGTGGCGTCATACCAAAGTCTTTATGCAAAATTCGTCTCAATGATGTTTCTGAAATGTTCAATTGCTGAGAACGATGGTGAATTGATGTTGATTTCGCTGCACGCACACTTTATGCCACAGCAGCAATATTCTCGGGTGTACGCACTGTTTTGGCTTTTCACGCTTTGGTTTATAGATGAGGATGCCAGTTTCTTTCACTTTTTTCACAAAATAACGAACATACGGAGGTGACGGTGCTTCTCTTCTTCCAAAATCCGTACGCAATTTTCGCACACATTCTGCAACATTACCATGATTTTCAAAGTAATGTCGCAATATTTCTCAGCATTGTTCAAGCGTATACACAACCATATTCGTTTAACAGAAGGATAAAACTAATTATCTTTCAAATCAAACATGAGCTAAGTGTTGCCATTCATGAAACAAGCACTAAGTGAAAAAAAAGTTAGATGGCGGAATCTTTACTAAACTTAACTAGAAAGAATTAAATGAAACGAGAATTATATTACGGCTGATTTTAGACTTCACACCTCATAGTTATAGTCTAGACATAGACAGGTCACATTCCCTTCATATTTCGTTGGTAATCTAACCATATTCTATCCGCTGCCTAACTAGAGGCTAGTTATTCTCATGCCGCAGCCCATTAAAAATTTTTTTTGCTATCTTATCATATTCTTACCATAGTGCAGTCATAACCACATTTTATTTCACTTATACTTAACATATGGTTGTCCAACCATAGTCCTGCCATAGCTTTGTCATATTTAAGTTTTAGTTATATTCTTAATTTAAAACGAAACTCTCAAATCATCTATGTAGTCATGCTTAAAAATACCCAGATAATATTTATAAAATATTTTGTTATCTTTAACAAAATTATGTTAAGCATATTTAAGTAGAACATACATAACTACACACATATATTAATGTTAGTACGCAAGTATAGTGAAGACTTAGTATTATGTATGAGCCATATTAAATTAGTCTACTTAGAGCTGTATAAGTAATTAAGCATGAACTTAGTATAAAAGCATTTTCTGTTTAGATGTTGTTGATTGTAATTTACAACACATTTACGTGTGAATAGTTCTGAATATTTTTGTGCGTTATAACTACCCAGCAAATCATGTGAATGAGAAAGGAAATTTAATTATTTTATTACTCGCACATTTGGTTTTATAAACCATATTTATTTTGCGATTCGAAACTTTCTGAAAGGGGGCTTTTCTTTCTAAAATTTTTCGATACAACGAGTTCTTAATTTATGTTGACAAAGATTGTTTTCTTCTACTTTAGAGAAAATCGGAGTATTCTTAAAAAAACAAAAAATTCTCCAATTCTAGGCATCGGATTTTGCAATAAGAAGTTTGTTTTTTCACAAACCACATGATAGTTTTAAAAATTAAGTTTTTGACGTATTCGTAGTAGATGCACATCACATAATCTGGGTGGCACCTAGCTGCTGATTGTCGTGAAATTCTGCAATCGAGAAATTTTGTTTGCATTAAATTGATATTAATATTGGCTGTGTGACATTTGGCACCATCCAATTGAAGCCTCATGTTAGTGATATCCAATAATATGCCAAAAGTGTGTTATTAGCAGCGCGAGATAGTGCGATCCATTTCCAGCCTCATCTGAAACAAAAAAAACAACAAGGCCAGACCACTTAGCGCAACATTACTGAAACGTTGAGGCTTCTCAACCATCGCTGTAGGATTTTCAGAAGCACAAATGAGACAATTTTGCTTGTAGACATACTCTGACAAGTGATATTGGGTTTGGTCTGAAAAAATGATTTTTTCAGAAGCGTGTTGTTTCTGAAAGAATTGAGCGATGTGTCAGCTTTAATTCCTACAGCAATTGAACCTTGTAAGGCTTCAAAGTTAAATCCTTGTGCAAAATTCGGCGTGTAATGATTTTGAATAACCCCAATTTTTGAGAATGTCGAGGAATTGCCAAATTTGGATCTGCTTCAATACTATGGCTCGTTGCTGCGATGTTTTCAGTAGAACGATGTCCGTTCGATCACGCGCTGATGTTCGCGCATTTGGTATCGAGTTTTTCTACTCAAATTAAACAACCAAATTCTTAATAGCAGTCTCAGAAGTACGATTATGTTGTCTGAAAATATCACGAATTTAATGAACCAACATTTTCATAGTGGATTTTAATTACTTCAATGCGATAAGCGTGCTAAATTGAATTCATTGTAATAATTGCCAATGCATCTACTACGAATACTTCAAAAAACTAAATGTCAAAATTATCATGGTGTTGGTGTTGCAGCAATTTAAAAACAAAATCCAGACTTGATGCTTAGGCAAAATGCATTATTTTGTAATTTATTTATTTATTTATTAATAACTTATTACAATAATATAATTATAGTAGTTAACAAAGAAATAAATGAACTCGCTATTAAAAAATTATTTTTTTTTATTATAAAATTATTTTACAATTTATGAAGAAGGTTATAGTTAATTATGAATTTATGCTGTGATCGTTAATATTTTTTGAACAGCTTGATGTTTGGATAAATTGGAAGGGTTTTGTTCTAATGTTGTGAAAAGTTTGACACTCATCCAATATATGGGTAATGGTAAGTTTCGTTTTGCAGATAGAGCAAATAGCACATTGGGATCTATCCAGTAAATATTTGTATTTTGATCTTCCTTGCCAAATCTCATTCTAACTATAAGGTTGGAAATCTTCCAAGGGCATGTTGTAGGGCAGCTTGGTCGTTTTCCACTTGGATTTAAATTTTTGTAGGCATGCTGGTATTTGGACCATTGCGTGCCCTTCTAGCTTGTATGGGAGTAATTTATACATTTATTATTAATTATTAAGTGGCACTTCAGAGTCATAGCATTTAGGCTCCCCTTAATGCTTTTATAAACTCTCAGCTTTTATAGGCCTTTTTGTGCAGTAATAATTAAATGGTTGATTGGGTGTAAGTAAAAGTGCTTTCATACAGATGTGCTAATTTATATGTAAGTATATATGATGACCATATCCAGGAATAATAAAGTATGAAAAGGGTATTATAATTGAGTACTTTATTTAACATCATAATTTTAGTTACATCTTATTTATTTGGCAACTCGACATACTTGTTCTCGTGCAGACGTGAAGAGATGTAAATGAAAATATAAACGTTGATAAACATAAAGTGATAAAAATTATTCTAACAATAAAAATAATAGCGATTTCAATAATATAGAGCGGGCAATAGAATTGATATATAGACACGCTGTTATTTTTTAAAAGGAAGCATTTCTTAACTTTTAAAACTTAATTAACTTAGGAGTATAAAGAACTTTAATTAACATTCAATATAAAATAAAAAAAAATATTTCTATGTTACCGGATTTTTCAACAAGAAGTTAGTTTTTCAATTGTGGAAACAGCAACAAGATGATAGCTTTTACATTTAGTTTTTTGACGTATTCTTAGTAGATATATTGGTAACTGTTACAATGAATTCAATTTCACAGGAAAATCACATTAAAATAATTAAAATCCATTTTGAAAATGGTGGTTCCGTTAAAGTTACATTTCGTAAAATTCGTGATATTTTCGAATAACATAATCGTCCTTATCAGACCGCTATTAAAAATTTAGTCGTTAAATTTAAGTAGACAGGTTCGATACAAAATGTGCGACCGCGTGTTCGGCCAGGTCGTTTTACTAAAAGCATCGCAGCCGTGACCACAGTATTGCAGTAGATTCCAATTTTTTAGTTCTCAATAATTTTTGTTATGCTGGTGTACGAATTGAAGCCGACCTTCCATTCACATCACCTTAGATTTACGCAATTACATCAGGAACAACCGGCTGGGTTTTTTTGAAAAAATCATTTTTTCAGACAAAGCGCATTTTCTCTTGCCGAGGAATGTCAACAAGCAAAATTACCGCATTGGGTCTTCTGAAAATCTTAAAATGATTACTGAGAAGCCTTTGCATGCACAACGTGTAACTAGATGGTGCACTATGTGGTCTGAAGGCGTGGTTGTCCTTATTTTCGAAGATGAGAAATGCGGTAACAGTCAATGGGTCAGGCAATCGCGAGATGCTAGCAACTAAATTTTTGGCCTATCATTGAAGATGTCGATATCACTGACATGTGGTTTCAACAGGACGTTGCCACATATCACACAGCCAATGAAACGATAATTTTATTGCAAACCAAATTTCCAATTGCATAATTTCACGAAAATCAGCAGCTAAGTAGCCAGACAGGTCGTGGGATTTAACACCACTGGATTATTTTTTGTGGGGCTATATGAAGGACAGAGGCTTTACGAAGCCAATAGCTTTCAGCTTAAAACTTAAAATCCGTGATGTAATTAACGAAATATGACCGCAATTTTGTCTAAAAGTGATTGAAAACTTTGATGAAAGAATCGACATCTATCAATGTAGTCGTGGTGGGGATTTGCCAGATATCATTTTTTACAATAAATTTTTCCAAATCGTTGGTTTTATTTTGTTTTAGAAAACACACCTTCTTAATGAAAAACCCTTTATATTTATAAGCAATTAAAGTTTTAACTTTTAAAACTTAATTTACTTACGAGTAAAACAAACAGTCAATAGAAATATTTAGAAAAAATATTTATGTTCTCCAAAAAAAAAAAGGCTTAGGATTCACGAAACATTATAAACTTAAACTTGTTTTATGTTGTCTGTTATTTAAATATTTTTCTTTGAAGTTTAAGAAAAACCCGACACGTACTAAAATATTTTATAGTCTGTGTTTAAAACTTTTTTGTTTTTTGCTTTTTATAATTTTTTAGCAGATAGTCAGACAGACATATACTGAATCCATACGAACCGGCAAGTGAAGGAAATTAAAACTAAACAACAAACACTCAGAAACCAAAAATTGTAAAATGCGTTTTTAACCCCTTTTCTATTTTCTCTAAAAAATTTCAAAGAAGCAAAAATTAGTTTTCGTTTCTTGAATTTACTTCAAACTCATATAGAAAAGCAGTCAAGTAAAGTTATAACCAGAAGACTCAAAATCTTGGCTTTAATTGAGAATTTGCTATGGAGCCATAAAAAGTAGCTAGAGAAGCTAAAAAACTAACATTCAAATTTTCTTTTACTTTTTATAACAACAATAATAAAATTAAGTTTTTAATGAAGATGCCTGTTTTAAGTTTGCAGCCATTGTTTTTATTATTTTCTTGTTAACTGCATATTTATGTATATGCAACATGAGATATCAAATGCTACTACTGATGCTAGTACTGCTCCAATAGTATCATGACTAAAGCTTGGCATTGAATTTTGCAACATATTAGTACTACACATACACACACACACACACACATACACACATCTCTGTACATAACCATAAATGCTGTAAAGTTATATGTTTCTCAAAATTTCTTCAATCAGCTTGGCAGGAAAAGAACTTGAATAACGAAAAGTCGTTTGGATAAAAGTTTTTACGAAAGACTAATTTCCACAAAGTTTTTACATAAAATGCCAATAGTTTATAAAGTCAAGTTTTTGCTCTTTTTTGTGTTTGCTAAACTTTTGTATTTTGCTGTTTTAACTTGTATAATTGTATTAAAATATATAAATTTTTCACTTTGAAAGATATTGCATCCAAATTCTAGGACTTTTGTATATATTTTGTACGTTTTATTGAAAATAAAAGAAACAAATATTATTTATTATAAATACCACGAAAAATGAAGTCAACTTTTTTCTTCAAAAATATAATTTCTACCGAATATCGATTTTTTTCAGTAATCGCACTACACGAGTTGCTATGGATAGCATTCAGGAGCACCGTAGGAGTACCGCAAGGATACGTTTTTTCTCCTACCTAAATGACCTTTACTGTCAAATTTTCAACTCTATATACAACTTCGCAGATGACAGCACCATTTGTCATTCGTATTCATTTAGCAATAGACCGAACCAGTTGGAGGTGGGTTCCAAGAAGTAGAACGTGAATAATACGCTCAATCACAATCTCGCAGCAATATGTGAATTGGATCGTGTGAATAAATTCGATTTTAATGCCCGCAAGACTAAATGTTACATGCTTACGCATAGATCTGTGTTCGCAAATGATGCTGCATCTGCTACTACTGACGAGATAGGTATTAAGGAATCTGAAGCTCTTTATTTTTTTAAAGAGAAGTAGCACTTCAGGTAACAATGCCTATTTAGTCAAGTACCGTGCTGCATTCTTTAAAAAAGGGATAGAGAAGAGATGAACAGGTGGTGAAGGTAGAAGGATAATCGGAAATTAACTGCCGTATAAGACAGCACAGCGATCAGTGACTATGCCTTCATCACTGAGCAGCCCCACCGACAGTCACAACCCCCATACTGACAAGCTAGTACACTACTTACTAGCCTACAGGGGCACCTAGTCTCTTACAAAACTATAAATCTATAAAACCGTAAATTTATGAATCGTTAAAACATGCTTACATATAGATCTGTGTTCGCAAATGATGCTGCATTTGTTACCATGGGTGATATTGGTATTAAATATTTGGAAGCTCTTAATGTTCTTGGCTTGAAAACTCAGCGTGATATGCGATGGACCAAGCAAACACACTTGGTTCTATTGTAGCCTACGTAAACAAAATATTATAAACTGTTTTCGTAGTGACTCAATTGCGTTGCTGTAAGTTTTGTACTGTGGATCCCATATAACACTCCACAGCAACACTACACTAAGTTAGTCAATTCCTACTAATTTTGAGGTGATAAAAATGAAAATGACAATGAACAACTTTTATTAGCTCTGGTTTTTGATGAGAGTGAAGAAAGTGAATTTTTAAGGACATGTTGCATCCAAGTTGGTGGTAAGCTTGAAGAAGCTCTTTAACCAATGCTGTGAAGTTATCATCTCTTTTCTTATCTAGAAACCCATGTACAACTTCTTTAAAGGCTTCCCAGACTCTTTTTTCATTTCCTGTTAAAATCATGTCAAAAAAGGATCATTTAAGATTTCACGTATTTGAGGCCCAATAAAGATGCCTTCCTTGATTTTTGCATCACTTAACCTAGGAAACTTTGCTCTCAAGTATTTAAAAGCTTGTCCTTCCTGGTCCATGGCTTTGAAAAAAATTTTTCATTAGTCACAACTTAATATGTAGTGGGGGAAGGAGAACATCCTTAGGATCTGCAACTACATTTTTCTCATTAGGATTTAGGTCTCGTGTAGGCCAGTTCACTTTTTTATAGTGAGATTTTCTATCCCGACTGTCCCACAGATACAAAAAACAACAGTACTTGGTGAACCCTAATTGCATTCCTAGGAGTATAGCAATGACTTTCAGATCACAACAGATTTGCCACTTGTGTTGTTCATATTTGATTGATTGGAGAAGTGTTTTCATATTTATATAAGTTTCCTTCATGCGAACTGCATGACCTATAGGAATAGAAGGTAGCCGATTTCCATTATGCAAAAGTACAGCTTTTAAGCTTTGTTTTGAAGAGTCTATAAACAGTCTCCATTCAGATGGAGTGTGATTCAAATTCAAGCAGTTCATCAAACTATTAACAACAAAACAAACTACGAGGTTTTCTTTCTTCCTAAAAAAAAGAAGCAAATCCTTTTGACGCTCAGATAATTTCACATCATGTTTTAGAAGATTCCACTGTTGTAGTCCTGACCCTAAAAGCTCAGCCTTTTCCTTAGACAAGCCAAGATCTCTTATAAGGTCACTCAACTCTGCTTGACTAATCCTGTGCGGATCACTAGACCTATCGCTTACCTCAAAATCAGGGTCATAAGATGTAGACGGATGGGTTGCTCCTTCTACACAGTCTTTATCACCTTCCTCTAAAATTTCATAGATTTTGGGTGGAGAAGGGACTGGCAAAGTATCTGATTGTGGTACAGGCCGAAGAGCAGATGGGAGATTAGGGTATTTAACCGTTCCTCTTTTCTTCATAGATAAACCATGCTTAATGGGAGGAGTTAAGCAGAAATAACAGTCGTCTGTGTGAGTGGTAGGCTCACGCCAAACCATAGGTACTGCAAAAGCCATTGCCCGATTTTTATTTTTCACCCACTCTCGCAATATGATGGACAAGAATTGCAACATATATGAGAAGCCCATGAATTATCTTGGTCTCCAACTTTCACACCAAAATAATGTTCATAGGCAGTCTTAACGATAGGTGTCATTTTACGTTTCAGAGCCACAAAAATGTTATTTCACCACATATATAACAAAAGCTATCGACGGAATTCACACACTTTCGAGGCATTTCAGATCAGCAGTTAAATTAATTTTAAAATCAACTTCACACAACAATTTCAATAGCAACCAGGCGCGTACAACTGACAAACTGACATAGGTTATGTTTACTACTTATGAACAGCTGGAGAGAGGGAGATTATGTAAATAAACATGTGTACCAACTCTTGGTGATGAAATATTTCATTCGATGAAAACTCAATATATACATAATTAATATAATATAATGATACTATATTTTGAAAACAAGAGCTAATATAAAATTTTTATAATCATTTTCGGTTTTAACACGTGGAAATACATTAAAATCAGCTAATTTCAACCTCGAAACAAAAACTTTGTTGTTCAGTGTAATTCCAGTGTATTCCAGAACTGGACGAACCAGTGACTTAAATAGATGCTTCGTGATGGGAGGATCTTAAATTTCCTTTGCCCAACATTTGGTGGCATTTTGCCTTGCTTGATCAGTTCGAATAACCAATGTGTCAGCACAATCATTTATAAAAACCAAATTCAAAAGGTTATGGTGATCAGATTTCATTTATCTGATTAAGATTTAAATCCAATATGCAATAAATAAATTCAATATATTTCAAGTAAGAACCAGAACTATATGGTGTAAAGTATTCATCATCGTTAGAAAACTAGCACAAAATTGTAGGCATGTTAAAGTCCACAACTGCACTGATGAGACACATATGCACGACGGCAAATATGGGTTCAGAATGTTTTTGGTAAATTGTTTCATGAGAATTAGGAGAGATATATGAACAGATAATGAATATTTTTTTGTGTTTGAGTTTAACCAAAACAGCCATAAATTCAATATTCAGTAAAGTTAAAGCAACTGATAAAGCTTCGGAAGTTAATAAGCTAGAAACTGCAATCAATACTGCACCTCCTTTCATGTTGTTGCCACGATCCTGTCAATATATTCTAAAATTATCAGCTAATATTTCCGTGCTATCTGATATTGTATACCATACATAATTGCTGACATTAAATAAAACATTTATCAACATTAGATTCATACTCTTTCATTTAATCAAAATTTATAAACACCCTATAAATTGAACGCCAACTGGTTGAGTATATGGTTAATTCAATTTTGATTTTGATTTTTCTAAGTTTTCTTAAACTTAAGTGTCCCTGCAGGCTAGTAGATAGTGTACTAGCTTGTCAGTATGGGGGTTGTGGGTTCGATTCCCAACGAAAACTTTGGTTTTTTTTTACTACAAAAATAAAAATTTCACTGGTCGCTGTGTTGTCTTATACGGCAGTTAATTTCCGACTATCCTTCTACTTTCACCACCTGTTTCATCTCTTCTCTATCTCTTTCCTAAAGAATGTTGCACAGTACTTGACTAAATAGGCATTGTTGCCTGAAGTGCTATTTCTCTTAAAAAAAAAGTTAGGTATAATAATTCAATTTACTATGCTGTAATATTCCCACGGTGTTATGTTACGGCTGGAAAGAGAAGTAAACGCTACCAAATTTATCAAAAATTAAAATATGAATTCAGCACCTTGCTCACAAAGAACAATCAACAATATTTAAACAATATTAGGTTTAAACAAACTTATGGGAATAGGTGTCTTACGTCACTAACATAGCTCTCGTATTATATTTTCGTTATATGAAATTACTTTAATTCTGTTGAGCAAGGATATGTAATTACTGTTTGGCTTGCAAAAGAGGTTACTAAAATGAATAAATTTTAAACGTAAATTTGCAGAATATAATTTTAGTACACAGTAAAATATTTTTCAACAAATTTCCTAATCAATCTAGCTGTTAAGAATAAAAACAAAAATATGCTATTCAATTTTTAATCCCTGCGGAATTAATACATCAAAAATATAATTAAATTTTTTTGGTTAGCAAACACATTTTAGTGAAATTTGGGCAATAAATTTTCAATTTGTGCACGTTTGACCAATTTATAATAACAACAACAACAACGACAAACAATAATTTTGGAAAACAATCACAACCTATATTTAAATAATTACACTTTTACATATTTATGCAGTAAAGCCTAAATGTAGGCAATAAATATGCAAACCTTTTTAATCCTTGCGCAAAGGCATACGATTTGTTTGCGGTGTGATAAAATTCTTGTTTATTTCTAGTCTGGCAACCGAAAAATGTAAATTTTATAATATGCAGCTCGGAAAACAAAAAACAATCATAAACAAAACTACACTCAGGAGTGCGTTTATATTTATTGTGGAAAATCACATACACATTTCAAATCTTATAATTGTATAACAGCCAGAATTAAGTGTAAACACTAAACGAGTAAAGTGTAAACAGTAAACAAACGATACAAAAATAAACTTTGAACACTAATTATAGCATAATTTCGGGCAACAATAAATTATTTAATGAAGATGAGCAAAATAAAAAACCAGCTCTAGTGGCTGTGTAAAGTATTCTTTATTTTAAAACTAAAATTTTGATAATCAACAACTAAAAAACTGGAACACTACAGAACGACAATACCGCATTTTGTTTAAAATATTTAAAATATTTAACAGGAACACTACCCCTTCTAGAGGCACGAACGATAGTGACTATTGTTCAGATTCTTTGTTTCCAACAAGAAATTTGTTTTCTAACAAAAAATTTTGATTCTAATTTTGATTGTGTTACGAAGAGAAAAATTCGGCAATTATGAATAAAAGATGTCCACCACGACCACGCTGACAGATGTCGATTCTTTGTTTAAAGTTATGAATCACTTTTTGGCAAAATGGCGGTCCTGTTTCGTTAATCTCATTACCGATTTTAAGTTTTTAGGCCCAAACTTATTCGATTGGCTTCGTATAGACACTGTCCCTAACATAGACCCTCAAAAAATAATCCGCTGGTATTAAATCACACGATTTCGCTTGCCACTTAACTGATCGTAGTGAAGTTATGCGATCGGGAAATTCGGTTTGCAATAATTTTATCGTTTCATTGGCTGTATGATATTATGCACTGTTCTGTTAAAACCACATGCCAGTGACATCCACGTCGTCAATAATAGGCCAAAATTGAATTGTTAGCTGCTCGCTATACATTGACCGTTACCTCCAGCCTCATCTTCGAATAAACACAGCCCTATCACAATTCCAGACCACATAGCGCTCAATACAAAGACACCTTGAGCATGCAAACGCTTCTTAATAATCGCTCTAGGATTTTCAGAAGCCCAAATGCGGCAATTTGGCTTGTCGACATACGCTGACAAGTGAAAATGGGCTTCGTCTGAAATATAGATTTTTTTAGAAATACCAGCCGGCTGTTTTTGAATGAACTGAGAAAATCTACGGCAATGTGAATGGTCGGTTGGATTCAATTCCTGTAGCAATTGAACCTTGTAAGGCTTCAAAGTAATATCCTTACGCAAAATTCGCCAATGTGATGGTTTTCGATAACCCCATTTGTTGAGAACGTCGAGAAATTGACAAATTTGGATCGGCTTCAACACTGCGGCTCACAACTGCAGTGTTTTCAGTTGAATAAGCCGGTCGAATAAGCCTTGGTGTTCCCACATTTTGTATCGAGACTGTCAACTCAAATTTAACGACCAGATTCCTAATAGCGGTTTTAGAAACAATTTAACGAAAAGTAACTTTAAGAGAACCACCATTTTCATAATGAATTTTAAATATTTTAATGCGATTTTCGTGCGAAATTAAATTCATGTTTTTAGTTTAACGACCCGACCGAATAAGCGTTGATATTCGCACATTTAATAGCGAGCCCGTCGACTACAAAATGTAACTTTAACAGAACTACTGTTGCCGCCACAGCAAAATCGCTGGATGTACACCATTTTTATCGATTTGTTATATGTCTTTTACTTCTGTGTTATCTCTAAGAAGAAAAGAAAGAAAAATACTTGCGGCAGTAAGTGGCAATTTTTGCATTGAAAAAAGAACGTTCGAGAAGCTTGCGCCCGGTGGTGATACAAAAAAGCGTCAGATTTATATTTAAATATTAATTCAATTTCAGTCATAACACTTTGTGAAAGGAACTGGCATTGTAACATTTAACTGATAACAATAAATAAAAACAAGTCAAACGAAAGAGTGATCAATTCAATTGTTTTTTTATTTTCGTGTTCAAAATTCGAGGAATATCACTACAGCAGAGCTTGGGCAGCTTTAGCCGACAACAACTACTATTTTCATAGTGGATTTTTTTTTATTTTAGTGCGATTTTCCTGCAAAATTAAACTCATTGTACCAATTTCCAATGCATTTGCAAAGAATCTGTCAAAAAAGCTAAATGTTTAAACTATCATGTTATTGGTGTTGCCACAACTTAAAAACAAACTTTGTGTTGGAAAACCCATACATTTAAGTGTATTGTGTTGTCCAGTATTTTATAATCTATTTAGTGATATAAATGGAAACAAATTGTAAATTAAATTTGAATATTAAAGTCGCAATTTGTAAAAGTATTAAAACATCCTTATGAATCATCAATAAAAAATTCTCTTGATGACATCGGAAAAAAGCTAACGAAACTTTAGGGAAAAATAAAAAATAATTTGTTTTATTTGCATTAAACTAAAATAAGCTTTGAATGAGTTAATAAGAATCATAATAACTGTTGTTGGGTGAAGCTACCCAAGCTCTGGTGGTAATATTCTTCAGATTTTGAATACGGAAAACAAAGATTTACTTGATCACTCTTTATTTTCGCTTGTTAAAATTACTTTAAATTATAATACAATTTATAGTTTTATACCTTAACAATACATACATACTTTCTTCTATCACCACGGGCGCAAGCTTCTAGAACGTGTTTCTTCTTTTTCATATAAGTCTAATTTAATACAATCAAAATGGCCACTTTATGCCGCAAGTATTTTTATTTTTTGATGTTCTTTTCTCTTTGATATTAGAGATAACACAGAAGTAAAAGACATATAATAAAATCGATGAAAATGGTGTCCATCCAGTGATTTTGCTGTGGCGGCAACAATAACTGTTGTCATTCCCCTAATTACTGGCTGATTGTTCGGTATGATCGGCGAGCGCTTTCCATGCCATGAAATTATTTTCAAGCCACGTTTCTAAATAGTATTGGAGAGTTAGCATTATGTCTGGTAATATAAATAGTGTTGGGTTATGCTGTTTTTTTATGAGGGTGGTATCTACTCATGCATTTAGATTGTCTCGCCACACGGCATTTTATGCGGGGTTAATTTAATTTTTCCGTTTTTTTTTAATTTGTTGGGTAGGTGTGTCCGTCTGAGAAGGTTTTTCGTTTGTTACACTGTAAGAGTAGTTTTAGTGGTATGAAAATTTGGCCTGAGGTCGTGGCCTGAGGTCGTTTATAAAGTCACTATTAAAAGTTATTGTTTTGCAGATTTCCATATTTACAAGAATGTCTTTAGTCTTCGGCTTTTTTTTCAAGGAAGCAGTATTGTCATAAAATCATATATTTCCCTTGATGCCTGTCTCTATGTTTCAAGCTGTAACGCAAAGTTGAACACTTCTTGTTTCTAGTGTTTATCCTGTATAAATATGTTTACAGGTACAAGTTAGTTTGTATACTCCGATAGAATTATATTTGTTAGTTGTTTCTGTCGATGTCTTGAGATTATATATCAGAGTGTTGCTGGTTTTTAATGCTGTGAGTAAACGTTTTTTGTGAAAAACGGTAGTTGTCTATATATTTCTGGTTCTCTGTAAATAAACGTCATGTGGTATTGCTTGTCTCTTTGTGCTCTTTATTCCTGTTTTTGGTGTAATATTGTTTAAGCAGTTTATCGGTAGGGTTTGTAGCCTTTATTTTTAGCTATGGTGTAAATTGCGTCGAGTTTTTTGTTGTATTTATCCGGGGTAAGTTGGATTATTTTAATTCTGTGTCTAAATTCTGCTAATTTATGTTGGGTAGGGTGGGTTCGAGGTGTAAAGAATGGTTATGTCCTTCGTATTTGTATTTCTATAAATGTCAAAAGTTAGACCGTCAGTTCCTCGTGTTATGGTTTCAAATAAAAAATTTAAAAAGCCTCAAAACTTTAATAAAATTGAGGATATTTAAAAAAAATTAAAATTTACTTCTATTTTGAAAAGGTCAAATTATACAAATTAAAGTGGGATAATTTCATTTAAAATTTTCGACTTATTATTCTAAGCTAAAAAACTTGTATCATATTTTATTATGTGTTAGCGAGATATTTTAATAAGCAAGCATCCGCTCTTAATAAAATAAAAATTTTAAATATAAATTATTAAAAAAACTCTTCCATTCTACACAAAATATTAAAAATATTATAAATCAGGAAATAATAGGGCTATATAAAATAAGTTTTAAAAATATTTATTCATTTGTAAAGATTAATTTTTTATAGGTTCCAAATTATTTTTATAACTTATTTTTTTAAGCCCCAATAGTCAAGATATTTCAATTCTAAAAAATCTCAGTATTTTGAAATTCATCTTTACTCGTTTGCCATTACAAATTGTAAAATAATATCAGAGGCAATAAGTTTAATATAAAAATTAAAATGGCTTTAAAATGAAGGCTTTTATTTATTTAATATTATATACTTCTATTCTAAATAAAAGAGAACAAGTAAAACTAAAAAAATTGTAAACAAATTTAAATCAAATATTTTAATATTTATTACAACCACATGATGATATTTTTGTAATTGTAATTAAAACGTACTGGAATTGTAATTAAAAGAGAAATAACTAAAACTATACTGAGGAATTTAAAAATTTATTTAAAAACGTATAACCTTGCAAAGAAATAAAAGAAGCCTAAAAAAGCTATTAAATTTAACAAAGCAAATTTAAATACTTGAATAAAAAAACTACAAAAATAATAATTATAATATTAAATCTAAAATAAATAATTAAAATTAAAAATAAAAAAAAACAATTTAATATTTAAAGCTATTTTTAAGTTGTATTAATTTATACTTTTATATATAAATTGACTTATAAGTGAATTTAAAACCAAAGCCAGAGGTAAAATTAATAATCAAACATAATGCCTTCAATACTTTTTTAGCAATAAAATAGCACAGCAATAATTATAATAAAAATAAAAGTAATGATATATAGCCAAAGTAATTTATATACTTCCTTGAACGATAAAACGAGAAAAACACCTGTGTAACTCGCATTGAAACTATAAATTTTATCAAAACTCTCACAAGGAAAGAAACTGAAAATAATCCACTTCCTTTATTTTTATATTGACACGTTGCCAATACCCTTTAACATTTTCACTCCATTGACTAACTACAACAACAACAATAACCCAAAACAAAATGATAGAAAAATTAAACGGAAATGTATAAAAACGGAAACTCCATGACTAATTGAAGCAATTTGCTTTAATTGTATTGTACAGTTAATAATACATATTACACACAGTTATTAACTGCTAACACAATTACAACTAATATTTAATATTTGAAATATACTTTATAGCTGCTACTGTTTATATTGCCAAACTTAACCCATTAATATATAAAGATTATTTGCAAGAAAAGTAAACAACATAAAATATAATATAAATATTGTACTCTAATAACCCACTGGCGGTCAAATGAAAACTGACCATGTTTTTTAAATTCATGTTTATTTATTGATTATTTTAATCAGTAAAAGAAAACTGTAACATAAAATACTCCAATCAGTACACTGACCTTTTATATGTGAAAGTGTTCGAATTATTGTTTTTCAACGCAAAGTATTTGTAAGCATTTCTTACACTGCCAACGCTTTCTTGGATGGCACTCGATAGATACATCGTAACGAATTTTGTATTTTAGCAGGATAATGTCCAGCTCTATCTTGAAATAAGCTTCTTACAATTAACGCAGACTGTCGCGATATTTTTAGTACACCTTGTCGTAGACAGTAACGTGTAACAGTGGCTGATCAATAAGGCTTAAAGTGCTTATGACATGTGGCCGTCTAGCGTTATTACCACCACTTTTCACCATGAACAGCTATTCCAGAAAGCGCAATTGATTTATCAAGTTAATCAACACCATCCATGTTTTTATTGCTATTTTAGAATGAGCTATCATCACTTCAATCTTTTTACACTTGATTGAAGACCATCGGTTAACAGTTCCTAATATTGCAATCGTATCACCATTGATTGCTAATGTATAAATACTGTCATCTTTCCATCTCACAAATAACAGCTCGTTTTCTTTTTATTTTTAATCTGACTATTCCAGCAGCGCGATATCCCAAATCGACTAAGAGATTATAGCTAGTGAAAAAGTTGTCCAGAATAGCTCGGTAATTCTCCTGCACTACAATTCACATTCTCCAATAAATGTTTAACAACACGTGCACCTAGTGGATCACAAGATTGTACTTGGGATTTTCTAGAGCACAGATCAAACGAATAAGAATAGCAATTAGCTTTAGCGGCAATCTAGTTTTTGTATACGCATTGAACTTGTTTTCCTCTAATGACTGGCTTGCGGGATGGTGGCTAAAATATTTGACCATTGACTCGTCTATGACCCCCTGCGGGCACATTAATATGTTTTGATGAAAATCCACCATCATTTCATATGTCAACGGGGGAAAAACGGGAGCCCAGTCCCCTAAAGGCTAGCAGAGAGTCAACCAGAAGCTCTACGTTATTTCCACGGGAATCAGTAAGCCCTAGAGTTCAGCTATTTGGTTCTTTAGGTTTTTAGCTATTCTCTGCCTGATGATTGAGGATGGCCCTTCGGGAGTATCGTAGTGGTTGTGGTGGCACTCATGAGTTTGATTAAGGGACCAGGATCATCTCATCTTTACTGAGAACAATGGATGAATGATCCATATCCAGTGAGCATGCTTGTCATGTGTTCTGGACCAAGAGTTGAATAGTCTCCAACTCCTCATCAAGGAGTAGGGGTTGGCGGTATATATTAATTCGCCCCCCCCCCCCACCGGGGGCAAATTTATCGGCCTTTATAGAATTTCGACTGTCTACACCTGTGCAACTGGGGGTATAAGGGAGCCCAGTCCCCTGAAGTCAGCAGAGGTACAACTGAAAGCTCCACGTTATTTCCATGGAAATCAGTGAGCTCGCAGAGTTCCGCTATTTGTCTTTTTGGGCATTTAGCTGTTCTCTGGCTGATTATTGTGGTTGGCCCTTTTGGGAGTATTGTAGTGGTTGTGGTTTCGCGGCCCCATAACAGGT
Organism: Trichopoda pennipes; assembly: GCA_030448955.1. NCBI lineage: Eukaryota > Metazoa > Arthropoda > Insecta > Diptera > Tachinidae > Trichopoda > Trichopoda pennipes. The sequence continues at coordinate 289,830 of JASKUP010000011.1, read as the reverse complement.
CAGTTTTATATGGTGGCCAGAATCATTTCACTTTTAATAACACCTACCTGGTGGAATGATCCAGATCCAGTGAGCATGCTAGTCATGTGTTCTGGACAGGAGTTGGATAGTCACCAGCTCTTCAGCAAGGAGTAGTGGTTTGCAGTCCTGCTCTGGAATCATTGAAATTGCTGCTAGGAAGGACCTGTTGCTAGAATTAGACTTTGGCCTCCTAGGGCGTAAGTGGCGCTGCTTTTCACTCACAGTAGTATGACCATCATCTGGTTAAGGCTCACTGCCAGGTGCAGATGTAAATCTTATCATGGAATCTCGCGATAGCATGATTTATTGACTGTTACCGCATTACAGCCTCTTATCACGTAATATCATATCGCCCTAGTGGTTTGACCACCGTCGAGTTATGGCATACACACGTTAGGTACCGACGTAAATCTTATCACGCATCACTCCTCTATGGAAATATTCTCATGAAATACTCCCTAATGCAAAAAGTTTTTCCATGAGTAAATCTGCCACAAGTCTAATTTCGAAAATTTTATTCTTAGTCATCGCTGCAATATTGTTGTTTATGACTTGAAGGTTTTTTTTTTATATCATGAAATATTTCCTTGCAGAGAGTTTTGGCCACTAATTCTATCCTAATGTCTTAATCCAATGCCCAATATATCGCCTTCTGAGGTAATTTGTTAAATTAAAATAAAATTAAAATTCCAAAAAAACTTTTCAAGTCGGCGATATTGAACTGGAACTCGTGTTTGTTGTTTTGTTTGGCGTAAGTAATATAGTTGGATATTATGAGGTCAAAGACATACAGGGCTCAATGCTTTTGTAGAGAACTTGGAATTATTAAGAAAAGATGTGTTATACGATTCCGGTTACAAGGAAGCTATAGAAGGCTAAGAAGGTTTCTATGAAAGAAATTACTTTTGTTGTCACACCTTGCGGTAAAAACCGTCCTTACTGGCTGTTTGTTTGGTAAGATTAGCGAGTGCTTTCGATGGATGACAACATTATCAAGCCGCATTCTAGATAGTACTCGTATGACAATAGTATTTCATTTACTTGCGAAACAAATCCAACCGAAGAAAGACATTACAACAAATCATGTTGAAATATCATTTAGAGCTTAGATAGAGTAACGTTAAAAATATACCAGCTACCATGGTTATTGTTATGCTATCAGGACCATTTTTTATGTATAAATATATAAATAAGGACAACAACAAAAAAAGCAAAATTTATTCACTTCCTTTAAAAACAGCAACAATTTATATTCTATGATGAGAAAATTACTTCGCTCATTCTCTGTAATATCGAGGGGTTAGTGAGAGTATTGGAGAAGAGAAAAACAATTAATTATTGCAATTAAAAAACTTTACATGACATTCATTTCTACAATCATATACAATAGTAATAAAATTTATCAATAAATTTCAATATATCCGGCGTTTGTAAAATTATTGATTTATTTTCCAACTGTTGTTTTTTCTTTTTGCAAAATAAATTTTCTATTAATAAAAGCAAAAAAAATCCTTTATACCCTGTAGGAAATAACAATACTTTTGAATTCTATTTCAATATTACCAATGAATGCTTTGATAGAACATAAATATTTGGTTTTCAGTTCAACATCAATTTCATTTATCAAACATTAAAATATTTTCTTTTTATCGTTTGTTAAATAAAATCCACTCCAACCCAATCATTATTTATTTATGCACGAGATATATTTACTTTTTCATTTATATGACAAAAAGATTTCATGGTTTTTATGTGATTTTTAATAATCGAATATATATGTGTCACGGAAAAATAAAACATATCAAGCAAGGAAAGCATTTGAAATTGATATTGAAAATAAACCAGCAAATAATTACAAGAAACATGATAAAACTGATAGTTAAAGTGTTGCATTTCGGCTCAAATGTACAGTAAAGGATAACATTGTTCACAAAATTATTACTACCACCAAATTATACCAGATATTTTTGTTTTATTTGCTTTTATTTTTATTTATTTAATTAGCACTTCAGAATTTTAGAAAAATGCAACAAGCTCTATATAACTATATTACACTATGTACATATTAATATGCAACTTCAAATGTGAACAATTATGACCGCAGTTGAAAAACGTGTACATATTCTATCGCTAATATTAGGTGTCTTCTTCATGTGCTGCTTTTAGTGCCTTTATTCTTCTTGACAGACTTTTAACCAAATTTGTAAGCATTTTCGAATAAATTTTATTCCAGGCTTCGAGGGCATGCTCCCAAATCCGCCGACTGAGGAGGCCAATCTAAAACCTTGATCATATTTTCTTCAAACCATCTTCTAGATATTTTTGCTGTATGCCTGGAATCGTTGTCTCACACAAAGATTTCGTCTTGTCCTGGATTGAAACCGAATATATCTAAACTGGGAATTTCGTGATAAGACTTACATCTGCACCTGGCTGTAAGCCTTAATCAGATGGTGTTCAAACCACTGGGAATGAAAAGCAACGTAATTCCCGCCCTAGGAAGCCGAAGACTAATTCCAGCAACAGGTCATCCCTAGTTGCAATTTCAGCGGTTCCAAAGCAGGGTTGCAAACCACTACTCGTTGCTGAAGAGCTGGAGACTATCCAACTCCTGGTCCACAACGCATGAAGCTTAATATAATTAAGAATGCGACGGCATTCATACTCACTGGACCTGGACCATTCATTGTGTTCCTTGTGAATGTTTCTACCCACAAACTCAAACGAGGGCCTCGAATCACACAGCCACCACGATACTCCCGAAGGGGCTACCTCAATAATCACCCAGAGAACAACTAAAAGTCTAAAGAGACAGTTAGCGAACTCTGGGGCTTACTGATTCCCGTGGAAATATAGTGGTTTTTCCAGTTGGCTCCTTGGTAGCCTAAGGGGACGGGTCTCCCTTTCCCCCGCAAGACACAAGTCTAGATGGGTATGTGATCCATAAAGACTTATAATGTGCCTCCGGGGGGAAGTCTAAACTAGGAATGATGTGATAAGGTTTACATCTGCACTGGCGGTGAACCATAATCAGATGGTGGCCATACTCACTGCACCTGAACCATTCATTGTGTTCATTTTGAATGATTCGACCCACAAACTCTCAGGAGGGCCTCGAAACCACAACCACCACGATACTCCCATATAGGGGCCAACCTCAATAATCAGCCAGAGAACAGCTAAATGTCTAAAGAGAAAAATAGTGAACTCTGGGGCCTACTGATTCCCGTGGAAATATGTGTATTGTCCAGATGGCTCCAACTAGCCTTTAAGGAGCCTGGGCTTCCTTTTACCCCGCAAGACACCAGTCTAGTAGGAATAGTAGGCTCCAAAAAGACTATCATGTGCTCCCGGGGGCAGTGTCAAGCTGTAATGAAAAGGTGGAGTCGTCTCTTTTTCTTTTGTATGAGCGTATGTATTCAGTTAATCTTCTTTTCAGTGTTCGAGTCTGTATATTCGCTGGAACTAAATTTCTCTAAATTGGGAATGTAAGAGTCCTCGGGAATGGTGACATAGTCTTTGGCATACATTCGACGGCGAACTCCAAGCTGGTTTCCGCGAAAACAACCCCAATCCGTCAATTAGTCCCCACTGTATTTTAACGCCTGACAAATATTTCTTTCTTTTCTATCAATATTTTTCTTGCCCATGTTCACTGCCTCCCTTTAGACCTGATTCTATAAATTTTTGTGTCGTCTGACCCTGTTGCTCGCATTCAATCTTCAAACGATAATTTTTTTTTCGTATATTTTTGCAAACTTCAAGGTTGTCTATTGTTAATATCACTCAAAAACGGTTTTTTGGCTTTGAATCTGGCTGTCAATCGAGTGGATTTTAGGCTTCTTCGAAAGGTTTTGGTGCAAACATCTGAATTTTGTTCTTCTTACAGTATTTTTTTGGTCCCTCAACTGCGGTATTGACTACATGGGTAACGATTAATCATCTAGTGTTTTTTCAATATGTTTTAAGCTGCTGTTATCATCGAAGCACATGTAGGACATTTAATTTTAAGTCACTTTGTTGCTGGTTATATTATCACGAAAACCATTTAAAAATGTTTGCAAGGCACGATCTTGATTTCTAGAAATGTAACTGGCATTAATTTTTTGAAACCAACATCGCAAAATTTTTAATTAATAACTTTAAATAATATATTCCATACGAATCAGTGTCACCCTTATTTTTAATCAAATAATTAGTTTATGAGATAGTATGACCTTTTGCCTTATTTTTGAAGAATAAGATCTAATGTTGTCACCACTACATAAGCAACAGGAAAAGCTGTTTCCGATTAAGTAGAGTCTAGTATAGTCAATTTTACTTCTTTAAGAAAGTAAGTCTAATCTCGGAACAATGGATTGGTGAGTGAGTTGATGACTGGTTTCCAAAATTATTATCTGCAACTAATAACAAAAAAATCCTAAAAAACGGCGGTTTTTAAATTTTTACAATTCAGCGGCCTGTAACTGTTTAACGAAACATACTATCAGAACCAAACTTACTACTGTTCTATTATAAATTTTATGAAGAATACAGCCGATGTGCTGCTGGGCATATAAAGGAGTCCAGTCTCCTGAAGGCAAGCATGGTGACAACTGGAAGCTCCAGGTTATTTTCATGGGAATGAGTAAGCTACAGGGCTCCGCTAATTATCTCTTTAGACCTCTAGCTGTTCTATGACTGATTATTGAGGTTGGCCATTCAAGAGTATCGTTGTGGTTGTGATTTGCGGCCCCCGCATGAACTGATTTAGTGGGCCAGGATCATCTCGCCTTTAATAACACCAACGTGTGAATGATCCGGATCCAGTGATCATTTTAGTCATGTGTTCTGGACCAGGAGTTGAATAGTCTCCAGCTCTTCACCAAGGAGTACTGGTTTGCAACCCTGCTTTGGAGCCGCTGAAATAGCAACTAGGAAAGACCTATTGCTAGAATTAGTCCTCGGCGTGAATGACGTTGCTTTTCAATCCCAGTAGTTTGACCACCATATGATTAAGGCTTACGGCCAGGTGCAGATGCAAATCTTATCACGAAATTAGATTGATAGTCCGAACATATATAAGTTCACCACCTCAAAAATTCTAATTTATGGTCGGCCAAAAAATTTTAGCCCTATTTTCTCCCAAGCTAAAAGAGGTAACTTAGACATATACGCACATTTTTTGTAGATATTTTCAAGCTCCACTGAAGATCAAAAACTCTTAACATTTAAGTTATAAATAAAGTTTTTATGACATTTCCGAAAAATTGTATCCCCGGTATGGCCAATTTTGAACGTATACGCAGAAGCATTCCTTTGTTCTAGGGGATCGATCTTGGCCTCTGTGAAATTATCTTATGTGGTTCATCAGCTACCGAATTATTCTCTAAAAAAAACGTTTTCCAACCACTGTATGTGGGCTCTAACGTTGATTATTCCATTCACGCTTAAAGAAAGTTAAATTTTAAAACAAAACCGATAATCCTTGTGGATTTAATTATATGCTATAATTATTTATCGCATTGTTGTGACAACAACAATGTTGTTGGGTTATTTTAATAACGAGTGTACTCGTATATATGCGACTGTTACATAGAAATACACATAGAGAAAATATATAAAAATGTTTATAGTTGAAAACATACAAATATTTGCAATTAAAGACTAACTAACACCTACGGATATGGAAATTTGATGTACTGCATTTGTATATATTCTCTGTATGTGTATTTTTATGTGACAGTCGCATATTTACGATATATCGATATCATCAATTATAACTTTACAATTATTTATTTGTGTTAAGAAGATAAAGATTAAATTAAAGTATTAAATAAATTAGTCTATAGCCGGTCACAGTCACCTGTCAATTAATTCTGGTGTTTAAATTAGTAATAACAAAATAATATTTAATGTAGAGTGTTTTAATAAGGGTATGGAATGTTAAGTAGGCAAGACTTTTTAAACTAGCGACCATTTTGTCAGTTATTACGAAAAAATTATTAAATTTTGGAAAACATATTTGCTGATTAACCATTTTATCTGCTTGCTATTCTCCTTTTAAATGATGGCGATGGAGTAAAAAAACGTTATCACGTGCTAGATCTTCCTTTTTGAAAAAAGAGACAAGAATATAGTATTCTTTACTTTAATAACCGCTTTTATACACATTTATGTTATATATTCTGTTTTACAGTATTATGTACATAAAGATTTTACATATGTAAATATAGTTGTACGCTTTCTTATTGTGTAGTTGAATAAAGCTCAATAAGCTAAGTTATTTTATTTTTAATGTAAGAAAAGTGCTTAATATTTCATTAAGAATTAGATCGCAAATAAAGATATATGGAAAAAAAATTTTTAAAAGGCCTTCTTATCTTTTAAAATGGTTATTTTTATCAAAAAAGGTAAAGATATTTTGGCCAAAATGGATTTTTAGGTGAAAAAGCGACATATTCTCTTATTAGGTCTGTTTTTCAGAAAATAAAATTTTCAGTGTGTGTAAATAAAAATTAGACTGACGCTTTCAACTGTTTTATTACTAATATTATATTTTTTTAGCGTATATTTTTTTAGCATAGAGCTGCGTTCAATATAATAGCACCAGTTGCAATATTATGACTTGAAAGATGTAAAAAATTTCACATATTTACTATATTTTTTTTTGGAGTGTAAAAAACGGTTATATTTTTTATGCTATCTCAAATTGTGCGCATTTCTTGTCGAATTTCGTAACTGTTAATCAACTATAAAAGATCTTTTGTCAGCAATTATCATTTCGTGCAGTTAGTGAAATAGCACCAGTAGGCTTCTTTAAATTTGTTTTGCAAAATTTTGTGAAAAAAATGTAAAAACGAAAGGTAATACAAATTTTTTTTAATATAGTTTCTATAAAAACGCGTAATAATTGTAAAAGGTGTTTTTTTAAGCTAGATAGAACTTTAAATTGTAAAAAGTAACACAAAAAATGAAATTTTGATGAAACATTTTTTTTTATTTGTTTCAGTATACTCTGACAAATCATCATGAATAGACTCTCGCTTGAACAACGCTACGAAATTATCCAAATTTACATTGAAAATCAGTCGTCGATTCGCGCAACTTATAGACGACTTCGTCATTTTTATGGCGTACATAATCGTGCATCTGAACAAGTCATTCGTCGAACTGTCGATAAATTTCGTACCACATACTCTCTAGAGGATGCAATAACACCAACACGTCGAAGGAATGTGCGTACTGAAGAGAATATCGCCGCTGTAAACGAAAGTGTGGAAGAAGATCGAAATTTATCAATTCGTCGTCGGTCGCAGGAATTGGGGCTCTGTCCGTCCACTACGTGGAAAGTTTTGCGCAAAGATCTCGGCCTACACCCGCATAAGATCCAGCTGGTGCAGGAATTGAAGCCACGAGACCATTATATGCGTCGCCGATTGGGCTCTAGAGCAGTTGGCAACTGACCCGTTGTTTTATCGCAAAATTGTGTTCAGCGATGAGGCGCATTTTTGGCTTAACGGGTTTGTTAATAAGCAAAATTGCCGCATATGGAGTGAGACCAATCCTCAACAGACCCTACAGACTCCATTACATCCAGAAAAATGCACCGTTTGGTGCGGTTTTTAGGCTGGTGGCATCATCGGACCTTATTTCTTCAAAAATGAGGCCGGAGCTCGCGTTACGGTCAATGGAGATCGTTACCGCACCATGATCAATGATTTTTTGTTTGAAAATATGGATGACATTGATCCGGACGAGATGTGGTTTCAACAGGATGGCGCTACGTGCCATACAGCGAACGCAACCATCGACTTATTGAAATCAAAATTTGGCGATAAGTTGACCTGTCAATTGGCCTTCAAGGTCGTGCGATTTGACACCACTCGACTATTTCCTGTGGGGCTAGGTGAAGTCACTAGTTTATGCTGATAAACCAGCAACAATTGACGCCTTGGAGGACAGCATTGTTCGTGTTATTCGTTACAATTTCAAGTTCTATCGGGCTTAAAAAATACCGTTTATAAAAATTGTATAGTTATGGTTGGCGGAAAGCACTGTTTCCCTGAAAACCGTGAACTAATAAAAAAATTTGAGTCCGAGAGTAAATCGTATTCCCATATAAGGGAATAAAATGATAATAAATGTCCTACGATATGAGCAAAAACTTGAATCCCATGAAAGGAAGCGATTTTTGTCACCCTTAGTAGTAAAACGGTTAGTATGGACGACTAAAGCAAATCCCTTTATGACAGCTACGGATCTCAAAAAAACATTGGATGTGCCGGCAGACTTCGAGACATCAGCCTCAGTTCCTGTAGTTCTCTAAACATGTTCCTAAACGGATATCTTTTGCTAAAGCATATTTAAATTTGCCAAAGGAAAAGTGAAAAAATTCCTTTTGGTAGAAATGGTCCGTAGGCCACCTAACAGCGAATACAAGCTACAGTTCACAGCAAAAACTATCAAACATGGAAGTCATAGTATTATGGTGTGGATTTGCTTTTCATATCAAGGTATGGCTCTTATATGTTTAATCAAAACTTTTATGGATTCATCGCTTTATGTACAAATCCTCGATGAAATTATGCTTCCTACGAAATGCCGCTGGTGTGAGTCTTCCAGTAAGACAATGACTTCAACCATACCAGCATAATGGCGAAAAAAATAGTTCAACGATAATTCTATAAATGTAATAGAAAGGCCTGCTCATTCCTTAGATTTGAACTCTATCGAAAATTTGTGGGCGGACATAAAGAATGGTGTATTTACAATAAAACTAATGAGTAATGAAGAGCTCTGGAAGGCTGTGCAGAAAATTTAGAATTTCATCAAAGTTGAAAGATGCCAGCACTTAGTGGATTCCATGGGAAGGCATTGTGCCGCGGTGATAGCAAACAAAGGATACGCGACAAAGTATTGAAACCATAAATAAAAAAGACATAAAGAATAGTGTATCTATAATAAAACCAACGAGCGTTGAAAGGCTCTGAGAGGCTGTGAAAAAAATTTGGAGTTTCATCAAAGTTGAAAGACGACAGCATTTAGTGGATTCCATGGGAAGGCATTGTGCCGCGGTGATAGCAAACAAAAGGCACGCCACAAAGTATTAAAACCATACAATTAATTTATCTGCAAGATATTTGAGTGAAACTTTTGATTTGTTTAAAGAAAGACCACTAAAAATAAAAACTAAAAAATAAATTTAAAAAAAACTGAAGTGCAAAATAATGGACTGCGTAGTTTTTAAGTCAATTTTTATTTTTGTAGTGCAAAAAAACCAAGGTCTTCGTTAGGAATCGAACCCATAACCCCCATGCTGACAAGCTAGTATACTACCTACTAGTCTACAGGGGCATCTTAGCCATTATACGAATATATTTATATATCTTATGGTATTGGGTTATGATGCAAGCTTCTTGATCAAAGTACTAAAAGTTTGTTATATAATTGTAAAATGTATAGTAATTTATAAAATGAGAACAGCTGGGCCGATTTCTATAAAATATTTTGTAAATTGTTCGTGTTTCGAGGAAAAGGTTTTTACGGTAGAAAATATTGAAAAATCCCACCGGAAAATTCGAAAATCGAGTTTCTGTATGAAATTTTGCGTGAAATTGTTCCTTAAGCCAAATCAATAAATAGAAAGTAAATCATGGAAAATTGCGAAAAATTCGAAATTCGAAAATTCGAAAATCTCTCCCCAAAAGTTGGAAAAATAGCTCTCTACTGATTCCGTTTATATAAAATTTAAATATTTGTGTTGCGTGCTTGTCTGAAATTATTGCGCGGCGAAGTTTGACGGGTTCGCTAGTTTATAAGAGGATTTTGTTCGACTTAAAGGTATTTTCTAAAATATTTTAGTTAACGTTGTTTATTATTATCAAGGAATCTACAAGAGCAATAATACATTTTCTATTACACAATAAAATTACATGAAGTATATGCATTAAAATGTTGAACACAATTTTTTTGATTACACTGCACAACAAAAAAATATTTTTTGAATGTTTCCTACACTAAGTTAGTCAATTTCTACTAATTTTGGGATAATTAAAAACGAAAATGACAATGAAAAATTTTTATTAGCTCTGGTTTTTGAGATACACAGTATATAATCTTAAAGAGTAGTTATACTATACGTGAAAAGTGAAAGTACATAAAACAATACCGTTATGTTTCTGTTAGAATATTTTAAGTACAAAATTGATAAAAAAAACATTATTCTTAGTGTTTTGACAAATAAAAGAAGTTTGTACCACCAAATTTCAATTAAATCAATCCGATGCATTGCAAGATCGCTGTCGTTTAGCTTGTCCTTTATAAAATACTCCTGGAGCATCCCTCCACACAGACCAGCAGTAGTCTGCAAGAATTGCTTCATTCCAATGGCCCTGATATCTCTGTTCCATTAAGGCAATGTCTTGATGGAATCTTTCACCATGCTCGTGACTCACAGCTCCACAGTTTTGTGGGAAGAAATTAAGATGCGGGTGAAGAAAATGAGTTTTTAAGGCATGTTGTATCCAAGTTGGTGGTAAGCTTGAAGAAGCTTTTTAACCAATGCTGTGAAGTTATCATCTCTTTTCTTACCCAAAAACCATGTACAACACCCTTAAAGCCTTCCCTGGCTCTTTTTTCATTTCCTGTTAATATCATGTCAAAAGCAGAATCATTTACGATTTCACGGATTTAAGGCCCAATAAAGATGCCTTCCTTGACTTTGCATTACTTAACCTGGGAAACTTTGCTCTCAAGTACTTAAAAGCTTGTCCTTCCTAGTCCATGGCCTTGACAAATTTTTTCATTAGTCCCAACTTAATATGTAGTGGGGGAAGGAGAACATCCTTAGGATCTACAAGAGGCTCGACAACTACATTTTGCTCATTAGGGTTTAGGTCTCGTGTAGGCCAGTTCTCTTTTTTATAGAGACATTTTCTATTTCGACTATCCCACAGACACAAAAAACAACAGTACTTGGTGAACCCTATAAGTTTCCTTCATGTGAACTGCATGACCTATAGGAATAGAAGGTAGCAGATTTTCATTATGCAAAAGTACAGCTTTTAAGCTTTGTTTTGAAGAGTCTATAAACAGTCTCCATTTAGATAGAGTGTGATCCAAATTCAAGCAGTTCATCAAACCATTAACATCAGAACAAACTACGAGGTTTTCTTTCTTCTCAAAAAAAGGAAGCAAGTCTTTTTGACGCTGTCTGTATTCAGATATTTTCACATGATGTTTTAGAAAATTCCACTGTTGTAGTCTTGACCCTAAAACCTCATCCTTTTCCTTAGACAAGCCAAGATCCCTTACAATGTCACTCAACTCTGCTTGACTTATTCTGCGCGGCTCACTAGACCTATCGCTTACCTCAAAATCAAGGTCATAAAATCCAGAAGGATGGGGTGCTTCTTCTACACAGTCTTTATCAGCTTCCTCTAAAATGTCATAGTTTTGGGGTGGAGAGGGACTGGCAAAGAGTCTGAGTATGGTACAGGCCGAAGAGCAGATGGGAGATTAGGGTATTTAACCGTTCCTCTTTTCTTTATAGATCAACCATGCTTAATGGAAAGAGTTAAGCAGAAATAACAGTCGTCAGTATGATTGATAGGCTCACGCCAAACCATAGGTACTGCAAAAGCCATTGTCCGGTTTTTATTTTTCAGCCACTCTCGCAATATGACGGAACAAGAGTTGCAACATATATGAGGAGCCCATGATTTATCTTGGTCCCCAACTTTCACACCAAAATAATGTTCATAGGCAGTCTTAACGATAGGTGTCATTTTACGTTTCTGAGTCAAAAAATGTTATTTCACCACATATATAACAAAAGCTATCGACGAAACTCCCACACTTTCAAGGCATTTCTGATCAGCAGTTAAATTAATTTTAAAATCAACTTCACACAACAATTTCTATAGCAACCAGGCGCGTACAACTGACAAATCCACATAGGTTATGTTTACTACTTATGAACAGCTGAAGAGAGGGAAATTATGTAAACAAACATGTGTATCAACTGTTGGTGATGAAATATTTCGTTTGTTGAAAACTCAATATATACATAATTAATACAATATAATGATACTATATTTTGAAAACAAGAGCTAATATATAATTTTTATGATCATTTTCGGTTTTAACACGTGGAAATACATTAAAATCAGCTAATTTCAACCCCGAAACAAAAACTTTGTTGTTCAGTGTTATTTTAATAACTTCTTCATCCCATAATAATTGTCAATTAATTATTTTTGTGTTTATCAATAATAGGTCGATAAAATTAATTCTTTTTATTGAAGATTCGATCTATCTTTCTTGATTAATTTGTCCTTCGTTTTACTACATAATTTCTTAACAAATTATTGTTCTTCATAACCAATTTATAATTTTTCTATACTTTTAATTTATTTTAGATAATTCAGTGACATATGTAATCGATTTATATGCCCTCTTGGGATTCTCCTTGTTAACTTCGGTATTGTTTTTTGGATCTTAAGCCCACTATAGCTTTGCGAGGATAATAATCTGTCACCAGTATATGTACGATTAGGGTTGTTGCAAAACATTAACAACGGCTCAGCCCCCTAAAATGTGCCAATTGATTAGAAAATGAGATTGGCAAATTTTCAGTTTAATCTGATTATATTAACACGTGCGGCATTGCGGCAATATTATTATTTAGCTGGTGAGCCGGTGGGAAAATGCAAAATTTATTTTTTGTCACAACCCTAATGTACAATTCTATGTGTATTTTTGGTGTAAACTTGTTCATCACTAATATCTAAAATTTTTTTTAAAAAAGTTGGTTACTGTGTTAGTAATTTTTGTCTTGGGTGTTTAGAGTAAAAATTCATTACTTTACCTGTAGCGGTAGGATACCAATCCAGCTTTGATTCTACCAATCTTCTTGCTACTGCGTCAAGAAAAAGGTAGCTTTCCACGTATTTTGTTACTATTTTCGGTTTGGTGGTCAAATACCCTATAGTCTAGTTTAAGAGTTCCACCATTATGATATCTGCTATAACTGGTAAAGCAGGAAAAGCTATTGGCATTCCATTTTTCTATTCGTGTATATGTTCCTCATATTTAAAATATTTTACAGGTCGTTGTTGCATGGAATATGCAATAAAATAACTTTCAGTGATCCCATAGCAGACGAACAAAATTTTATTTTATTTTTATTGCAAAATATATTTTATTATATTACTTTTTCTTACTCACCAAACGTTCTGTTGCCTTTTTCTGCTTAGCCTCCAGCCTTTTGTTATGCCTTATAAAGCGCTTCGTTTAAATCTAATTGCATACATCTAGAGTCTTATGCTGATTATTTATTCTTAGCAAAGCTTTATATATGAGGAACATTTCTGTTTTTCTCTCTTATTCAATTTAATATTAATTGAATTAAAATAATTTTGTTATACAAAAAACAAAGAAAATGTGCCAATTTAATTAGTTGCCTAAAAATATGCAGTAGTTTCAAAAGATTTCAAACAAACTGTCAGACAACTTAATATTTTGTTTAGAAATTAAATTCATGTACGAATTTTCTATCTAATTTTTGTAATTTTTATTTTTATAAAACAGATAAGAATATGTAATAAAATATTTATTTCATTGTAGCGGAGATAAATTAATTTTGTATTTTAAACACGAATAGAATTATATTAAGAAAAAGACAAGCGAACATAAAGATAAAATCGTAAATGAAGAGCAAGCAAACATATCCGGAAACATACTTAATAATTCCAATTTTTATATGGGTGTTTGTGTGTTTTGTTTTTAATAAAGTGTGGTAAAACTTAAACTGAAAAGATTTGACGTACGAAAAGCGATAATTTTCTCAGGAGAATTAAAAATAAATTTAAGAAAAATTATTCACGTTTTTATTTCTTCGATAATGAGGATGCATCAACTAGTGTTGCCTGTAGGACCTGTTGTAGATTGGTTTCACTTGATATGCACCAATATCGTTTGCCAAGAAACACGCTAAGCTAAAAATAGGGCTAAATACTGAAATATAATTTTGGGTTTCTAAAATGCGTGAATTAAATTACTGATTTTTAAACTATATCTAAATAATTTGACGCTTAAGAGTAAATTTATTCATAGTAGAATTATAAAATTATCTAAAAGTAAGTGAAGTATAATAGTTAGATAGTCGGTACATACAAAAATCGTCTAATATTCAAATCTTTAAGTTAAGTTTTGAATGAAATTATATTCTAGGCGAGATTGCGCTTCTGCTGCCTCAAAAACATATTCGTTATTTGGCTGCTTTTCAATATAAATTTCCATAAAAACTTCTTCCGGAAAGGCAGGTATATACTCCTTGTTCTTGGTGAGGAGAAGCTGATAATAAAAACCCAAATTTTTCTTATTTATTTCGATAAAGAAATTTTGTATTTCATGAATAATTTAGTTTTATTGCGTGTATTTAGTATTTTATTTAATTATTTGAGCACCAAAACAAGATATTTATTCCTAATATATTTTAATAAACGAATGTAGATATTTGCTCACAAACACCATCACACAATATTGAAGAGTTATTGAAAACAATATTCAAAGTTGTTTAAATATAATCCTTTCCATTTCAACAAGAAGTTTGTTTTTTAAAACAAAATAAAACCAAAAATTAGATTAAGATAATTCAAATTTTTTTATTACGAAAAGAAAATTATGAATTAACAATGATATCTGGCAAATGCCCACCACGACCACGGTAACAGATGTCGATTTTTTCATCAAAGCTTTTAATCACTTTGTGGCAAAATGACGTTCCAAATTCCTTAATCACATCACGGATTTTGAGTTTTAAGGCTGAAGTTGATTCGATTGCCTCCTTATAGACTCTGCCCTTAACATGGCCCCATAGAAAATAGTCCAGTGGTGTTAAATCATATGATCTGGCTGGCCACTTAACTGCTAACTGTCGTGATATTTTTCGATCGAGAAATGTTGTTTGCAATAAATAGATCGTTTCATTGGCTGTGTGTCGCCATCCTGTTGAAACCACATGACAGCGATATCCACGATGTCAATAATAGGCCAAAATTGAGTTGTTAGATCTCGCGATAGCGTAATTCAATAACATTTCCAGCCTTAACTTCGAAAAAAAACGTACCAATCACGCCTCCAGACCACATAGCGCACTATACATTGACACTTTGAACATGAAACGGCTTCGTAATAATTGCTCTAGAAGTTTCAGAAATCCAAATGCAGCTATTTTGCTTGGCGACATACCTTGACAAGTGAAAACGAACTTCGTCTGAAAAAATAATTGTTCACACAAATCAGCCGGTTGTTCCTAAATGAATTGAGCATATCTACGGCGATGTGAATAGTAGCTTGGCTTCAATTCCTGCACAAATTGACCCTCGTAAGGCTTCACAGTCAAATCATTACGCAATGATTTCGCCATGTGCTGATTTTGGAAAGCCCGAATTGTTGAGAATGTGGAGGAATTGACAAATTTGAATCTGCTTCAACACTGTAACTCACAGCTGCGATGTTTTCAGTTGAATGACCCGTCGTTTCCACAGTTGGTATCAAACTTCTCGACCCAAATTTAACGACAAAGTTGTAAAAAGCGGGCTCAGAAAGATTATTATATTATCGGGAAATGTAACAGAACCACCATATTCATTGTGGATTTTAATTATTTTAATGCGAAATTGACATCACTGTAACAATTGCCAATGCATCTTCTACGAATACGTCAAAAAACTAAATATCAAAACAATAATTTTTTGGGTGATGTCACAATTAAAAAACAAACTTCAGGTTGAAATACCAAATAGATACTCGCTCACAAACACAATCACACAATATTGTGAACTTATTGAAGAGAATATTCAAAGTTGTTCAAATATATAAACATTCAATTTAATTTATTCCATTTCCTTTTGTCTTTATTTAAGCTGATACATACACATCTAACAACTGTGTGAACGTTTCCCTAGGTGCAACAGGTGTCCTTATTTCTTGTCAAATAATGGTAAAATATTGCGAGATAAAATCATTCATATGGAAAAAAAATATTTTTCTTATTCCATAAATTAAATTATTGAGGTAATTTTTTTACATTTCATTCTTTTTTGAAGATTAAGCATTAAATGCTGAGGTAAAATTTTGTAAAGATATTAGATATTAAAGAAAGAAGGATATTAAATGTCAACATAATATTTTCGCTTGAATTGTTCTCTAATTTTCCATATTTTTTTTTATTGTTTTTTTTAACCGATCTTTTTTTATTTATCTTTAATAAATATCTTTTTTCTTTTTTAAGATCTTTTTTATATATTTTTTTTTTCCTAAAGAAGCTTTCCAAAGGAAAGCGAAATATCGTGAAGAAAAAAATATAAAAAAAAAATATATATAAAAAAGATCTTAAAAAAGAAAAAAGATATTTATTAAAAATAAATAAAAAAAGATCGGTTAAAAAAAACAATAAATATTATCAAATACTTATATAAGAAAAAATAAAAAAACCAATCAAGAAGAAACCAATATAAAGGTGTCCGTTACATAATAGCGAATTTAGATAAAAATATTTATAAAAAAACATTTGTGATTTATTTGTTATTTCCGTTTCCTTGTTTTTGTATGTTTGAATATTTGAAAATTTAAAATTTTTGTATGTATGTATGAAAAAATATTTTATATGTTTTTGTCAAATGTTTTGAAATATTTTTTCAATTTGTTAATAATTTTTTGTTTTCAAAAATATAAAAATTTTTTCCTGAAGAAGCTTTCCAAAGGAAAGCGAAATATCGTGAAGAAAAAAATATATGAAAAAAAAAATATATATAAGAGATCTTAAAAAAGAAAAAAGATATTTATTAAAGATATTTTTTTTTTAAATTTCACTATTTTAAATAACTTTGTCTTCTTAAACAAAAATGTTCTCTATTTTATTCATTATTGGAATTTCTAAGTTAGAAGTGTGTTTTATATAGCAGACGATGTACAGCGATATTTAAGCGAACCAGTCATCTCTGAATGAGGATCTGAATAAAATTTATTGTTGGATAACTGCAAATGGATTTTGTTCATATCCTCATAAATGGAAATGTGTTATAAGTCGTAAAAAAACTCTTAATCATATTACCGATGTGTGTTTTTTTGTGAGTGGATCACTATTGTAAATGCTGGCTAAAACCGCAGAATAATAATCAATAACCGTCTTAATTGCACAAACCATGTTAACTCATTTGTAGGTCGAACTTATACAATACTGGTATCTTTGATCGCCACATCACTCTACACCATTTAAACAAACTCTTATTTCGTTCCTGGTTTAATCTACGAGTGTAAGCTTGTTACAGAATATGACTCTATGGAGAAAATACCACTATTGCAAATGCTACCAAAACCTTTGGAGTAATAGTCGAAAACCTCAGAATAATTATCAATAACAGTCTTATTTGGATAAATTCTTTAACTCACTTGTAGGTTAAACTTACACACACGTAACATCACTATACACCTTTTAATATAAAGAAACAACTTGCAAAATCTTATCTTGTTCCTGACTTATTCTACGATTGTGAACTTTTTGCAGGATGTGGCTCTAATAGCAAAATAAAGCAAAACGTCTTATACAACAATAACATTAGATATGCTTACGTATTGAGAAGATATGATCAATTTGGTAACGATATATACCAAAAAATATAACTAATTAATTATAAATCTTATTTTTTTAAGTATTTAAATATTTAAGTTTATTTAAGCTTCTATTGCTTTTTATTTGTAACTAAAACCCACTTTGGCTAAATATCATTTAATTTTGATATCCATTCCTTAGCAATAAAACATCAACCCACTTTAAACATTCATTTAATATAATCAATCAAACTAGTGTTAAGTGGCGTAATCCTTTTATATTTGGATGAGAGTGAAAGGAAAAGAATTTATTTTAAACTACTCAAACTTCAACTTCAATTACATTCTAGAAAATATTTAATTCTTGGGAAAGAGCATTTTTAAACTTCTCATGTTACTCTTACTGTACTTGAAAATGTGTCAACACAGAAATGCAACTCACACTTTTTGGTCTTCATATTTTTTTCCTTTTTATTGCCTGCATAAAACTTTTATTCACACTTTTTGCTTGACATATGTAAGTTAAATTAAAAGTGAACATTTACTGACGGGAACTACGTTTATAAAATTACAGTGCACTTTATCGTAGGTGATGCACAGTAGGAGATTTGAAAAAACAAAATATGTTACTATTCCTTGAATAAACCTCTTGTTATATTGATTTCTTTAATTGCAATAACAATGTTGACGTAAAATCATATCCAAAGCAACAACAACACCTTACAGTTTTTAAATTAAATTACACGATTTATTTACTTTAAGTATACACAAAATAAACACGATGGCAACTTTATCGCTGTAACGCATAAAAGATGCTTTATTATTTTTATGTCTTTATTCAACAATGTTTCAACTTAAAATAACTCAATTGCCCAACATTTATTTATATACATATATATATACTAGCAAAGCCTGGGTTCGCGACATTTGCCACCAGATGGCTTCTTTTTTTTAACATTTCTTTTGGGGATTAAAAGATGAAGAAAAATTATTTTTTTTGTTTTATATTTGAAAAGGGAAAATTTTATTTCATTGCACAACAGTAATGCATTCATTTCGATTACAAAAATGAAGTGGAATTTAGTTGAAATTCTCTAAGAAAAAATGAAAGTGAATTCAAAGTAAATACTGCGTAATAGGTGTCCGCAAATTAACCGTTGCATTGAAGTGCTCTTTGGTAAACCACATTTTTTGTTTTTTGGTCTGACGTTAACACAAACAAAGCGGATGGTTTCCCAACTCGAAAACACGCAACGTATAGCTGTCCATGTGTAAAACAATGATTTTCTAAATTTATTCCGCAAACACTAAGCGATTGGCCTTGCGACTTGTTAATTGTCATTGCGAACGCAAGGCCAACCGGAAATTGCAATCGTTTAAAGTCAAACGGAAGATTAGTCTGCATAATTGGTATTCGAGGAATACATACATTTTCACCTGCGTACTTTCCGTTAATAATGGTTACCTCAATCGAACTGGGCATAAGCCTTTTCGCCATAAGTGGAGTACCGTTGCAAAGTCGCGGTGGATTCAAATTACGCAATATCATAATAACTGAACCAACTTTGAGTTGCACATATGTGGTGGAAATCCTGGTAACTCCAGAGAGTTTAAATACTCCGTTGGATAATTTACTGCATCATCGGAATTTGTTATGGAGTCAGCGGATTTGTATGTCACCAAATCGCCATCGATTTTTGATTGAATGGTGAAATTCAACATCAACATCATTACAACATCATTATTCTTTGCGGCGAAGATTGCTCGTTGACTCAACCAAGCATAATTCTGATAATTCTCACTAATGTTTTGGGAAAACATTTTCTTAAGAGCTATTTAAGAGTCTACAAATCGGCAAAAGTCGTTGGTAGGAATAATTAGTACAGCTATCGCATCAATTGGGGCTTTTTCATTTCCAACAGCTAACAATTATTTGTAAAATTATGCAGCACTTTGATCATTTTGAAGTTGACCTCTCATATTAGTGGTTAGCGATAATGTTTTTATGTTATTCACTTATTATGTTAAGTGATGCCTTCAGGCAACCATTCAATTCATATGCAGGCAATTTCGTCTGCCTGAAATTGCCTGCCAACAATATCATCAAGCCGCCAAAGATGTTGTTATATTGCCGAAAATCCTACAGTATGAAGTTAAATACCTCAAGTGATTTCTTATGTACCATTGTGCACTCATCCCAAAAAATGAGCTTGCATTGCATCAACAATTTTCCCATTGCACTAAATCGGGAAATATTGCATTTTGGAGTATCAATTGTGTTTAAATTTAGTGGCAACTTAAGCAAAGAATGTGCAGTCCGACCGCCATTTAGAAGAGTCTCCGCAATTCTAAATGATGCTAACGTCAAAGCTATGTCACATCTTGATTGAATAGTGCCCAAAATTAATGAAATAACAAATGTTTTCCCTGTTGCTTCAGGTGCGTCCAGGAAGAATAGTCCACCAGTATTATTGTCCACCGCTTGCATAAATGTTTCGTATACTTGTTTTTGCTGTTGATTTAGCAACTGCACATTATTTCGAACGAATTTCTGCATTGTATTGCAGCTCTCGATTTAATTCTTGGTTGAAATGCATCGATCGATTTGGCGCAATCATTCCTACTTCAATCAGTAGCTTATTTGCAATAGTGAAGCATTGATCCTCAATCAGAATCAATCCTTCATTGTATATTTCATCGGTTATTTGCATATCGGGATTATTCGTGCGAACATGGAAGCGATGCAAAATATCTTCACATATGTCGTCTTTGTATTTGCTCCATAACGAAATTGGTTGTGAAAGGAAACATGTAGTGATGATAATTGCGAACAGCGTTCGTATTTGGTACGCATTTGATGAAACAACTGAATCCGCAAATGTTAAATCCATGCTTCTCGATATGTTTATCATTGGTGGCCATTCACAGTTTTCAAATGCGTAAATGATTTTGGTCCACGTACATTTAGCAACAGCAGTCGCAAATAAAAACATTCATCATTTCTATGATAAAGAGTATACATGTGACCTAGCACGGCGTCATCTGCGTAAAATGAAACGTACTTATTTTCATGAGAAATACTCTCACATAACGTACTGGTGCCATTGTAGTACATACTATCAGAGATGGCGCTGTATGTGAAAAATTATTTTCCCTGTTTTTCTCTTGAAATTTTTCCTGAATTTTCTTTGCTATAAACCTCACGAAGTCCGTGACCTTTCCAACAAATGCAAAACCTTGGAAATCGGCTTGTGCGTTCTGAAGTTATAGCGTCAGGAAGGAAAACCCGACTTATTTTTATATTATAGAAGATACATATATATATATATATATATATATATATATAAGAAATTTATACTTTAACATCATGACATATTGTTGTTGCTATCAGGTGTCTGCTTGGCTCTATGATTTTTTTTTGTTCTGTTAGTGGTTTTTGTTTTCTGTTGTGTATTTTATTTCTTGGAATTTCTTAAAAGCAGGCTGCTGTTGTCTTGTGCGTGTAACTTAGACACTACGCAGTTTGTAAAAGACACAATAGTTCGTGTCGTTTATTTTTTTACTGATACTAATACCTTTTAAAACTTAAAGAAAACATCTTCCTAACAATATAAACAATATAGTTTCTATACAAGAAGTCGAATTTCATTGAACTTTGTAAGAAGTTTTTGTTTTTGAATTGCTTTTAGTAGTACAAATATGTTTAATATCTCTGGTAGAATACTGAATAAAACTTTTCCCAGCTTTCTTTGTAATTTTGGTCAAATTGTAAAAATATATTTTTACATTTCTTTCTGTTTTAATTGCATTTACACATAAAACGTAATAATTTTTATTTAATGGAAGTGGTTGTTGAGGTTGTAAGAATAAATAAAAAAATTTTACTAACAATAATTTCAATGCTTATGAAGCAATCTCATTCTTTAAAATCATGTGGAGTAATTTTTCATTGAGGAATTCATCAAATTCTAACTTGATGATATTTTAAAAAAAAATTATTCAGTATAATACTATCATTTACCGCTTAGCAAAGTATACAAAGTAATAAATTGCATTTTAACTATCGATTCAATTGTGGTATGTTAGTTTATTATCTTTACCATGGCGCGCCGTTGTGATACGAAAATCGTTTTTAGATAAAAGAAATTGCGGTTATACATTTATTAAAAAATAAAAAAAGCTAGCTAGCAACATAACCAAAACAGCCTAAACCACATAAAGGATTATCTTAACATTTTTGTAAACAAAGGAAGCAAAAAGCACTGTAAAATAAAAATCTTGCCCGTAAAATAAACCGTCCTTAAAAACTTGCCGGTGTTACAGCGGCGCTAGTGAATTAAATAAGTTCATCTGCATAGATATTTCATTTTACAATTTATAACTTTAAGCTATTTGAAGTATTTATTTTGATTTCCGCAGACAGAAAGAAACTAAGCATTAGAAGCATTGAATTTTAGTAAAATATTTTATTATTAATTTTAAATGCTACATTACACCAGAGGGATTATTTAATATAATCAATCTGCTATAAGCAAATTTGCTCTGCATATATAATTACTATACCTTATCAACTATGCTGTCTTTCAAATATATCGCGAATGTCTCTTAATTAAATGGCAGCTGAGTTTCCATCTATGTGTCAAACTAACATCTAACATCTGCGGTTAAGTTGTATGTAACTGGTAGGCTTTGCGGTACAACATCCTATATAAGTATATTAAAATGAACCATTTTATATTGTTTGTCAGAGCTGTAAATGAATCATTCTTTTTTGATTTTAATTCGTTTCGAATTAGCTTAATTTTGTGATAATTCATAGCAAAAAAGAACTGAATGGAATTTTAATCAATTCAAATGGATCAGGCAAAAATAAATTTTAATTCATTTTCAATTGGAATGAATCTGTAAAGTGAATTACAATTTGATTCCCAATGAAGTGAATCTATAAAGTAAATTTTAATTTGTTTTCAATTCAAATAAATTTGTTAAAGTGAATTGAAATTCATTTCCAATTCGTTTGAATCGATTTTGAATTTATTCTAATGAATTAAAACAATGAATTTCACTTCAAATGAATGAAATAAAAACGAGTTGCAATCAGTCAAATTCAAGAGCAGATCTAGGGGACTTAAAAATGGAAATTGTAGTAAAGAATTTCGAGTAAGCGAAGAAAACTGTGTGATAGCAAAAAATGTTATGTGGAAATTTAGAAATGCTCGAATCTTTGAAATTCGAGGAAAAGTTAAAAAAAAGAACAAAAATTTCATAATATACAAATATGAGAGTATTTAAACAAAAAATAATTGTTAAACAATTGTTAATAATATTTTCACACTATCTAACAAAAATAAAACTTTAAGTTTCTTCTAGCAAATAAACAAAATTTTCCCATTTTGATAAAATTTAAGCCATTAACTGATAATTCACTTTCTGTTTTATCGTTAGCTGACAATACCAGTATATCATGGCAATTTCAAATCAAAGAAAGTTTTGTTTTTGTACTATACTAAGTGTTATAAAAGGATAGAGTAATGCTTGCTGTGTTTTAAATAAAAAAGTAATTGAATAACAAAACGACAGTGATGTTTACTGCAGCCTTACTTACAAAATCAATTCAAATTTCAATAAATTCAATTCAAATGAGTTGATAATGAATTGCTAATTATTTTTAATAATTAATTTGAATTAATTCAAAATCAATTCAATTCAAAGTAATTGGATATGAAGTGCAATTCACTTTAACAAATTTAATTTAGTGAGAAATGAATTGTAATTCATTTTTACCCAATTCATTTGAATTGACTTAAATTTAATTTAATTAATTTTTTTGTATGAACAGAATTAATTTAAAATTTGTTAAGTCAGCACATGAATGTTTCGGGAGTTAATTAAAAAAACAAACGATTCATTTACAGCTCTGTTGGTTGTTTGTTTATTTGCTGACATTGACAGTGATGAACGAATTTAATTAGAAAAAATTTTTTAATCTAATAAACGAATTTTACTTGAAACGAATGCAATATTTTTGTATTTCTAATGTTATAAGAAAAGATAAATTATTTTTGAAATTTTCTGTTCATTTTGAAAAGTCATAAACAACATTTTGTATATTTTTTTGATCATTACATTCGTAATCAGCATTATTGGTAACCGTCTATTCTAAATGTGGGTGTTAAGATGTGGGCCGTCAAGAATATCGCATTAACTAACAAAACTCAGTAGAAAATATTAGAGCAAGCTCTCATTATCAACCACTTTTAAGTTGGTTAGAAAAAATCTTTTATTATTAATCTTCATATAAGTGATGTTTTCTTACATTGTACTATTTCTATTTAGTAGATAATATCACAATGCTTTTGTGAAATGGGATAGTTATGTGGTGTCCTGTGAATACTTTTTAAGCCAGAGGTGACAAATTTTACGTTTTTTAGTTCCTTCTGTTTCGTCTATATATTCGACACCTCCTTGAGCATTAGGTATTAAGTATATTGCGAATTGTTTCTTTAATTGCAGTCTGCAAAATGGGTGTCTCAAGTCTTTCTCTAAAATGGGGAGCCATGAGGGATTCGTGAATATCCCTCAGATACTTTCGTCGGTTTTTGGGTTTTGTGTGTATATAACGTAGCTATTTACAAAAGTAATATTAAAAATTCCAAAAAAAGACACATTGGCCATGGAAACACTTTGATCCAAAGTGTCGACGCTGCCTTTTGTCTGACTATAAAATTCTACCATGTGCGATTTTCCCATTTTCTTATTTGTGGTGCCTTCTACATCGCAACTTGATAGAAAATATATGTTTATTTGGTTTAGGCTTATGTGATAATAAAGTTAATTCATTATCGTAGCAAAACATAGATGTTTCAGTCCTCCGGCCTTTTACATTGCTCTCTTATTTGAGGGTAAGATGACAACCATAGTCAATTTATAGGTGATAGGTAGCAGATTCGTTCCGTAAACAGTTTTTGTCAGTTCTTTTAAGTAATATTCCCCCAGAGAATTTTCTGTTGGGATAGAACCCTTTCCCAGATATGAGATAGCATCCAATATATATATTTTGTACCACTATCGCAAACCATTATCAGCTTCAACCCATACTTAGTTGGTTTATCTGGGATGAACATTCGAAAGGGACAATTTCCTGCAAAGGCCAATAGATGCTCACCTAATGTTAAATAAGATCTGGGCATGTAATTTCGGCGACATTTTTCAATTAAAAGATCTCAAACTTTTCTTATAAAAGCAAACTTATCCTTAATCATTGTCATTTTCATACATTCGCCGTCAAAGCGAAGGCACGACATCAGAAATTTGAATCGTATTTTTCCCCATGATAGACAAGTAACGCAAGCCACTCTATGTAGGATCAAATAGTTTGGGTGTTGTAAGATGATACAACAGATACGAGTTAGATTTCAAATGGTTCTGTATCTCTACGTTTGTCCACAAAATCTCATTAATAATTTCAGAAGTGATTAATAATTTAAAGTATTCAAGAGGGTTTTCCACTCCTTTGCATTGTGGTGAAAAACCCCTAGCCTTGTGTACATAGGTATTAGCGCAGCGATTTCCCTTTTTTAGTTGACCATTTATGAAAATTTTATCCGCGCAGATTTGTTTTTCTAAATACTAATGTTTTTAAATACTTGTTTTTGAGCGAACAATATTAGTTGGTATATCATCCTTGTCTGAAAATTATTCTTCAGAAAACTCCGACGACAATATTAAATTAACTCCGAAAATTTCATTTTTGCTCTGCTTCTGAAACACTGTTTTCGCCACCTTTGTAGCTTTCTTCATCTTCTTCCTCTGAAGTATCCAAGGCATTGAAGTCGTCGTCGCCACAATTTTGTAAAAATCTTTGGATTTCAGCGTCTGTCAATAATTTATTAGAGCTCTTTTTTATTCTAAAAAAAGTATAAACTAATGAGAAACAATAAAACAACATCGAATTAAACAACAAAATTATTAAATTATTAACACAAAAAGTCACACTAAAGTTACTCTTTGTCGTAGTGACGAGTACATACATACATATGTACCTATGAAACACAAATACAAAACATGAGAATTTAACGTTGTTGACAAAAAGAGCGTATTTTGAACACACATAAACAACTTATATGATAAAGAGTACAGAGGGTTACTATTTAAATAATTATTAGTTAAAAGGTTTAAGTTTATAACCATAATTACCTTTATACATACGCATCTAGTGACACATACAAATTTAAATCCTTTTAAGAACTGTGCTTTGGCTGATATCATTGTAACCTCTAACTGCCGAAGTGGTTTCACCGTGACACCGCGCGAATGTAAACATTAATATTTCAACAATCAATAGCTGTCTTTTTCAGTAACTGCTTGCTTTTACTTGATCTTTTGTTAGTCTACAGTGAACTTTCAGTAGGCTTCAGGTTCTCTCATTATCAGTCCTTTCTTGAGGTGGTTAAAAGTGACCTAAAGACGGCAATTATGTACCTAAAAAAAGGGTCGGTAAATAAAGTTAAAGCAGGCAGTATAACATTTGATTGATTGAAGGGTGATGAAAAAGTAAACTTGAAACATGTTGTGTTATATTAGTTTTATCTGTGCGGTATTTGTTTGCAAGAGAGTTCGATTTTAGAAAGGTTATGTTGTGTATATCCCTCAATAACTTCCACAGTAGTTGACTATAGGATCCAAACTTGTGACACTGCTACTTAAATATCTCAAGCAAATTTCTTTTATTCACAGCTTTCGTTTTGTTGTTTTTGAAATACTAACAATATAATCTTTTGCCATATTTAAAAACAAATTTATTTAACCAAAATTATTTGAAATTAAATATAATTCATCTGCTAATGTTTCGTCATACTTAAAAATTTTCTAACTGTTTATTTTGTTTTTATTAAATTTTTTAATTTGCTGCAGTCAGAAACAATAAAAATCAATTTGCTACGAATTTTTCAATAAATTAAAATAAAACTATTTATGGTACAAGTTAGAAACTATCAAAAGATTTTCTATAAACAAAATATACAATTTCAATTTGAATTTATACAAGCAACTAAACGATAATAATAATGAGAATGTAAATTGAAATCTTTCCTTTATGTCCGTTTAAACGGTAGAGAATAAATAGATTTATATTCATACATAAACATTTACACACAAACACCTAAGCGAACTTTTGTTGATTTAGAGCTATGCGCTGATTTTATTCATACTAAAAATACATGCTAACAATTAAAAGAAGCACAACTCCATCAAAAACAATATCAATAGCTATTAATGCAACTGTATATGTGAAGAACAAATAGCCAAAGATACACAAAACTTTTTAATGATAGAAACTATGTTTCTCTCATTAGTATAGTAATTATACTATTTGGTAATAAAACTTTAAGTTGATAACACTTTTTTAACTGGCCTCCAATTTGTTAGGCACTGACTGATTTATGTTTATTTTGGTTGAAACTGACGGCCATTTTTTCAGCTGCCAAGTGATTTATTTTACTTTAGTTTGACTTTTCAATATGACTTAACGGTGCCTGAATAAAGCTTCAAAATTGTATTAAATGAGCCCAAAAAAACATTGCAGTTGATTCCGATTTTCTAAGTGAGTTATGTTTAGCGATGAAACAAACTTTTACTTTTTGGAATGGATACGTCAATAAATAGAATTACTATATTTGGAGTGATGCTAATCTCTACTGTATGTTAAGACATCGTTGCATCAAGAAAAACTGACTGCTTGGTGTGTTTTATGGGCTAATGGAATCACTTGTCCGTACTTCTTTAAAAACGATCCTGGTCAGAAAGTTGCAGTCAATGGTGACCGCTATAGAGCCATGATTACTGAATTTTTTATCAGCCAATTGAACAACTATGCAGTACACGAGCTGTGGTTTCACACAGCTCCGGCCACAATTGATTTCTTAAAGAAAATGTTCACGTTTTGGACCCTAAGAATATCCGATTTGAAGAAATAGTCTATGCGAATAAACCTAAAACGATTGACTACTTGGACAACAACATTCGCTGTCTTATTGTCGCTGTACAGCCACAAATGTGCCCCTGTAGGCTAGTAGGTAGTGTACTAGCTTGTCAGTATGGGGGTTGTGGGTTCGATTCCCAACGAAGGTCTTGGTTTTTTTCATTACAAAAATAAAAATTTACTGTCGGTGGGGCCACTCAGCGACGAAGGCATAGTCACTGGTCGCTGTGCTGTCTTATGCGGCAGTTAATTTCCGACTATCCTTCTACTTTCACCATCTGTTTCATCTCTTCTCTATCCCTTTCCTAAAGAATGTAGCACGGTACTTCTCTTTAAAAAAAAAAGAAAAAAAAATGTCAGAAAGTCATCGAAAATATAACCTCCAAACTAAACTACTCCCGAGCCAGCTTTGGCGGCCTTATGCTAGAAGTCATATATAATGCCAGAAGATTTTCTTTGGAATAAAGTAAATTTTATGTCAATTTCAAAAGTTCACCTTTGTTTTATGCTATTTCAATGTTCTATACCTCTATAAAAACACCCTTCATAAGGAAAAATTGCAAACAAATCATGCAAAGTTACAGCTTATAAATCGCTATTAGAC
Source organism: Trichopoda pennipes (assembly GCA_030448955.1). Taxonomy (NCBI): domain Eukaryota; kingdom Metazoa; phylum Arthropoda; class Insecta; order Diptera; family Tachinidae; genus Trichopoda; species Trichopoda pennipes. The sequence continues at coordinate 261,628 of JASKUP010000011.1, read as the reverse complement.
AAGGAACGGTTTTTAAATATACATGCCTTGTTTGATTATCGGGCTAACACTGATTGCGGCTTCGGAAATTCTTAACGTTAGCGCCTTGTCGTTTGTCCCTTAACACAAGGTGTATACAATGCATTCACCCACTTCCTACGCCGCAAACACACCTAGGTGCATACACGCCTTAGTTTGCAATTTTTAAGAGCACAGCTAGCAAAGCCCTCTCTTTGCTCGAGAGTCGAAGTCTAACAAAATCCTTGTCCTGTTACATGTGCAACACCGAATATGGACTTTGAAAAGCCCACCGATTAAACAAAAAAAAACAGCCCCACAAAAACCCAAAGGGTCTTGCTAACAGCCAGTGCAGGGCCGTAGCCTTTTCGGCCAGTAATTCCGTGATACCAGTGTGTATAAGTCAACTCTTTGACCATACCACTGTGGATGAAATGTAGCGTTATCCTCGCCCTAGAAGGCCTTCAGATACGTATATCTTCCGGTCACTCCTAGCTAAAACTTCAAAAGCCCGAAGCAAGCCGCAGCCTCCACTCCTTGCTGAAGAGTTGGAGACTTTCCAACTCCTGGTCCAGAACGCATGAAGCTTAATATAATTTCAGAATACGACAGAATTTATGCTCACTGGACCTTTGTTCATTATGAATGATCCGACGCACAAACTCAAACGAGGGCCTCGAAACACACAGCCACCATGATACTCCCGAAGGACCAACCTCAATAATCAATCAGAGAACAGCTAAAAGGCTAAAAAAACAAATAGCGAAACTCTGGGGCTTTACTGATTCCCGTGGAAATATAGTGGATTGTCCAGTTGGCTGCTGATAGCCTTGAAGGGGACTGGGCTCCCGAAGACACATGTAATGACGGTAGATTTCGATCAAAACATATAAATGTGCCCCCGGGGGGTCCTGGAAGTTATATATACATTCAAGATATTTACTTCTAAAGCTCTTGATAGGAAGTGCGTCTTCTAACGTCAAATTATCGCTCCTAGCATCTACAAAGGCTTTCCGGCGTGGTTTAAAATTCTTTCTCAATAGATGATGGCTTCGATGATGGAGCAGATTAAGTTTCATTGGTCATCATGTAGATCGATCAATTGATTGCGGAAAGGTGTGTAAATAGTGTAAATCCTTACGACATGTCTCGAGGGCATGCAAGCATTAAAGAACCTCATTCGCCTCAACGCCGCGAAATTTGGAGGCATTTTGTGTCTAACCGCGGTGTGTGTGTGTGTCTTTTTAAAGATGATGACCTCTTGATTTATCACAGAAGGCTACGCTCTTTAAATACTTTATGTTAATTTTTATTTTATTGCTGTTTGTTTTTCTTTGTATTATTTTATATGTTAAATAGATATTTAAGAACTTTCTCTTCTTATCCCTATTTTGAGAAAGTAACTGAAAATTTTTATACTGTTTTGTGAAGGATGGACATTAAAAATGTGTCAATTTGTTTTAGGTATAGAAAGTCTTTGAAAAATAAATTTATATGTAAAGAATATTATTTTAATGATTTTCTAGTTTGAAGTTCTTAAATTTAATTATTTGTTAAACTATTTAGGAAAGTAAGCTAAGCTAAGGGAGTTAGATGCTGAACATTATATTTGTTGAAGCGAAATTTTTTGAATTTTGTTTGCAACAAAGCGATAAATAACATTTTATTTTCCTTACTTGTTATTAACAAATCTACAAAAAAAATATATAAATCTTGTCTTTTCATCTTCTTGGTTTAAAAAGGCAGAAATTCTGTCTTACGTACCACATACATGCATCAACGCACCGCATATGTGCATGAGAAACTTTTAACACCTCTTAAGGAAAATTCCAATGGTTTGGTTCCTTCTTTATTCACTCATTTTGTTAAGACCTAAATGTGTAAGTATTTGTAAACAATTTTTATGCCTTAGTAATGCTTATAGCCTAAGTTGCTCCTTTTAAAGTATTTAAAGAAAAACGAGAAATTTTAAATTGCACAGTTTTTAAACCAAATGCGTGGCTAAAGAGGATTTTATATGCGTAGCCTTTACAAATACAAAAGAAAATTATGTTGATTTGTTATTAATTTTTTGTTTTGGAAAAAATTATTCACCGAATTTAAAATAAAATGTGTAAAAAATACGAGATTACATTTCTCTGATCAAAAAATTTATAGAGACTAGTAACGATAGCTTAATATTTCTTCTCTTTTCGTTATGATTTGCTGAAATCTGGATTGAAGTCTGATTGCTTTGACATGATCGGTTAGGTGTAAAATTCTGAAATTTTTTATTGCATCGTTTTGACCTCTTGGTAATGAAATATCTGCCTACCTTATCCTTTATGGTATCTTTATTGGCTTAGAAGTTAGCAAAAGGCTTTTAGTGGCTTCATCTAATGTTTTTATTGCAACGGCTTGTCCTTTTCCTAAAGCAGCTGACTGCTCACCAAACCTCGGTTGCCTACGGATGAGTGTTGTATGGTATAGTATATAGATATTTAATCCTCACTATCACCGAATTGTTGTTTAAAAACTCTACTGTTGTCAGAAATTCTTTCCTGCCATAACAAATTCCGATTGATTCAGTTGCAATTGTCGTGGGAACATATTTTTATTGTTGATTGTTGTTCTGGCTGTTTACGTATTAATGGTTGACTCGTCAGATGTGGAATGATTTGCTCTTCGTGCAGGCAAAGTTATTGCTGCCACAGTCTTGCTGCTTTTTGGTGGTGTGTCTTTTAAAAGAATAAAACATTCTTCGATTTTATCAATAGCTTTTGAAAACTTTTGCTTCCAAACACTTTGCCTGTAAGTGCTGCGGCTGTAGACAGCAACAGGGTTCGGTCTAGCATTTGTTCCAGTTTTTCTAAATGGTTCGCCCTGTAAAAACAAACATCAGTTTCCACACACCCAAATATTAAATAGCTGATATTTTCCAAACAGGCAGACAAATTGGTTAAAGTATAGAATGCATGTTAGTTCACATCTGCCACAGGATCTTCCACTAAAACCAAAGGATGAAATTAAATCCGCATTAGGCGTTTTTACAAAAGGCATAATCAAAGCAGCTAGAGCATCAACTCCTACCATTATTCATTTGGCAACAAAAAATTGTGTAAACTATCCAGGCTACATAGAATCTCTTATAGAAAAAAGAAAACTAAGAAGACAATGGCAACAGAGCCGATCGCCAGGCTTAAAGGCCAAACTTAACCAGTGCCAAAGAAATCTTAACAATGCTTTAAAAGACGAAAAAAAAACTCCAGCCTCAAAATATATCTACTGAACTTAGACGCAACGGAAAAACAGACTATAGTTTATGGAAGGGCATTAAAAATATGCCCAGAGCTGCGGTGTACGATGCTCCTATGAGGTTGTAGAGGGGCGAATGAGTAAGAAATGCAGAGCAAAAGGTTGAAATCTGCGCAAGTCATTAAGATTGTGTATTTTCTGTCACTAATACGAGCTCGCACATAAATCGCATAAAACTGAAGAGAAAGTACAACCACCACTAAAATTCCAAATGTCGTTCCTAAACATGGGTATTAGAAATTTAAATGCGAAAAAGGCTCCTGGATGTGACAAAGTCACTACAACTATGATTAAAGCTTTTCCACATACAGTTGTACGATATATTTTTAAATTATATTTAACTCTATTCTTCGTATTGGTTCATTTCCCAAAACCAGGCAAAGATATAACGCAGGTTACCGCCCAATAAAAAAAAAAAAACTAATGAACTAAGATCTCTACAGCGCATGCAAAACAAAGCCTTGAAAATAGTAGCGAATCTTCCTATCAACTACTCTACGTATATGCTATACAGTATGCATTTCGACACCATTTTGCCGGTGCATGGCCTCTATAAATTTCAAATAATGCTATATGTCTATAAATGTATACATAATCTTGGACACCACACGATGTATTTTTATTATAATCAGCAAACAATAATCACACGAAACAGTGACAATTTGATCGTTACCAGGTGTAGACTTGAAGTAACAAAACAGCGGGTAGATTATATGGGTACTACAGAGTTCAACAACTTACCGCATAATTTGAAATCCTTGAATAGAATTTCCCTTTTCAAAAACTCTTTGAAACGGTATATTTTTTCAAATATTGAAGAGCTTCTCAACTAAGAATTCTTATTGATCTCATAAATTTTATATATTTAGATGTACTTTATATATTTACATATACATACATACTTAATTTAATGAAATTTACTAGTCTGAATTTAAAATTTTGAATTTGTAATACTTTGTAAATAGTATTACGATATGTTAATTTATTTGCCAGCTTGCCTCAACAAGGCCTTAAAGGCGCTGAGGCTTTATTATGAATATGTTATTTATTTACAATTGTAATATAAACTAAAATAAATAAAAAAAAAAAAAAAAAAAAAAGTTTGCTGCCTAAAACTAAAAACATTCTTTCAAAACTCTTTGAAAGAATGTTCCTTGACCACCTATTACAGAATTTGGAACCTAGTATAATTATTCCCAATCACCAATTGGTTTTAGCTACACAATACTACGGAACAAGTTCATATGAGAACAAATCTGATTCGAGCAGCTTTTGAGAAAAAGCAGTATTGTAGCGCGTTCTTTATTAATAGTTCTCAAGGATTTGACGGAGTCTGGCATGGTGGCCAAAATTATAAGAGTTTTACCTGTTAACGTCCACAAACTACTTAGAAGTTACTTAGCAAATAGATCTTTTGTAATAAGATCTAAGACTGTCAGCTCTTCTCAAAAAGTGATTTACCCTGGAGTATCACAGGGAAGCATTATAGGATGAATACTATATATTTTGTTTACTGTAGACATGCCCATTAGTTCTTTCACACATACATCAACTTTAGCAGATGATATTGCCTTAATGGAAATTCACGAGCAACCAATAGTTGCATCCACCAGCACCAATCTCACATCAGTGATTTGGAAAAGTGTTTATACAAATGGAAGATACAAGTTAATGTGTTAACATAACTTTCTCTCTGAGGAGAAAAAATTGTCCTCCTTTTACCATAAACAGCGTAAGAATCCCAGAACATAATCATGTAAGGTACCTCAATATCCACCAAGATCGTCTTCTTATATAGGCCCGACACATTGCATCAAACATAATTCAGCTAAAATTGAAAGCCATTCAACTTCACTGGCTTATTCAACCACGGTCTTCTCTCGATTTGGACTTTAAGAGGTTCATATACAAGGCAGTTATGAAGCCAATATGGACACAATACCAACCAGTTATGGGATACAGCTAAGCCATCCAACAATAAAATAGTTCAGAAAAGGCAGACAAAACTGTTAAGAAAAATAACGTGCCCTTTATAGTACATCAGAAAGAATAACATCCATAAGGATCTAAATTTTTCCATTATCACTGAAGAAATAAAGAAACCAACAACCTCCTATACGGTGAATTTTACAGCTCATCTTAGTCCTCTTGCAAGAAATTTGCGGTGACTCAAACGGCTGCAAAACAAATTGGTTTTTCGCAATTTTTTTTATTCGTAAGGCTTTTGAAATCTGTCCAGGACTACAAATAAATCAAAAATTTACAAATAATGTAAAAAACACAAAACATAAATGAACCTCTTTCCACTCAACAACGGTACAAATAGGCGGCCATAGCGCATTTAATATACAAGTGTTGTCCACGTCTCTTCTACGGACATCTTCATGCTCCCAAACGTAACACATCCTCTGGCAAATTCGAGATTTTCTTCCATGAATTCAATTAATCTGTTTTCTAGTGGATTCCTTTTAGGTGAATAGGAATCATGTTAAAATAAATAAATTATTATAAAATTTTTTTCTTACCATTTATTTTTAATTTTTATTTTTTTAACTTTTAAAATAATTTTTTCTTTTTGATCCTGCACGACAAAGTAAATATGAGTGACTGATTTTAACATTTCTATTCGCACAAGTGGCAGCGAAAATATTTATTGGGACTAAAATTTGTACCAAACTGTTTACGTTATCCTTTGCATTAATTATCGTTTTACTTGTCGTTTTGATAATTGTTAGTGGGAAGCAAATCGGCTGATTGTCGTTTAAAAAGTTTGCGAACGATAACGTTTGACATTGTGGCAGTGGCTGTAAATCTTGCGCGAGTTCTCTAACTCTTAATATGATTTTCTTTTTTGATTTAGTTGGGTGTTTTGTTAAACTGTGACCAAGAAAAATATAAGTTTCCATTGTTTTTTTGGTTCTCTATCTGTACATGTGTGTATATTTATACGGCCGCACACTGGGGATTTTGCGGAAAAAAGTTAAATTGTCAACATACTATTCATGCAATATGCAATGATTTTTTGAAATTTTAGACTAAATGGTACAATCAAATCAAAAAGAACTACTCCGATTTGAGTGCTAGTTTTTTTATAGCCGTCTCAAGCTCAGTACTTGCATGTTTTACTGAACCAACTTAATTTAAACCTAAGAATTTCAAAACGAATATTATTTTATTATGTGAGCTAATGTTTTTCTTTTTATTTTTTATTTAAAGTAGGATATTTCAGTACACTAAAATTGAAAAAATAAACTCTGCAGAGACTTAAGTTTTTTTTGTTTGCTTATTTTTATAAACATATAAAAAAAATCCCTTTTTTATCCAAACATTTGGATCTGCAATTTTAGTGTTACTTTCCTGCAGTTGGATATCACCGCTTATATATTGCCTCATATCTATTTTTACATTTTTAATGAATTTCAAGTGCCAGCAGGTGCCACCTATTAATTTTTTGCATTACACAGTACAACATTTTGCAGCTGATTGATTCGCAACTCAATTCTGATAAGGTTTTTTTGTTTAACATAACTCAAGAACCACTAGTCGGATTTTACTTAAAAAAATTTAGAAAAATCAAGAATTATAAGTACTTTCATCTGTTTATATAACGTTTTGCTACACAGGCAACAGTTTTAAAGTTATAAATAAATGTATGAAGAAACAAAAAAAGGGTTAAGTTTTTTTTTTAATTCATAAAAAATCCAAAACGGTAAAAAAAGTGTCAAGTCCTATTACAGTCACGTAAAGTCGTATAACCTATGAACAAAATGAGACATATCTCATGAAAATCGATGGATGCGTTTCGCTGTTATGAACTATTAAGTTATAGTATGGATTTAAAAAATTTGCTCGAGATATGCACAAATTTCTGACTCCCGTTTTTATACGACATCAGTTGTACCACTTAAATTATCATTAAGTGATGACATAAATATATTAGTATGGAACAACAATTAACCTTCTTCCATACAGTATTGTAGAACACTACAGTTTGCATACGTTAGAGAAACACCTCAAGTTATACGAGAAGAAAAGAGAAGAGTCGATGAGATATCTCAACTAAAAGAATTTGAGTTAACAGTGAACAATCGCAACTTAAGAGTAAAACATGAATTATATTTTACAATGATTGACGGCAAGACAGCACAATCACTAACAGAAACACCAGCTGCATCCTCTTGTCTCATTTGTCCAAGATGAATAAAATCGAAATAGTTAAAGCTATTCCCGTAAATGAACAAGCAATTTGGTATGTTACGACGTCGTGAGCGTATTAAGCTGATGGAGTGTCTCTTGCATGTGTCTTATAATATTGAATATAAACGTGGGACAGTCCACTCAAAAGAAACCCAAAAATGTTTGAAAAAGCGTAAACCTGTTAAGTAAGGCTCTGGTATGACAAATTCAGGAAAGACGGCATGAAGATTCTTTACGATTCTACGCAAGATATGTCGACGACATCATGTGTATACTAGAAGGAAATAACGAGGGGCAAATTCTGGATTACTTGAATGGAAGACACAAGGACATAAATTTACAATGGAAAAGGAAGAGGAGGGGAGAATTAATTATCTGGACCTAACGATCAAGAGGAACATAATCTCGAACAGAATCGAATATGAAATATACAGGAAACTAACAGCAACGGATACAATAATACACAACTCATCAAATCATCCCCAGCAACACAAAAACGCAGCAATCAGGCAGTAAATAACAAGACTCGAGAGAACACCACTAACACGGCAAATGTATATGAAGGAAATGGAAGCAATATACACCATAGCGGAAAACAACGGATACAAAAAGCGCCTCGTAGATAATATCAAGAAACAAATTGGAACGAACAAAGAACAGGAGAAGGAAGGAAAAAAATGGGCTACATTAACATATATGGGAAAATCAACGTACAAACTGGCGAAATTCTTTGGAAAACACAACATCAATACCGCATTCAGAACAAAAAACAACCTAGGCAGAATACTACGGAATAAAACAACCGAGGCAAATATACTAGACAAACAAGGAGTGTACAAATTAACTTGTACATGCCATTATAGATACATTGGGCAAACAGGACGAAAAATTAAGACCAGATTTAGTGAAAACATTAGAGACTATAACAAAAGACTACGGGAACCAAAATCGACTCCAGAATTAAACTTCGCGAACCATATATTTAACAACAAATGTACACCAGGACATATTAAGACAACGGTTAAACTGCTTCACACACAGCACAAAGGAAGGAGACTAAATGTATTAGAAAACATGGAAATATACAAACAAAAAACATTTGACGGACGAATAATAAATGAACAAATAAACACTGCTTCGGACACAATATTTGAACCGTTGAAACGTTACGCGGGTGCACAAGACCAAAGCAATAAAGAACATCATAAACGTACAATTACAGATTATTATGTCACATAAAAGAGGAAAAAAGAAAAAAACCAATAGGTTCACACATAAACAAAAACGGAAAACAAGCATGATCGTAAAAGGATTTAGGTAGGAAAGAAGACGAATGAAAAAGGGAGCGACAAATTAGGTAAAAAGAGACAAACAAAAAAAGGAGAGAGAGATGTAGGCAAAGAAGACAGAAAGGGACGAACGCAATAACATGAAGGGAGACACGAACTATATAAACACAACTGACAATAGAACGCAACTAGTACGAAAAGAACACTGAAGATGGCAAACAGCCGAAACCGGTTTGTTCACAAACCAAATTTGACGAGGGTCGACGGAAAACCGTAGCCAAACAAAAGAAATTTTTACTCCGTCGGAGAATCCAAGCACATATTCTTTACGAATCTTGCATTGATTTCCGAAGTCACGGGTCTAGATGAAAACATAATCAAGAGGTTTTCAATAATTCTCGAAACTATAACAATCGCCGAGGTAGTAGATGAAAAACAATTTGATGATTTTTGCTTGGAGACGGCAAAAGATTCGTTGCACTGTACGAGTGGTACAATATCTCCCACCTACACTTCACAAAATTCTGACTCATGGCAGGGATATAATTGAAAAGTGTATTTTTGCTGTAGGCCGAAGAGGCTCAGAAATGTCGTAAGAAAGACTATAAAAAATATCCCTTTAGATACTCCAGAACATGCAGTCGAATTGCCACGAATGAAGAAGATATTACGCACCGAATGATGGCAACATCAGATCCCATGATTTCACATTTGACGCCTTCATTTAGCCAGAAAAAGCGTAGTGTTATAAGCGACGAATTTAAGGCTCTTTTAGAATAATAAATTAAAAATTAAAAAAAATAATTAAAATTTTTTTGTGAGTTATGTAAAAAACATTGTATGTAACGATCTACATTTCTCTAACTTTCTTTATTTTGATTACTTTTGTGTATTACTTTATAAATAAAACTAAATTTGTGATGAAATCGCTATATTTTTCGGCAAATATATTTTTTTCCTCACCTCCATACAAAAATCCCCAGTGTGGGTCGTTAAAAATACTCATATTTTTGATGGTGTTTTAACTAGTTTAGTTTATATTCGGTTTAACGTGTTCATTGTATGGTTTGTTCTGCTTTAGTTATTGTTTTTTATTAAGTCTGTTGGCTGTCTTCAGAGCTTCTCATGGCTATAAATTGTACTTAACAACATACGTAGCTATTTAGTTCGATGCATATAAATAGGTGCTAGTGTGTGTGCATGAGAAAAACATATTTATTGGAGAAATGTGTTTGAAGGTATAAAGTCCTGTTTTGTGTGTGTTGCCTTGTTTTATAGAGTAGAAAGTTGTTATACGTTTAAATGAAATTAATGAATATTTTAATAGCACATAGCGCAGTACTTATTATATGAGAAATATTTTTTCTACAATTGAATAAAGTAACACAAATGTAACTGAAATGGTAATTACTAAATGGGATTCAAATACAACACAAAGAAAATTTCTATTCAATTGTGAATGATGACGTGACAATTATTTTTTTTATATGGTGAAACAGCAATAACTAAAATATTTATTTTTTAATATTGATTATCATTACTAAGCGCCAATTAACAGTATATAACTTAAGGTTTATATTATACTCTTCATAACATTTGTAAGGTAAATTTATTTTCTAAGAAAAGGAATTTTTTATATAATAAATATGTTGCCTTTAATTATAATTTTATACTTATAATTGCTTTTATCTACAAGGTGTCCGGCGAGAAGGTATGCTAATTTGTTTGTTTATAATTTTTGATTAAATGAAAGAGAAAGGATCTTAAATGAATAAATTTTTTATTTAATGTCGGCAATTATTTATGAAATATAATATCAGATAAATGTCCGCCTCTCTTAGCCTTCATTACATTCTCACACTTTTTACGAAGCATTTTATTAACTTCATTACAAATATTTTGTTTGAGTTGCTCTAGCGTTTCTGAGTTGCTTGCATAAACCTTGCTTTTCTGATAGCCCCACAAAAAGAAGTCCAGAGCAGTAAAGTCAAGTATCCGTGGAGGCCAATCAACATCATCATTTCTTGAAATGAAATGTTGTGGAAAGAGGCCTTGCGTAATTCCATTGTAATCCTGGCTGTATGCGACGTGCTATAGTCAGTGGTGATATTCAGCCGGTACGGGGCGGTACGCTCGTACCGGTTGTTAACATTTTTAAAATTTTCCGCACCGGTTGTTGTATATTAAAAAAAGGATGTTTTTAAGTAAAAGTATGTAAAAGTAAAAGTATTGATAAAAACATTCTAAAGTTTTAAAAAAATATAAATATTTACCTGCCATTATCGGTCAAATACAAAAAATCTTACAATAAAATAAAAATTTGGGATTTAAAATTTTTTTCGGTTTTACTAAAAAAAAATCTAAAACTGTCTAATTTGAATTTTAGTACTTTTAATTTCCACTACAATCCAAGAGATGGCATTGAATTATAGAACAAAATTTATGGAATTGAAAAATTCCTACTGAGCATGTTTAAAGTTGCATTTTAATAGGTGGTTTCACCGCGTAACCACCAAGCTTGAAAGGGTTAACGGAAAATTCTGTAGATTTTGGATTTTCATTACATTCCAGATTTATAGTTCCACTTGTCGCAAAGCTTACAACTACAGAAATAAGAAGAATTATTTTTGGAAAACTGATAAACACAGATTGTAAAATTTCAATTATTATTGATGAAGCCTCAACTGTTTCACACAAAAGCGTTTTAGTAGTTTATTTGAAATCTGAAATTCAAGATTCCGATGATAGTGTAACAGTTTTTATTGATCTTGTCGAATTAGAAGGAACAACATCAGAAATAATTTTTAAAACCTTAATATCAGTTCTTGAATAACATGGTTTTAATGAAAAATATTTACATGAAAATCTTATTGGATTTTGCTCAGACGGTGCTAGTGTAATGTTAGAAAAAAAGGCTGGAGTTTCTGCAAGAATTTTAGAACATTTTCCAGGTATTAGCATCTGTCACTGTTTAGCTCATCGTATTCAGTTAACTCTAGATGATGTTATCAAAGAAGTAAATGAACTTTAGATATTTTCTCGATAAACTTTATTCGTATTATCATACTTCAAATAAACATCAACGAGAATTAAATAATGTTTCTAAAGAACTTGGTACTGAAGTACACAAAATAGGTAGAATATTTGGTCCTCCATGGGCAGCCTGTAGCGCTAGGACCGCCAAAGCAGTTTGGAAATCATATAAGGCCTTATATATTCACTTTAGTCAAAATAAAGAAATTGGAATAATGTCATATTTCAAAAATGAAAACTTTTTAAAAGATTTAGGTTTAATAAACGACATATTAGAAGAAATTTCTGTACTGTATACAGCATTACAAGAAAGAGATATTTCAGTAATTAGAGCTGATAGATTGATAAGGCGAACGATGAATCTATTCCAACGTTTCAAATTAAATAAAGGAACATATGAAAATGAAGCAGATGATATTATTAAAACGAAAAAATACAATATTCCATTTGAAATTAATAGAAAAAAAATGGTTGTTTCGAGAGATAAATTTTTTGATTGTTTGGAAAAACATATGAAAACGCGTTTACTATTAAACGATAAAAATAAAAACTATAATAATATCTTAAATTGCTTTATTTAATAAATCCAGAAACATGGCCAGGTGATATTTTTGAAGCACCATGGATTGAAGGTGAAAATAGGTTAGAGCTGTTAAATAAAATAATCAAATACATCATTCCAGTAAATGATTTTCGAGATTTTGTTAATGTGCGAGAAAGAGAATCTAAAAATATTAATACTATTTTGAGAGCAAAAAGAATTTTAAATGAAATTGCTATTAATTCCGCAGAAGCCGAAAGAGGATTCAGCGCAATGAACAATATCATTTATGATAAGAGAAATTCGTTGTTAATTGAAACAAGTCATTTAATGACAATAAATTTAATGGGAAAATCGATTGAGGATTTTTATGCAACACCATATGTTAAATTATGGTTGCGAGGAGAGTATCATATGGCAAGTGACAAACGTGTCAAAGCAGCCGCACCTAATTTGCCGTCCCAAAACCAAAATTTAATTTGGAAATTATTTAATTAATTTTATATACTATTTTTTATACTATTATATATAATATATGTATTTCTTATGTAAATATGTAAATAAATAACTATTATGAAGTAAATATAACCTACAATAGATTTTTTTCCATGCGTACCGGTTGTTAAAAAATTCAAATATCACCACTGGCTATAGTCTAATTAATAACACATGACAATCAAGACCAAAGCATGCAGTAGTGGCGTTAAAAAGTTTTCAATCATATCACCATATCGCTCTCCATTCACAGTTACCGTTACGCCGATTTCATATTCAAAGATGTAAGGTTCAATAATTGCTTCTGATCGAATTGCACGTCAGACTGTCACTTTTAATGGATGCAATGATGACTGTTTAATTAGTTGAGAGTTTCCCATTCCTCAGCCCCGACAATACTTTTTATTTACATATTGATTCAAATGGAAATGAGCGTCGTCACTCATTACAATTTTTTTTTCATAAAAATCAGGATTGTCATGGGCGAGCTGTAACTTCCTATTATTGACTTATGTCCGGCGGCGTAAATGGTCTTGTGTAGGAAGCTCTTGTGTCAACTGAATCTTATATGGAAATTGTGTTTTGGAGATCAAGCACAGCGTCGAATTGAGGTTGAAAACACTTTCTTGAGGAGCAGTAATGATTTCAGACGATCTTGCAGTACGTTGTGATCTTTGTTTGGGCCTATCACTTACAGACCCTCTTTTTTCGAAATCATTCACTACACCATAAATAGATAGTGCATTTTAACTATTAAAATACTTTGGTTTGTCGAATATTTTTCCATAATAGATTTGTCGTGTATCTACTTTACGACTCTCAAATATGAACTCTCAAGACTAATGTTTACCAAAATGGCGGCAGGCAAAAGAAAATATTATACCTTCCTGGCGGACACCCGCTATTTTTAAGCAGTAATAAAACAGGTAAGAGCATATAAAATACGACTAAGGGCATATAATATTCGTCTTATATGCTTTTGTTTTTTTTAATTCGGTTTCTAACTAAACTAAATAATTTTTATTGAATTTGTAATTTTCTAGTAAAATGAAAATGTGAATTTTCAGTTGTTAAGTGAGCAAATAAAGCTTGATATCTAGCTATCATCGATTATCTAGTCGCTCTCCCCTCTATGCGGTTGAGTATCTCCAAAAAAGTCCTCATGAGCGTTATAATACATTTTCTATCTGATAAAGGTAATAATCTCTTGCAGCGTTTCAGAAAGTCAAGACACTTGAAGGCTTCTTTTACGATATGAAAAATATGCTTGGTCCATCAAACATCGCATTATTTTTTCAGGAAAAGAATATCGAGAGCTTTTGAGTGCTAAATATTGATATCGTTCAAAATTGTAGAAATTACAAAATTGCAAAATTACGCAGTTAAGAGTTTTTCGAGCGTTAAATTAAACACTGTATCGAAGACCACATTTAGAGGTGGCCTAAAAAATATTATGTCAAAATATCATTCCTATGCCTTTCTATAGCCTAAATTTTAAAGAGGCTTGCCCTATGGTGAAACGAGTGCGACTGAGAAAGTTGTGAAAAAGGATTTATTAAACTATAAGCTCTTAATTTCAAACGATACAAGCACCAGTAAATGCTATCGTCAAATTTATACGAGTTAACAAAAATACTTTTACGTTTACCCCTTTTCATAAACGTTTTGCTATATTGCGTTCTTTTATTGCAAAACAATAATACAACACTCCAAAGTTTTGTAATTAAATTAAATGTATTATTCACTTTATATACACACAAAATAAACACGATGGTAACTTCATCACTGGAACGCTTTATTATTTTGTTGTCTTTACTCAATTTGCGAATTCAACTTATTTGCCCAGTAAGTGGTGCTTACAAATCTGTTATTAATCGGTTCTCGCATATACAAATATATATATATATATATATATATATATATATATATATATATATATATACAAAAATATTCTACTTATATTGTTGCTATTATTATTCAGTGTAGACACCTGCTGGGCTGTGTATTTTGTTTTTTTTTTCAGTGTTAGCTGTATATGTTTTCTGTTGTTTATCTTATTTCGTAGAATCTCTTACAAGCGTGCTGCTGTTGTCTTGTGTGTATACGATTTATGAGAAAGTTACATGCTTTGTATAATGCACAGTAGGTCGTTTTAATTACTTTATTACTGACAATTGTTTTTTTTAACTTAATAAATGATCTTCGTACCAATATTAATTATTAACAATAACAAATGTAAAAAACCTTGCCTTTTGAACTCTTTTTGCACGAGCTAGCAATAACAAAATTAATGAAGTCATTTGCTTATTTCAAACTACAAATTAGCAATAATATTAACTGATAACAATAACCAATAAAAACAATGAACTTTTTCTTTTTAGCAATGATCTCATTTAATTAGTTTAAACTGCATCAGCATCTGCAGCAAATAATAATTATGGAAAATAATATCACGCCACTTACTTAGATTTAGATCAGATAAGTTATAATGTTTAAGTTAGTTCGTAATTAAAATTCACTAAAGTTAGCCATTGACCAAATAAAACACTGTATTATGAACTACTGAATTATCTGTTCTGTAACTCTAAGCTAGAAGGTACTTTTTAGCATAATATGAAACAAAAAAGGCTTTTCGAAGAAATTAATTTAATAAACATTGTGGTTTTTAATAAAAATAATGTTTAATAGGCCAAACTCATCAAAGCAGTTTTAAATAAAAAAGTACTATTTGCAAAGGTGCTTTATTATACATGCAACGTTTTTAAACAATAAATAAAAAATTAGTATTGAGAAAATGTTCTTTTAAAGAAGTTGCCTTTTATCAACAAGGTACTTTTCATTAGAACTTTTTTTAGAACTTCTGCAAGGACAGCTCTTAACGTATGTCTTTTAGGTGGAATAAAACGATCAAGTTTGAGAAGTGTGAGTAGATAAAACTTTAAAAGTCACAATAACTAATTATTATTGCCCAATTATCAAAAAAAAAATATATTAAAAACTTTTATTTGCCCTCAGCCAGTTTGCCTGTTTTCCCATACTCACGTTTGCCAGTCACTGTTACGGTGTTTAGCAGCAAATGTAAATTATTATTTGTGGATATTTTTTTGGGAATTTGTGCGATAATACTTTAATGAGGATTTTTGTTTATAAAGATAGTTTTGCTATCATCATGTAATCACGTATGCTTATATGCCTTTGTTGTTTAAAAGAATTCGCCGAGGTGTGATTGTTGATGTACAAATGCTTGACACAAGTAGTTTCAATTTTAAATTCAGTTATAATTTTTTGCTTTAACCTTAAATTTACTAACTCTAGTTTGTACTTTTGAGATTTTAGGAAATTGAGGAAATACTATTATTTGCTAAAACATTATTTGTGTTAACTTTCCCTTACAATAAGGAAAAATAAATGCTGTGTTTGTTGAATCATCCGGCTAGAGTATTTTTTCTATTTGAAAAAAATGTGATTTGTGTTGGCCACATCATGCGTACTTTTACAGCACATGCTTAACAAAAGCAACACATATGCAACTACAATACACTCTCGGAGCTTTCTATTTACAAATTTGTTATATTTGTAGTATGCACTCAGTTGTCAAAAATAATGATGTTTTTGAATGTATTATTTGAACCAAAAATTGTAAGCTTTTATGCATCAAAACTTTTGAACACGAAAACTGTTTCATATCTTTTGTTGTTACTGTATGAGCTTCTTGTTGCTATTATTGTGTTTTTAACGCTGTGAGGAATATTAGAAAAAAAAGGATAGTTAGGGATGAACATAGTGTGATGTCATTATTTCTTAATGTTTTGATAACGTAAAATATTTTGGATGAAAATAATGATCATTTTCGAGTTCTATATTAATTTAATAGTTTTCATTACATTAACACGGTTTAGAAACCACTTTATATTTTTGTAACATTTTATATGTTACATTTTTAGTATAGACGAAGCAACCATGCAGGAAACATTTAAAAAAATCACTCAGTTCTATGGCTTTTGTTTGCTTTAAGCATATACATAGAAATAATATAATAATGACATTCGCATCAAAACTTACACCGGTAGCTATTCCTACTGACGAAATACTACATGAAGAAGAAAAGAAAAAATATGATCATAAAGTTTTAATTTTTTTAAGAACTTTGGATAAGAAATAAGTAAAAAATTTTCGGAAAGTTGTTGCAAATGATAAAAATATTGTATAATTTAATTTTATTTCTATAAAATTTACATCTTAAGTCATATAACTTCCTTAAATATTTATACTTAATGCAATTTATCCAATTCCTGCATTTTCAATTAAAGCTAATATTATTTGTAACTTTTTTAATTCTCTAACACCCCAAATAATTGATTAACATGAATACAGATGAAGGAGTATGTTATAAGGAAACATTAAATATCCACAAAATTTCATATTTAAGATGATAACAAAACATTAATTTTAATAAGAAAATTTACTACACACGAGGAAACATTTAGTGAAGCATTCTAATAATTATTTTAACGTTACCATGTGTATATCTTCAATTACAACATTCAGTGTAAAAAAGAAAATTATTAAGCAATTAAATGTTGATGCCTTGAGTATGATAAGCAAGTATTATTTTCTAATAAACGAAAGTAATAAAGGTTCTACTTATGGTTGTCACTGTATCAGTTTATTGTAGTTTTGCGTTAAAAAGCGATGAAATTTAAATAGTCATTACATCTGAGCAATAATTTTACCAACACGAACTCAAATAATATTTACATACCAACATTAAGATATAAAAGGTTTTTCAACAAGAAGTTTGTTTCGTGAAACAAAAAAAAAAACAAGAAAATTAATTAACATGATAAAAATTTTTATTGTATTACAAAGAGACAATTTTCGGCAATTATGAATGAAAAGTGATATCTGGCAAATAGCCACCATGACCACGCTGCCAGATGTCAATTCTTTCAACAACATTTTTAATCACTTTTTGGCAAAATAGCGGTCCTATTTCGTTAATCACTTCATGTATTTTGAGTATTAAGGCTGAAATCGATTCGATTGGCTCCGTATTGTACTCTGTCCGAAACATAGCCCCACAAATAATAATTCATTAGTGTTAAATCTCATGATTTGTGTGGCCATCTAATTGGTGATTGTCGTAAAAATAAGCGATCGGAAAATTTAGTTTGCAATAAATTGATCACTTCATTGTCAGGATGACATTTGGTACCGTCCTGTTGAAGCCACATGTTAATGATATCCAAGTCGTTAATAATAGGTAAAAATTAGTTTTTAGCATCTCGCAAAAGCAGATCCCTTTCCAGCCTCATTTTCGAAAAAGCCGGACCAATGACGTCTCCAAGCCACATAGCGTACCATACAATGATACCGTGTTGAGCGTGCAAAGGCCGTTCAATAATCGCTCTAGGACTTTCAGAAGCCCAAATTCGGCAATTGTGTTTGTTGACATGCCCTGACAAGTGAAAATCGGCTTCGTCTGAAAAAACGATTTTTTCAAAAAGACCAGCCAGTTGTTCCTGAATGTATTGTGCGAATCTACAGCGATGTGAACAGTCCGTCAGCTTTAATTACTACACCAGTTGAATCCGGAAAGGCTTCAAAGTCAAATCCTTATGCAATATTCGCCATGTGGTAGTTTTGCTTAACCAAAATTTTCAAGAACGTCGAGGAATTGACAAGTTCACGGCTGCGGTATTTCGATTGTACGACCCGGTGAAACATGCGTTGGTGTTCGCATATTTTGTATCGAACCTGTAGACTAAAATTTAACGACCAAATTCTTAACAGTTGTTTTAGAAGGACGATTAGGTTGTCACGAATTTTACGAAATGTAACGAAAGAACCACCATTTTTATAATGGATTTTAATTATTTTAATGCACACTGTTTTCACTAAACATAGATTGTTCCAAGGTTGAGACTAGTTGTTGGACGTTATCACGATTGACATTGTAAAAAGTAAATAATATTCAATATAAATGCTTATACCGGTGGGGCGCGAGAGAGCTTTGCAAACATCATAGGCTGCAGTAGTGCCCATCCCTCAATATAGACCATTCCACTGCCTGAAGAAGCTTCCATCCTCTTAATTTCTTTGCAGAAACATTCCCGCTGTAACTTCCATCTGTGTTTGCACTCCGCGACTTTATATAATTCATACCAGTATGAAAATAAAAAAGGCAAACAAAATTGTTCAAGGTATTACTTACCTGTTTTACTGCATTTTTCTGCTAATTCTTTCCATGCTCGTTCCTTTAAATTGCGGTTATAATAAAACGCGTCTATTTTGTCATTTAATAAATTTTTTTTTGTACGTTTTCTAATTAAATTCAGATAAAATATTTTTTCGCTTTCGTATTCCATTGTAATTTGTTTAATAATGTATCTATAACACAATGCATAATGCAAAATCAGCTATTTTCGTGCGGAACGTGCAATCATTTTCGTACTTTGCTTAAGCAATTGATATTTGACGAAAGTTGAGAAAAAGCTTTGTTAAGTGTATTATAGTTTGCCACATATGATTATTAGGTATTTGCACAGTTGTTTAAGTTGGCTTAAGCCAGCTTATGAATATTATAGTTGGCACCTAAAGGATAATCATGAACTAATCTTGTGACATATATAAGCTATAAGATAAAGTTGTGAATGTATGGTATTTATTTTTTTATTTACTTTACATTAAGTCTATGGATTCAATAATCATAATAAATAAAACCTAAATTTAGTTATTCAAATATAACATTTAACAGCATCAAGATTTAAAGAAAAATCAATATCCTTATAAAATTTTTGGACTCCGTACAAATTCTTAAAAGCAAATCAGAGTTGGCACAATTTGAACTGAATGCTTAAATTACCAGTGGATTAAAGTAGCGGCTAGGACGAAATGGAACGTTAAATGAATTATTGCTAATCAGAAAATCTGAACCGACATTTCGTTTTATTAAATTTTAAACAGAGATGACATTTAACATTATTCTTCGGCTTTTTAAAGTTGGCAGCTTTATTAGAGTAAGTCTACTAGTGAAGGATGGTAAGATTAAGGGGTTCCATTGTAAGCCTCGAAAAAATAACAGCACCGATCCTATGATATTACTTTGGTCTTTATGAATTGGATTCCAAATTGTTGAGCCATATTCTAGAATAGATCTGATAAGAGAAGTGTAAAGATGTTTTGTGGCATATGGGTCACTAAGCTCCTTTGCCCAGCTTTTTATCAATCCAAGAACTGCACGTGCTCTGTAAGTGGTTAATGATATATGCTGTATAAAGTTTAATTTAGCATCCAGTATAATACTAAGATCTGAAATTACATTCAGTTCCTCAAGTTCGTAGCCGTTTAAAGTAAATTGAACGTTACTATGATATCCTCGAAAGAAATACATGTATTTGCTCTTTTTAAGGTTCAATTACGTTTACTATTGCATTTTTCCGTCTTATCTGGCTGTTTTTTCGAAGTTAGAGGCGAGCGCTGTCAATGTGAAAACATCATTTTCAAGCCGCGGTGTAATTAGTACAATTGTTTAATAGCATTTTATAAGTTTTAATAACTTTTTAATAACTCTATGTTAATAAGTTTTTCAACTGGATACCGTAATCGAAAAAGTTGGTGTGGATTAACACAAGTCTGAAATATATAGAGATGTGAAAATGGTTATAGATTTATTTTAGCATCCTAAAAATAGTTTCATTTTTAACTTCTCTGACTAATTATTAACATAAATATTTTTTCTTTTCTTAATAATTTGTTCATACTTATTTTCTACAATTTACTGTAAAAATCTTTCTCTCTGAAAAATTAGAAAATTTGTCACGAAAAATCGCGTGCTAAAGTTTCACAACTATTTTTCTTATAGTTTTTTGCAAAAAAATAATTTCAAACGTGGCAGAAAAATTTGTTTAATATAATTTATTTCATTTTCATTGTTTTAATACAAATTTTTAACACCTGTTTAATTACTTTTGCAAAAAACGTTAATTTTTAGATTTTTTACATTATTCTTATAACACAACACAAACGAGCAAAAATAGCAATTAGCGATTTCTTTTTATTTATTTTTTTTAGTAAAACTTTCCTTTGTAACACCTTTTTACTTACACAATCATATTGAAATATCACGCATATTTGCATGTCGTAACAATTCTTCTACAAGAATAGTTGCCCTCATTACTTAAAAAGGTGTTTAAAAAAATCACTTAAGAATCGTCCTTGGTGTATTTGTTTGGCTTTTAAATTTATGACTTTAAAGTGACAATATATAAAATGAAATTTGTTTTCTTTGTTGCAAGAATGATATGCTGTTGTAACTGCAAAAAACTACAGGTCTTAAGGAATTTTATATTGCGGACGAAATTTATTTTTATTTTCGTCCTTGAGCATCAATCAATTGTTGTGAAAATTGTTTTGTTGATGAATAAAATAAGGCAAAAACCTGAAATGAAAATGTTCAGTTTGGTGCTGCTATTTGAGATTAAAGTTTGTTACAAATGAAATTAAGAAGAGAACATATAATAAAAAATTATTTTATCATACTCACAAAATTTATTGGGGTGTTTGAAAACAAACTTAATAAAAATCATGCCTCACTTGGGCATAACAGTTTTCGTGACGGCTGTTTAGGTCAGTTAAATTTACGTTCCATGTGCTTAAAGTTTGGTTAAATTTCGGTTGATTTAAAGTTAGGTTCTGTTTTATTCATACGGTTGCTACATGCATTTTTGTAAAGTTGTGAAATGATGTGTACTATTCTTATGTTAACCAAGCTATTTATCAAAAAATCAATACATCGGCAAAATAATTTCTTTAATTTGCTCTCATCTTGTGCTATTTGAATCTTCTGTTTATATCAAGCGAATTTTAAACATGCCTTCGTTTAGTCACCACAAGAAGAACACAAGAAAAATAATAATTTTATAAGCGCTCAAGAGCTGGTTAACCTCATATACGTAGGGTGTATGATGTATGAGTCTTTTTAATTTTTATTTATTTAACTACAACAACATATTAATACAAATTTTTAGATGTGGTTAAAATGCAACTATTAGAACACCTTTTATATTGTTACATTTATACCTTTTATAAACGTTTTGCTGTGAGTTCTTTATTGTAAAAAAAATAACACCAGCTTTTAGAGTTTTTTAATTATTAAGAAGTTTATTTACTACAGAACAATTTACTTAAGATACACGTCTTTACTTCACCAAATTTAATTTTATACTGACTAACTATCCACTCAGACGATGCCCTTTTATATTTGTCCATTAAAAGTCTAGAAAATTTTTAGGAATCTTCTACTCCGTTTGTATTACATTTTGTTCTTGTATGTTGTTTATTCAATGTATAGGCGCATGTATGTCTGTGTGTATTTTTGTTTTTTGTTTTTATACTGATAAAGTTTGCTCTTGGAATTTATTTTAAGATATTTGTTGTTGTCTCGTGTAGAAAAGGTTTCTTAGAAAACTACTTAGATGGTAAACAGCATACATGTTTGTTGTTGCCTTGCGCGTATAAAATTTCTACGCAGTTAGTAAACATAAATTTGTTTTTGTCTTGCATGCCACGCGGTTAGCAAACAGCATATCAAATTGTTGTTGTTTGCGTTTATAAAATTTCTACGCAGAATGCAACTAGAAATTTTGTTGTTGCACCATAAGTTTTCTTAGTGCGGTTTTACACGCTTCAACTTTTGTTTCTCAACTTTGGTTTTTTTCATTAGAAAGAAAGAGAAGGGATATAAAGCTTTCTCTTTCTTTCTAATGGAATAAACAAAATTTGAGCAACAAAAGTTGAAGTGTGTAAAACCGCACTGAGCAAGCGACGCAGTTCGTAAACAACAGAACTAGCAGTTCGCTTTACTGTTAAATAATTTTCTTTTAAAACTTAAGCAAGACAGATCCGTAACAATATTTTAAATTTTATATTTTTTATAACGAACTGGCAATGGATACCCTGCCTAAATTTATATGGCAGTCCATTACGTTTCAAAAAATATATAATTACATTATTATTGAAATACTCTTTCTTTACATTGACTTTATTTTTTTTTCTTGCCCGGATAGCTCTTACTTTAAGGAACTTTTGAAGTGTCTGCATACAACGCTTTGAGCGACAAGATGTTAGTTGTCAAAATTAGGGCATCTATGGAAACTCCCTATACTTTTTATAACGCACATATTTGAACATAATTGATTACTTACACGTTAAAATCACATAACTATTGCAACACCCTTTATATTTTAGTTTTGCAGACATATAAAATATTCAAACTTTAAATGTCTACCTATTGGTGATCGAAAATGAGATAATGTATGCGAACATCACATTTATTTTTTATACTTCTGGGCATAACTTTACCTGCACTGCAAATTTGACAGCTCTGCTCGTCAGAGTTCAAAGAAGTTTTGATAAAAAACAAGGGAAACAAAACAAACAAAAATAACGGTTAAACCATCTAGCAGTTAACTAAATATGTAATCACGGAAATAGAGCTAACTGCAGTAAAGGCGACTAGAGCAGAGTAGTGGGAAGAAGATCAGTATTGCAAAAAGCTAAGAACACTAAAAGTGGAGAAGGGTAGAGTAGTACAATAGTTTAATAAAAAATTTAAGGCGGTTTGTTGATTGTTGAATAGTTTATAATGAAATAGACTTAGATAAACAGCATACACTAGATTACTCAAGAGTAGGGCAAAATTAATTTTGCAACCCAAGTTAACTACCTTCCATTGTTGTAGAGCAAAGTAAACAACAAATAAATTTAAAAGAATTAGTACAGAGAGGTGAAGATTGGAGTGTAATCAAACATATTAAAGAAATGAAAACAAATGGGAGGTTATAGAATATTAGTTGAAAGATATGGGCACTCTAAAAGCTCTTATACTGACGATCGTACCCAGTTTAGCATAAGTAAGGAAAACAAACTGCTTAAGTTTATGTTGCCTATTATTGACGACGTGGATATCACTGACATGTGGTTTCAACAGAATGGCGGCAAATGTCATATAGCCAATAAAACAATTAATTAATTGAAACCAAATTTCCTGATTGCATAATTTCACGACAATCAGCAGTTATGTGGCCAGCCCCGTGTATAACTTTTTGTGGGGCTTTGTTAAGAATAGAGTCTTCGTGAAACAATCGAATCGATTTCAGGCTTAAAACTGTAATGTTTTTAATGTTTTTATTTTATTTATAAATTTAAACAACTGTTTGTTAGATTCAAAAATAGTCTCTTTATATCTTTATTCTTCTTTTTCTGACGTTGCTCAGCTAGGAGCAGTGTATATCCAGCTCAACTAGGAGCTAGGAAGAATAAACCGAGATTGATATCCTTTCCTCAATTTCAGCCGTTTATATTCCGACTGTGAGAAGGTTATTATTAGTCTAGTATTTAGTTTCAATTCAATTTATTAATATACAAATATTATCATAAATATTATTGTCATCGCGAAAAGTGAAATGTGACCTGGTTCCTATTGCATTTATTTTGGGATTTCTTTCCACAAAATAAATGTGTCACTTGAAACTCACCGATCGACACACACACGCTGTGTATCTGGCCGTTGATGGCCATTCAGTCATTGTATGTAAAGTATAACAACAACAAACATAAGTGCATTGCTAGTGCATTGCACTTGAGTAATTTGATTTAAACTTTTTAGTTTGTTGTGTTAATGACTGCGTGTGTGAATATTAGATATTTACATTAGGGTAGTTCCACTTCAAAACTTAAAATCCGTCACTTGATTAACGGAACAGGACCGCCGTTTTACCAAAAACTGATTAAAACTTTGATAAAAGAATCGGCATCTGTCAGCGTGGTCGTAGTGGACTTTTGCCAGATATAATTTTTCGTTCATTATAGCCAAACGTTTTTCTTCCTAACACAATAAAAATTTGAATCATCTTAATCTAAATTTTCTGTTTTATTTTATTTTAGGAAACTAACTTCTTGTTGAAAAACCATTTTTCGACATTAAAAAAAAATAATATTTATAAAAAGCGTGCAGCATTTTAATGGAATAAAGAAAGCACAATAAACACCCAAAATTTAATTAAATAATGATTTTTTTTAAATTAAATTTTAATTAAATAATTATTTGTCGTTATTACCCATTAACATATGTAAATACAAAATGTTGGCATTTTTTGTAATACAATCATTGTTACGATTATTTATTATTGAGAAAAAAAAGACTATGTATACTTTTTTACAATCAATCACTTAAAGTAGACACATACACCAATAGATAAATATTATCCTTCACATGCAATTAATCAAAGGAAACATGTTAAAACACATATCCTAAATAAGGTAGCTGTTGTCAATATAATTATTAAATAAATAAATAAAAAAAATTTTGCAAAACAAGATAAATTACCTTGGAAATAAATAATAAATCAGTTAACACAAAAAATCTTTTCCATTAGTAGTAAGAATGAAAAATATAGTTTAATTAAAAAATGGTTTCAATAATCAATATGAAATGAATAACCAACGGCGTAAAGTTAAAATTACCTAATTTTTTTCATAAAATTTTAAAATATTTATCATTCAATTTGTTTGAAAGGTTTTTATTTATTTACTTATTTATTTATTAACAGTAAATAAATTTACAAATTAATAATTATAGGATCTGGCTACAGTGACCTTCTTCCTTTGTTTAAAAGGTTAAAATGCTCTTAGAGCTACAGTTTCTATGAATCACAACAGTACTGACAATACAGTTTTTATTTCTTGCAGAAATGGTACAATATGTACCTCTCATAAATTTTTAATTTCTCAATTAATTATTGTCTCAAAAATTTCAAATATTCTTCACATAAAAAAATATTTTTCAAAGACTTCCTAAATCAAAACATATTCACACGCTTTTAATGGTCGCCTGTCGTAAAAAAATATAAAAATTATGCATTAATTTCCAAAAAAAAAGGAAAGGAAAAGCTTTTACAAATCCCCTTCAAAATAAAAAATACTTGAGATGTGTTACAAAGTTGTAACTTACATCTGCGGAAGAAAGATAACTAGACATCAGAACAGCTGCCGAATCACATGATGCCGAAAAGCATCCCCTCTCACGAAAGGGGAAATTCATAGACATTTCTACCATATAGACGTCCAACAGCACAAAATCAATTGCTCTGTATAGTGATATACATGGTCTCTTATAATTCCTTAGCAAGCAACCAAACCCAACCTCTTCCATCTCCTATGTCTTTTCACATCCCGGAGGCACATTCTTGTGTTTTGACGGAATCTCACCGTCATTACATGTATCAACGGGGTTAAAAGGGAGCCCCAGTCCCCTAATAGGCTAGTAAGAGCTAACTGGACAATTCCACTTTATTTCCACGGGTATCAGTAAAGCCCTAGAGTTCAGCTTTTTGTCTTTTTAGGCTTTTAGCTGTTCTCTGACTGATTATTGAGGTTGGCCCTTCATGAGTATCGTGGTGGTTGTTGTTTCGAAGCCCTCGTTTGAGTTGTGTGGGTCGGATCATTCACAATGAACACAATGAATGGTCCAGCGCCAGTGACGATGATTGTGATTGTGTTCTTAAATTTTATTAAGCTGTATGCGTTCTGGACCAGGAGTTGGATAGTCTCCAACTCTTCAACAAGGAGTGGGGGTGCCAGCCTGCTCCGACCTCTCGAAGGTGCAACTGGAAGTGACTGGAGGATATAAGTATCTGAAGGCCTTCCAGGGCGAGGATGACGCTAAAATCGCCCACAATGGTTCGGCCACCACCTAGCGGTCGGTACTGGTATAAACCTTATTACGCATGTTTCTCTACCATCTGATGACAAGAAATTCCAAACCAAGCCAGAAAGACAGATCAAATTATTTGGAGGTATACCAGCAGATGCATCCTTCTATCAAGATCCCCTCTATGTCTAAGAGCTAACCGATATGTTAGCTTCTTTCGAGAATATCATCAATATGCCGATAAATTTCAATATTCTCATGGAAAGTGACACCCAGGTATTTAAGTCTGTCTGAAGTGCCAATCAGTTCTCATCCGATAGTCAAACAAGGTCTGTAAGATCTACAATTTGGGAATTTGGGTAAATATACTTTCGCCTTGCATTAAACATTTTGTAAATTAGTATATAAATATCGTCAGTTGATCATTAGTGGTCTTTGCTTTAGCATCTGAAGAGACAATGAGGATATTATCGGCATAAATAAATAAAAGATACTCCCTTGGCGGTGGTAGTAATACAGAGAACAAAATATTGTAAGGCACAAGTACTGGTAATGACCCCTCTGGTACCCCCGCAAAAACCACACTCTCGGCCGAATGAACATCACCTGCACATATTAAGAAAGATCAGCTCTTTAAGAAATTGTCCACTTTACGGCGAATGCCTGCATCAATCCCATATCTCTATCAAGCCAAATCGTGCCTAACGCCTAGACAATATCCATGCTTATAGCTATTGTTGGCCATTTTCTATTCAGTCACCTGGCAATAAAGTTTTGATATTATGAATGTTAAATTGAAGTAATGTAATTTAAAGTAATAATGCGTAAAGGAACTGATTATTTCACTTTTAAAATTTGTTCTATTTTTAATTTATTTGTTTTCAAAAAAAAAGAAACAAACTCTAGTAAAATTATACTTTTCAATAGATCAAAATTTAAAATAAATAATTGTTTAGTTAAAAATAAAAAATTATATAATTTTGCATTAATTAACTAGACTTATGTGACATGTGGACAACTGTAGACTTTAATATTATAAAAAATTATTCATATCTTTATACATATACGTGTGTTGTTACTGTTACTGTACGTGTGTTGTTACTGAAATCCTCCTAAACGGCGGGACCGATTTGCATACATTTTTTTGTATGGGTTTGGGTAGCGCTGCGGGTGATTTACAACTCGATCCAATTGGACAAAGGGGAGTGGTACTTCCTATACAAACCCCAAGTTAAAAATCTATTATTTTTGCTGCTGATAACGGTATTTGAACAAAATTTGGTACGTCGATTTGGTGTGAATTTTTTAAGTGCTGCTGCATATATGGGATTGTACAAAGGGTCGTGGTACCTCCCATATAAACCACAAATTAAGAATCCAGTATTTCTGCTTCTACTAACGGTATTTAAACAGAATTTTGTATTTCGGTTGAGTGAACATATGTTAAGTTCTCCTGCAAATATAGGCGGGATTTGATTAAGACGCTTGGTACCTCCCATACATATCTTTTTTATGTATATAATTCTACTGTACGTGTGTATGTCACTGAATAATTTTTTTTGCATGCATTTGGGTGCCACCTCGGATGGCTTACATTCACAAACCAGCCTGGCAGATGGCGCTGAAGTCGGTATTCAGATTATTCAACTACACTGCAACTACACGATTGGATCGTTTTGAATGAATTTTTGTGTATTCATTCATTCAATGCATTTAATTTTTTTGCGCTGTGTTTTGATATTATATGTTATCGCATTTGTGTAAATATTGAGCATTGTTTACGTCAAAAATACACACACGCCATAAATTCGGCGCCAGCCGTCAGCTGCCTCCAATTTGATTTGACGAATGACGGTGAAATGCCCAAAGTAACATAGACTCGATTACTGCCGCCATTAAAATATTCGCGGTGGATATCGCGCTTATTTGTTTGGGTTTCTTATTTGCGATCTAACAAATTCGCTCTCAATGGGTCAGCTAGTTATATAATTTTGCATTAGTTAAGTAGACTTATGTGACATGGGGACAATTGTGTAGAGATTTTAATGGTATAAAAAATTATTCATTTATTTTATGTATTAATAATGACAATAAGAAGTTTCCATAGGCTAAGTCTTGGGGAGCTACCAAGCTTATGGGATTTGTTAAATTGAAATTACTCTTCTATGGTTATTTAAGGTCGCAGTTTGTAATGTTATAAATAAATTAAATTGTTAGAAAATTAACTTCCCATGTATGTGCTAACATACAAAACGAACAAAAATATTATAAATAAAATACCGGTATATAAACACTGATTCTGAGTTTCTAGCAACATTTCAGGTGTTATTTTAAATATTCGGTTATTAAAATATTAATTAACAGGCAAATCTAAGAAAAATATTAAGCAGGACAATTTTTAAAATCAAAAATTTAATTAAACTCAATAATATTTTATATCTTTGAAAACATGCACGGGTAGTTCTTTTTAATACTTGATTGTACAAAATACTTATATTTAATTATTTAATTGCCACACCTATTAATAATTTAGTTTCTTTTTCCTATTAATTATGATGACCTTTACTGTACATAAAACTATTATTGAAATCAAAAAACTCTAACGATACTAATATATGTATGTGTTTTTATTTGATTAAAAAATTAATTTATCTAATTGACTGAATAAGAATTGCATAATTTATTAACTCAATTAATGTATAAGATTTTTTGTTATTTATTACTTTATTATTTTTGGAATAAAACATACAAATTATAATATTGAGACTTTTTAATTTTTAATTGTTTGCATAATTAAATACATATTGATTTTTTATGTTTACACAAGTGTAACCTTTAACAGATTGATGGGGCGCTTCATTTCTTCGAAAGATTAGCATCCACTTTTTATATATTCAGCTAACAAGATAGTTCCTATATGTGTTAAACTTATCATCAATAATGTAAATTTATAAATCCTTCAGCAGCTAAGAAGCTTGAGATGGCTTGTAAATTTCGTCTATCCAGCTTAGTAGTGGGAATAATGAGTTCTTTCTCATATTCTAATTATTTAATTAGATGATTAAATACATGGTGATATTTAAAATATTTTATTTTTTCCAGCTTTCTTTAAAAAAGTTTACATCATTTGAAATTACATTTTTTGCTTAATAAAAAATAGATATTCAATTTCAAACAATTAAATTGTTATTAAGAAACTCTCACTCTATTGTGTGTATTTTTGTCACTCACATTAACGCTAAAGAAATTATTCCTTTAGACTATGAGAAGCAATTAAATTAAAAAAGAAGCTTTAAAATAATCATTTATTTTTGAATTGATTCACGAATTAATTATGCACACAATTAATTAATTTTAAATTAATTCTTTTCACATAAAGAATTAATTGCATGAAATCTAAGTCAATTCAAATGAATTTGATAAAAGTGAATTACAATGCATTTCGAATTCAAATGAATTTGTCAAATGCATTGTCATTTGTTTCCTATTCAAACAAGTTTCATAAAATCAATTTCAATTTGTTTTTATTGAAAGTAATTTGCTAAAATTAATTGCAATTCATTTCTAATTAATTCAATTTAAGTCAATTCAAATGAATTGGATAAAAATGAATTACAATTTATCTCGCGTTCAAATGAATTTGTTAAAGTCAATTGCACATCATATCCAATTATTTTGAATTGATTTTGAATTAATTCAAATGAATTAAAACAATAATTATCAATTTATTACCAACTCATTCGAATTAAATTGATTGAAGTTTTAATTGATTTTGTAAGTAAATCTGCAGTAAGCATTACTCTTATCTAGGAGTATATATATATATAAATGGATGTGTGTTGGTTGGTAAGTGACAAACTTCTACAACACTGAACTGAGCCTGATGAAACTTGATATGTATTTCTTATACATTTTTCATAGAAAAGATTTTTAGACTATACGTTTTTCTGTAGCTCACCACTAGATGGCACTGTAGAACAATTTTTTGAATACACTGTTCTATAATCCTGCCCACGCCTAAGTTTATTGATTCTGATATGTGCTTAGATTTTCCGACGGGGCTAGATTCACTCTTATTTGGGTACGGTTTTCCGTCGACCCTCGTCAAATTTGGTTTGTGAACAAACCGATTTCGGCCAATACATTGCTTCTGTCAAAACATTGGAACAGCAGCGATACAGCAACATAGTGTTTTCATTGGCCTTACAATAAAACTGATTTCGACGGGAGTAGAAAATAGTTAGTGATTTTTACTGTCCTTAATAATAACAAATTGTGGTTGTGACATTAACAGTGATTAGTTATTGGTGAGTCAATTTGAACCATTTCCATTTGAATTGTTTTCAGTGCTAGACGCCAAAATGCATATTCTTCGTTTGTTTATAGCGTGGCAGAAATGATGCTGTCGACAGAGACGTTGATACGCTGCAAGTTTATGTTGCAACTCAGGAAAGACTTAACAAACGACGAAAAGCTTCCGTGCAATACAGTCATGGAGAATGAACGAGCCGGAAATGGTGGTCTTCTGTTCCTTTATGCCCCAAGAGGAACTGGGAAATCATTTTTTGCTCAATTTATTTCTCGCCGGCAACATTGCTCGATGGAGGACGTATGGCGCATTCGGCATTCAAGCTGCCACTGAATTTGAATATAACCGACGTTCCTCCCTGCAACATCGGAAAAACATCAGGAATGGCCGCTATGTTAAAAGAGTGCCATCTCATCATTTATATTGAATGTACACGGCTCACAAGGAAGCGCTTGAGGCACTTGATCGTACTCTTCGCGATTTCCGAGGCAGTCAACGCCTAATGGGTGGAACTCTAATACCACTCGCTGGTGATTTCCATCAAATCTTGCTTGTCATTCCAAGATCAACCCCAGCAGATGAGCTGAAGGCATGCTTGAAGTATCGGGTGTCTGGGGACATGTGAAGAAATTTACACTGTCGCCCATATGCGTATGCGTTTACAAGCATTTGTCAAGTAGCTTTTATTTATGGGCAACGGCAAAATTCCGGTTGATCTACACACGAGATATCGTTCCCACCGAACTTCTGTCAACTTCAGGTATAATTTGGAGATCTTGAAAAGGTAGTTTTCTTGGATATTGCCAAAAAATTTAAGAATCACGACTAGCTTTGTGAGCGGGCTATCTTAGCTTCACAGAATGATGATGTCAATAACATCAATCATATTTTTTTCACTACAAAAATAAAAATTTTCTTTCAGCGGGGGCTGCTCAGTGATGAAAGCATGGTCAGTGGTCGCTGTGCTGTCTTATATGAGAGTTAATTTCCACAACTGTCCTTCTACTTTCACCACCTGTCTCATCTCTTCTCTATCCCTTTCCTAAAGAATGTAACACGGTACTTGATTAAATAGGTATTGTTGCCTGAAATCCTACTTCTCTTTAAACAACACAAAAAAAGATGTCAATTATCCACTCGAATTGTTCCTAGAATGCCAACGCATGTGTATATGCTGAAAGTTGGCTCGCCAATATTGTTTCTTCGGAATCTTAAACGTCCAAGTTGTGCAACGGAAGCAGACTTTCCGTAAAAAAGTTGATGTCGAATGTGATTGAAGCGACGATAATCAGTGGCAAATGTAGAGGAGAGGATGTGCTCACTACGCGCGTTCCAATGATCCCCACTGATGTGCCCGTCACATTCAAGCGGCTTCAGTTTCCGGTGCTTCTCGCTTTCGCAATGATAATTAACAAGGGCAGTCGCTGCTATGTTTTTCTCATGACCAACTCTACGTCTTTATTTTTATTTTACAGATTATCTGCATAGGAAGTGAATTGATATTCATGTCTGTCTAATTCATTTGAATTGATTAAAATTTTATACAGTTCTTTTTTGTCTTAAAAATAATTAATTCAAAATTTAACTAATTGATAAAGAATTAAAATCAAAAAAGAATAATTCATTTATTTACAGCTCTGATTAATAAAAATAATTAAGTCATAAGCTGAAAAATTATTTCATTTATAAAATAATTTCTCTTCTAGCAGAATTTCATCTATAATTTCTGGAAAATAGAAACAGTAGCAATACAACACAAAAGTAAATAGAAAATTGTAGAGATTTCCTTTCTTCCTTCCGTCCTTTCTTATGATAAAGTTTAAATAAACAAAATATTAAATTTCCTTGTAAAATCCGTGCTAAATTATTAAAGTTTCAAATTTCTTGCTGAACAACAATAAATCTGGGCAAAGGAAAACCGTTTTTGTTTAATGTACCATTTAGACAACAGCCAAATTTTTATTTGCCTTTTTGACAACATTAGTGACGTCTATTTAATTTTCCCACTCACGAGTAATCTGGTTTTTTTTATAAAACTCCTACACAATAAAACGGCAGACAAAGTGTTTCTCCGCCTTTTGAAATCAGAAGAAGCGACAGAGTAAAAATCAACTAATTATGCTAATTAGTTGTGTGAAAGGTCTCCACAAATTAATGCTTAACAAAAATAAATTATTTTGTTTGAATTTAATAGCAGTAATGGAACCTGACAACATAACAAACAATTTTTGCTGTTAAGTGTTTTGCTTGCAGGCCCTTCTTTAAGTTGTTGACTCGTCTTGACTTCTTCTTGGCACCTTCTCTTTTACTGTTAAAAATAATTTTATTCATGTTAAAGTGTTTCTGAAGAAATAAAAGCTTTAAAATATTCATGATATAATACAAATTTAATTTTCATACAACTTCTAGTAAATGTGCGTGCGTATCTAAACTGAAAGAAGATTTTGAGGCAGTGCCAAAGTAAGGTGCTGGAAAAGTAAATAGCTGCTTAATAATTAACACTTTGTCAACTCATTTTTGCAAATATAGTTATTGCATAATTAGGTATAAATTAAATTAGTTATTATAAAATTGAATTAATTACATACAGTTAAAGAAGGATGCGAATGCATAAATTGTAGAAACAAGAGTAATAAATTAATGAAGAGTATTTAATTAATTAATAATTAATATGTGATTTTATTTACCAAAAGAGGCCTTAAAATACTTTTTTTTAATGAAAAGCTTAAAATTCGTTCTAACCTAGAAAAATTCTATGAGTAGCTTAAAAATTTTACAATTAAGATTTTTGATCCAAAAAATAAGAACACAAATAAAGCCTTAGATATCTCAATATGGACCTAGCTGTAACATGTTTAACAATTTTCCAATGCCTTAGGGAAAAGATAAGCATGATCGACATAATTTTAATTCTTTAAAAACGATAGATCATTCTTAATGTTAAGTCCGACATTTTACGTTAATGGCAAACAAAAATCCCACATTTATTAATTATAAGTGTGTTCAGTTCATTATGACCTTAATATAGTTGCACTCATTAAAGAAATCTTTGCCGCTATTCTTTAGCGATTCAATTGGGATTCTTACTATTAAAAACTTTTAATAGTGACATTATAAACGAGCAGGCAAACACGACCTCAGACACAATTTTCACACCACTAAAACTACTCATACAGTGTAACAAACGAAAAAAAACTCTTAGACGGAAACCCAGCAAATAATAAAAGACGGAAAAATTCATTTAACCCCGTCTGCCGAGGCGATCTAACTGCATGCGTGGATACTATATTAATACAAAAAAAAAGAGCATAACCCAACACTACTTATATTAACAGACATGACACTAACTCTCCACTACTACTTAGAAACGCGGCTTGAAAATAATGTCATGGCATCGAATGCGCTCGCCGAAAATACCGAACAAACAGCCTGTAATGAAGGAAATGAGAACAGTTATTATGATTGTTATTGTCTCTATGTTTTTAGAATATTTATAATCAGATCTTACTTTACAAATAAAACAAGTTATTTTATCTTCTTCCTTAAAGTTTCGTTAGTTTTTTTTTCCAATACCATCAGGACAAATTTACAAGGATGTTTTGATATTTTAACAAATTTCGATATTAATATTCAAATTTAACTTACAATTTGTTTCTATTTAAATCACTAAATTGATTTTAAAATACTGGACAACACAACACACTTAAATGTAAATGGTGTTTTTCAACACGAAGTTTGTTTTTCAATTGTGGCAACACTACCAACACGATAATTTTGACATTTAGTTTTTTGACGTGTTCGTAGTAGATGTACTGGCAATTGTTACAATGAATTCAATTTCGCACGAAAATGGCATTGAAATAATTAAAATGCACAATAAAATTGGTGGCTCTGTTAAAGTTATATTTTGTAAAATTCGTGCTATTTTCGGACAACATAATCGCTAATAAGAATTTGTTCCTTAAATTTGAGTCGACAAGCTCGATACATCATGTGCGAATAACAATGCATGCTCGACCGGGTCGTTCAATTGAAAACATCGCAGCCGTGAGCCACGGTGTTAAAGCATATCCAAATTTGTCAATTCCTCAACGTTCCAATTAAAGTCAACCAACTATTCACATGGCCGTAGATTTGCTCACTTCTTGCAGGAACAACCGGCTGGTTTTTCCCGAAAAAATCATTTCCTCAGACGAAGCCCATTTTCACTTGTCATCGTATATCAACAAACAAAATTGCCACATTTGATCTTCTGAAAATCCTAAAGCGATTATTGAGAAGCCTTTGCATGCTTAAGGTATCACTGTGCTTAACAAACCGCTATTTTGTCAAAAAGTGATTAATAACTTTAATGAAAGAACACACATCTGTCAGCGTGGTTGTGGTGGACATTTGCCAGATATCATTTTTCATTCATTTTTTTCTCTTTATAATGCAATAAAATTTTATTCATTTTAATCTAATTTTTTTTTTTGTTTTAGAAAACAAACGTCTTGTTGAAAAACTCTTTATTTTAAGTTTAAAAGAATTGAGCATTCTGAGGGTCATAAAAGTACCATTAAAAATATTTTTGAAATTGGAAAACATGGCTGTATATCACTATTTGAGGCTCATTTAAATAATAATACCTAAATAGTTGCATTATAGCCATAGCGAGATATGGCCTAAACATAGTATAGTCATAGCATTGTCGTAATCTAGTTAAAGTCTGGTCAGAAAATTTGTATATTCTAGTTTAATTCTAAATATTGTCGTAATCCTACATATGTAAAATCCTTTTTATCTCTTGCTTTAGTTCGTTATATATTTTTATTTATTTAGGTTTTCGTCGCAATCATATTATTGTCTGTTTGCTTTATTTTACCATTCTTCCTTTCTTTTAAATACACAAGTGGAAAATTTCATTTAATTTGTGTGTTCCTGATAACGCTTTTTATTTTTTTTATTTCCTGTCTAAGAGTCTCATGTTTTCTGTCTATAATTTGATAAAATTTAAGTAGTAAGCGAAACACAAAGGACAAATGAAAGGATTAAAAGCAAAAGAAGTAAACAGCTTGTTTTGTGTGCCATAGAAATTATCAAAAATAAATGTGGGATATTTAATGAAGAGGAAAATTTCTTAAGTTTTAAAAGTAGACGATTGCTGAAATAAAATATGTTTAAAAGGTGTATACAAGAAAATTGTTACCAATACTTCTGCAACTTACGGCAAATTAAATGAAAGCTTCCGATTATATAATTAATTAATTATAAATCCTATATGAAATATTTATATTCGGTTTGATTTGTCTCTTAATGCTGATAGTTTTGATTTTTACTTAGGCTTGTTTTGTTATTTCTTAGTAAAAATCATTACTCTTTATTAGAGGACATTAGAAGCATTTTGTACTTCCCCTCAATTCGTAATAAATTAGTGTTATTTTTATTTTGAAGGTTTTCGTTTCTTCAACATTTGAAATAATGTTCTTAATAGTTTTACAACACGCTAATATTTCAACTCAAAGTGTCACGGAGTATTTTAGGAAGTGTCATCAGGATTGCATGAATTTGGGAGTGTTGTTTAATTAATTGTTTTTTAAAGCAAAAACTTTATAAGTTAAAGAAACGAATAGTGTTAGCCAATATAAAAAAACAGTGTTATTGAAATCGCCAAGAAAGGAGTTATTTTTTGAAGAGAAAGGAAATTAAGATTTTTCATATTAAATATCTTTGCGAAGATGTTTTCAAAAAAAATAATTATCAGTACAAAAAGTAAACGAAATGACCTATTGCGTGTTTTACAAACTGCGTAGTTTTCTTAAAAATCGTATACACACAAGATAAACACAACATGCTGTTAAGAAATTCCACGAAATAAGCTAAACAACAGAAGCATCTAACATAGAACAAAACAAAAATACGCAGCCAAACAGGCAACTAGACTAAATAATAATAACAACTACAATATGGTGCGATGTTATAGTCAAATATTCTTGTATATGCGAGAAGTCTTTAAACTAACTATATAAGCATCACTTGCTGGAAAAATGAAATTAATTCTAGTTGAATGATCATTGAGTAAGGACAACAAAGTTAGTATCGTGTTTATTTTTTGTAATATAGCTAGAATAAAACATGGGATTTGCACGCTTAGCTAAATTGTTTCAAAATAAATATGTAAATCTCAAAACAACGAGCGAAACAACTAACACATTTAATTCGTGGACGAACTGGACAAACACTAAAAACGAGATTTACAGAACACATGCGCTCGTAAAAATGAAAAAGAGAAGACTTTTACTTTGGTGGTACGGACACGTACCAAGAAAAATAGATGAATGTATTGATATAAGTACAACCTAGCAAAAAAGGACGAAGATTAAATATTCTTGAAAATATGGAAAACCACAAAACAAGAACTTTTAACAGTCTAAACAAACAGCTAAATAAAACCACAGATGCAATTTAAACATCACTCTAACTAACGAACAAAAACCCCAGAGAGACACAATTATCTAGGAAATAATATAGGATGGAAATATTAAATTAACCCCGCGTAGAATGCCGGGTAGCTACCCTGCAAAAATAGATACGACCCTAACGATAGTACAACCTAAAACCGACACTATATACGACGTATGTAAATTAAGTAACGAGACTGATTATTTAAATTAATTTTATTGAAACAAAATTATAGTTTTATATTGTCACCCTGAAAATAAATTCCTTCTAAGGTTACAAGGCGCTGGAGACGATTTTCACACTCCTCAAACCAATACTGGAACTCCGATACTGGAATAGCCTTTAGCTGGTTGGATATAGCCATTTGAATGAATTTTTTTATTATCCAAAAATGAGTTACCTTGCGGTGATTTTTCAACTTTGGGAAAAAATCACAAGAACTTAAGTCAGAATATGGAGGTTGAGGAGCTACAAGAATGTTTTTATTGGCCAAAAACTTGAAATTGCTGTGTGACAAGTAATATTGGCGTGCTGCAGTACCCAGTTGTTCATGATTTTTGGTCTCAAACGAATCACCTTTTTTCGAAGTTTTTCAATAAGCTTCCGGTGAAAGTGTTGATTGACCTTATGGCCTTGAGGTAATTACTATTAGGTGCCCCTGTAGGCTAGTACTATCTTGTCAATATGGGGGTTGTGGGTTCGATGCCCAACGAAGACCTTGGTTTTTTCACTACAAAAATAAAAATTGACTGTCGGTAAGGCTGCTCAGCGATGATGTGCTGTCTTATACGGCAGTTAATTTCCGACTACCCTTCTACTTTCACCACCTGTTTCATCTCTTCTCTATCCCTTATCTAAAGAACGTAGCACGGTACTTAACTAAATAGGCATTGTTGCCTGAAGTGCTACTTCTCTATATAAAAAAAAAATTACTCTTGGTGAACGATTCCCTGGATGTCGAAAAAATAAATCAACATGCACTTGATCTTTGAACTTGCCAGCCTTGCTTTTTTTGGGCTTTGGAGAAGTTCATCCTCTGACGCTTGATTTTTGGGTCGTTTTCAAACATCTAAGACTCTTCACGTCACGTCACGTCAATAATAACACGTTCTAGAAAATTCGAATGGATAAAAATCAAAGCACCTTTTCTTCCTGACATCCTTGTAGCCTTGCGAAAGGTTTTTTTGGAACCATTTTTGCTCAGATTTTTCTCATTCCCAATTTATTGGTCAAAATCTGACGAACGGTGGTGTGAGTCAAATTTAACTCTTCCCCGATCATTCTGACTATCAACTAATGATCTGAACGCACAAGATCTGGGATTCTGTCGGCATTGGATTTCTGCAGGTGAGGGCACCTTTTCTACCTAACATCCTTTTAGACTTGCGAAAGGTTTTTTGGAACCATTTTTGCTCAGGTTTTTGCATCCCCAATTTATTGGTAAAAATCGGATAAACGGTGGTTTGAGTCAAATTTAACTCTTCCCTGGTCATTTCGACTATCAACTGATGATCTAAACGTATAAGAGCTGGGATTCTGTCGAAATTGGATTTCTGCAGATGAGGGTCTTCCGCTTTGTGGTTCTTTTTCAATCAATTCACTTTCTTCTGAAAATGCCGTAAACCATCGGAAAACCTGGTCCCTTGGCAAAACACTATCTCTGTAGGCCTGCTGAAGTTAAAGAAGAGTTGCCATTCCACTGTGTCCGAAGCAAAACCTGATAGCACATCTTTGTTCGAAACTGATGTCACTAATTTTTAAAGCGCAGCAGAGAACTGTTTCACAAAAAAAAAAAACGAAAATTGCTACAGATGAGCAAATGACTCCAGCGCTGTCAAACATGAATTGGAAGAAAATCACATATTCAGCTGTCGCCAGTCCAAGCCCAGTGCCACCAGCGATGCCAGAGCAAATGTAACTTTACTTAATTTACAGACCTCGTATACTAATAGACCTAATACTAACTGTACAGTACTATCTGAAACACGGCTTGATAATGATGTCACCGCACAGAAGGCACAGCCAATACTATGTAAATATTTGTTTCAAAGAACTGGTAAAATCTTATGCCCTTCCTTCAAAAGTTTTTGTTG
The DNA here is from genome assembly GCA_030448955.1 of Trichopoda pennipes. NCBI lineage: Eukaryota > Metazoa > Arthropoda > Insecta > Diptera > Tachinidae > Trichopoda > Trichopoda pennipes. The sequence continues at coordinate 222,228 of JASKUP010000011.1, read as the reverse complement.
TACAGCTCTGAGCTCTCTATGGATTCTACTGTAATAATTAAATCAAATTTTAATAATTCTATTTATTTTAAGCTTTAAAGAGAATAGTTAACGTGTCTTTATCCGATATTTAAATTAAAGCAAAACATTAAAAAGTATTTAATATCCCCATGCTATTTAGTACAAAGAAAGGAACTCTTCAACTTTTAAATGCTCTATTAAATTCGATAAAACACTAAATTATAGTTTTGAGAGAAATTTAACAAAAGAACTGGCAGTAATTTTTCGCCCGCAAGTAAAAAGTTTTTTAATAGTTATTGTTCTATTTAATACTCGTAATGCATTTCAGTTTAACCCTTCTATTACAAGCCGTTTCTTGACTTTCTATAAGCAAGAGTAGATGTGAATGTGTGTCTGTGTGTTGTTATTTTGAATAATTATTTTCCTTTTTTTAGATTTGCATTCGAAGTTGGCTATATAAATTTTAACTAACATAATAAAAATTCTATAAATAAAGAACTAATTTAAAGGGGTGATTATTGACACTAGACAATAATAAATTATTAATCTCGAAAATAGTAAACACTAATAAAAAAAGGAGAAATGAGAGAATTTAAATAAGTGTAATTAAACTAGGCACCTCATAAACTCTAAGCAAAATTATATTAATAAAACTCCTGCCTTAAGCTGTTCACCACAAACAAATGAAGTCATTGCTCTTTTCTGGGCGCCTTGGGGTCATGTAGTGTTTTATTTTATTTTTATTTGCAATCACATTTACTGATTGCATTTCTTGCTATCAGTTTATTGAAGTCCCATATTCCTTATTCCTTCTGTTTGTTATTCATGCGGTGACACTAAAGTTCACACAAATTCTTTATTCAAAATTCACATTTATTGTTAAAACATAAACAGCAATAAACAATTACAAAAAAAAAAAAACTAAAAGGAAACTTATTCGCATGAGTTTTTGGTGAGTTAGTATTTTACTTTTATTTATTTATTTATTTTTGTACAAAAAACTTATTTTGTTATTGGCAGACATCAATAAAATAAGAAAAAAATATAAAAAAGTTTTTGGCAAAAGGCCTTAGTTCTTTTTTAAGGCAAAGCGTGTTTCCTACAAGAAACAAATATTAATTGATTGATTTTATGTAAGAAATAAAATTTTTGTTTCTTTCTTTCTTGAACTTAAATATTAAACTTGTATGCAGCTTAAATTCTATAAAAACAGACAACGTAATCGTCCTTCTGAGAACGCTGAGTCGACAGGCTCGTTTCAAAATGTGTGAACACCAATGCATGTTTCAACGGATCGTTCAACTAAAAACATCGTAACCGTGAGCCACAGTGTAAAAGCAGATCCAAATTTGTCAATTCCCCTTGACGTTCCCAAAAATTGTGGTTAACCAAAACCACCAAATGGCGAATTTTGATTAAAAAGTATTTGACTTTGAAGCCTTCAAGGTTCAACTAGTGCAGGAACTGAAACTGATCAACCATTAACATGGCTGTAGATTCGCTCAAATTATTCAGGAACAATCGGCTGGTTTTCCTGAAAAAATCATTTTGCAGACAAAGCCCATTTTCACTTGTCATGGTATGTGAACAAGCAAAATTGCCGCATTTGGGCTTCTAAAAATCCTGAAAAGATTACTGAGAAGCCATGGCATGCTTAACGTGTCACTGTCTGGTGCGCTATGTCATCTGGAGGCGTCATTAGGCCGTTTTTGTTTTTTCGATGAGGCTGGAAATCCGGTAGCGGTCAATGGATTATCCTATCGCAAGAAGCTAACAACTCAGTTTTGGCCTATTATTAATGACATGGATATCATTGACATGTGGTTTCAAGAGGACATTGCCATATGTTACATCAATCAGCAGTTAAGCGGCCAGCCAGATTGTATAATTCAACACCACTGGATTATTTTTAGGTGGGGCTATGTTAAGGATGGAGTCTATATGGATCTAACCGATTTCAGCCTTAACTAATTATATTTTCGGCATTCTTCGGCGATCTTTAAGGGCATAAAATAAATCTATTTTTCTTTTAGTACTTTCAGTAGTTCCAAAATTCTCAACATTTGATAGATAAGAGTGACCAGAATATAAAAGTTTAGTATGAATAATTTCTACATCATGGTTGGGGGACTAAACAACCTTAAGCCATATTAAACCCAATTTCAAATTTTTATTTTATCCAGTGCGTATAGCCCTTGTAGACTATTACACATCCATATCTTCACATTGTAAGAAATATAATCATTATCCAAAGTTTGAGGAAGCATCAATGTTAGTATTAGAAAAAAACTATAGAAGACGTTATATGTTATTTGTTATAATTATTTTATAAGCAAGAATTTGTTATTAATTTCCATTTCCTTGTTTTTTGTTTTTTGTATGTTTAAAAATTATTTTAGGTTTTTTGTCAATTGTTTTCAAAAATTTTTTCAAATTGTTAATAATTTTTAATTTTTGTGTTCCTGAAGAAGCTTTCCAGAGGAAAGAGAACTATTGAAAATACAGTATTAAATTTATTTAAAAAAAAAGACCGTTATTAAGATTAAAACTTATTTATTTAAATCAATAATTTTTATTCAAATGTATCATAATAATATATGAGTTGGTAAAACTTTCAATAAATAAATTCAATCCCAGTCTAATTAACGTTGAAAACAAACAAAAAAATACGACCACAATCCATATTTGTTGTATTCACACATTAACGTTTGTTCATGCTGTAATTTCTTAAATAAATGTAATAATAGCTACTAAAATATACTATACAACACCAATAGTTTTATTTTTCCTAATAATTTCAATATTTTTCACACTCATGCTGTTTAATATTCTTTTCTTTTTATTCGTCTTTCTTGACAGCTTTTGACATGACATTTTTCTTTCGTTGTTGGTTATTTAAATCTTAAGTTAACAATGTCTAGTTAAGTTAACAATCCATAGTATTATTATTTAACTTACGCCTTAAATTGTTCTATTTTTGATTTTCTTAACTACATGATAGTTAAGATTTGTTGGCCTAAAACAATTTGCATAATAAAAGAAAAGCTGACAATTTTGAAAAGGTGTTACTAGAAGAAAATAAAATACAAAATTTATTTAGAGAAATGTTTTAAAATCATGAGAAATAATTATTTTATAATCATCACTTAGCAAACCAATGCAATTAAGAAGTTTCTAAAAAGACTTTAACGTTAACATAATAGAACTGGGACATGGAATTTTTCCTATACAATTTGACATATAAAAATCGTTGCAGTTTTGTCACTTACGGCGATCTCCGCCAAGCGTAGCAATCAAAATGCTTTACGAAAATGAAATTTTTCGAATGGCGTTATTAAAAATAATTATTTATCGCGCTTTTTAGCTATTATTTTTATTAATATTTTACAATGGCATTACAAAAAACAAACAACTTGAACTAAAAAGCAATGCTATATTTTCACACTTTGTTAGTCTGCCTTTCATAACAGTTGCTAGTCAAGGAAAAGCGGTGGAATTTTTTTTGCCCAATTCATTTCACCCAGTTATAAATCAAATTAACAACCTTAATTTTGTCGTCATTCTTTCGGTGAAACACCCCGTTACTGGCTGTTTGTTTGGTATGATCAGCGAGCCCTTTCGATGAGATGACAGTAACGGCGGCTTTCACCGAAAAAGTGAAGACAGCATTTCATTTACTAGGGGAAAAAATTTAAATAACTTAAATTTTGATGGCCATTTTGGCAATCTCTCGTATCTAGGAAATTAGAAAAAAAAAATACATTTGCAAAAATTAATTTAGTAATTTTGGAATCAAATGTGAGCGATTTCAAAATTTACTTTTAGTTTTTTCGAGAAACCTGTTTACTACTTGTAGAAGTAAATTCAAAATTATACGTTCTATTGAAATACACAATACAAAAAAAAAAAAAAAAATACAATTCAAATATATGACAGATTTGTACAACATAATATACGTGTTCTTGCTTGCATCAGTATTAGATATAGAAAAAACTACAAGAGACGTTATATGTTAGAAATGTTAGAAATTTGTTTAAGTTTTAAAAGGAAATAATTATCAGTAAAACAGACAACAAAAACATGTTTTTAAAAAGTTCAACGAAATAAGCTAATCAACAGAAAACAAAAACAAAGCAGGCGCATACACTAGCAAGTAATACTTATATAGTTGTTTTAAGCGGTTCTTGCATATTGTTTGCTTTATTTAAAAGATTACACACTTTATACTTTATAAAGGACCAAAAATGTCTGCTTTATTCAAAGAGATTACAAATGTATAATTTATAAATTTTCTCCCTTCGATTAGCTTTAATTTTGGTTGATATATATTGTTCTCAAATTGTTGCTCTTTATTATCGTGTATTGAACTTCTATGAATATGCTTATAGATATCTATGATTTTAATCTTTAAAATCACTTTTTTTAATTAAATATAATCAATACTTAATTGTTCCAAGAACCACGATTCGTCTTTACTTTAGAACAGCTCACAAAAAGGTAAAAAAGGTTTGCAATATGTATAGAAAAAAGAGAAAAAAGTTTCGTTTTCGTTTTATGTTAATTGTTTTTGTTTTCTGTCGCATAGCCTATTTCGTGGAATTTCTTAAAAGCATGTTGTTGTCAATAAATAATTTTAAAAATAATAATTTTTGTGCAGATTCCTTCTTTTTATTTGTTGACTTAGCCATCGAGATAAAAAATCCTAGTCAGAAAGCAGATTTATTCAACATCCTTTTACAGCTTCCGTAAGACCCAAACTGAGGAAATCGTAGTTTAACTTTAGTTATTTGTTTGTTTATTTATTAGTTGATTTATATGTTATAAATTATAGCGATAGTCATATTGTAAAGTTAAGTATAATATATTAAAAACATGCATATTTAACTCTGCTCAAACAAAATGTGTGCAAAGTAATTATGATGGTAACATTAAATAAAAAATAGTATGCAGTGCAATAATTTCAGTAGCTCCGTTTTAAATAAATGAGCGTTGCCAATCTTCTGTATATACTATGGGAAACAATTCCAAAGACATAGCACTCATTTTGGGTATAAGTTTGCAATATTAATACGCGTTGTTAATGTACCAAATGTAAGGAGAATAAATTTCAAACCAGACACAGACAATTTAGAGCAGAATTATAGTTATTTAATTCAAAAGACACATAATTTGTTATAATTATTTTATAAGAAGGAACTTGTTATTTAATTTCCATTTCCTTGTTTTTTTCGTTTTTTTTTGTATGTTTAAATTTTTGAAATTTTAATTTTGTATGTATGTATGAAGGAAATTATTTTATATGTTTTTGTCAATTGTTTTCAAAAAATTCTTTCAAATTGTTAATAATTTTTGTTTTTATAAAAAATTATTTCCTGAAGAATCTTTCCACAGGAAAGCGAAAAGGTTAAATTTATTTAAAAAAAGACCATTACTAAGATTAATAATTATTTATTTGATTTATGTGCATGAAATATTTTCAATTCATATTGAAACAAATAAGCCAATATATAAATATGTGTATGCACATCAGATATTTAATAACAAAGCGTTGTTCACTTAAATGTGTAACATTAATATGTTATCTAACGCTTATACTTTTAACTTTAGTTCATATTGTCTACCAATGAAAGTGTAATAAACCGACTATTGTAGCAGATTTACTACATCCCAAAGAAGAAGGATTCAAGCCAATTAATGAATATTATGATTTAAGCAATTGAAAATTATTTGGAGCAAACATTATGAAAATAACCCATAGCCAACTAGAAATGCTGCAACTGCTGCTGCAACTACAATTATTCTGCCTGTTAAAGGCATTGTTTAAGATTAAGTTGAGAGTGCAAGTAGTATATTGTGTAAGGATTATACATAACGTTGTTGATGGTCTTTGGTAAATTTGAACTACCTTGTTTCAGTTTATTGTTATGGTTATATATTAAAAACTTAATTAAAACACATACGTACTTTAAAAGCAACATCTTAAATTGAAACATTTTAAATATGCCTTAAGATGAGTTTTTTATTCAGTATCTTTCTAATCTGGCTAAACTTTTGATTTATTTTTATAATGATATTGATATCCTTTGTGATCATTTCTATTCACTTTGGGTGTTTAAGTGCTGGTTTGACAATTTGTTTTGACAGTTTTGCAGACATTAAAACATGGTAAAATTCTTCTTCAAATTTAATTAGCATCTATTTGCCATGAAGAGTACGGATAGAACTTCTAATTAAATAAAAACTAAATAAATTATGCTGTTATGCAGATGATGCTAATAAACCTAAGGTTGCTATTGAAAGCAAAAACAATTTAAACGGATTTTGTTTACGGTTTTAATTAAATTATTTTGGGTACTACTTCTTTTTGCATTTTGTTTTTGCTTAGTTAAGATGTCATAACTTTATGTTGTTAAACCCTTAAGTTTATATTTGTTTATCCTATCATTTGTACTTATATTAATTTTCCTCCAATTAAAAAAAAAATATAAACTCGTCATCCTTATATCGGGTGGCCGATGTCGTCGTTTAGGTATGGTTCACTAAACGACAAGTTGTTTTCTGCATTTCCTTTGACATTTGTCAATTTCAGACTAACTCAATTTGAACCATGGAAAGATATACAACCAAACGATGCGTTAAAGTTATTCAGGCTTATTACGAAAATGGGCGTCAAATCAAAATGCATGTCATCCACTACGCGATATTTTTGGTCACTTTAATCGTTCAAATATGCGTACAATCGGAAAAATCGTCCAAAAATGAGTAAACCGGGTTTGTAGGAGATGTGAAAACATCAGTGTATGCTCGTACTGTAGAAAATATTACTGCTGTACGCGAAAGTGTAGCTGAAGAACCGTCAACCTAAAATCATCGTCGTGCCCAACAATTCCACCTCTCACGCTCGTCGTTGATGAACATTATGCATAAAGACTTGCATTGACACGCCTACAAGGTGCAACTAAGACAAGAGGATTGAGTCAGGTGCCCTTGTAAGGTAGTAGGCAGTGAACTAGCTTGTCAATCTGGGGGTTGGGGTTCGATTCCCAGCCTTGGTTTTTTTTCACCACAAAAATAAAAATTTACTGTCAGTGCGGCTGCTCAGTGATGAAGGCATGGTCAGTGGTCGCTGTGCTGTCTAATACGACAGTTATCTTCCGACTATACTTCTACTTTCACTACCTGTTTCATCTCTTCTCTATCCCTTTCCTAAAGAATATAGCACGGTACTTGACTAAAGAGGTATTGTTGCCTGAAGTGCTACTTTTCTTAAAAAAAAAAACACAAAACAGAGAACTAAGGCCTCTTGACAATTCTAAACGTCGTCAATGGTCAGAATAGTGGCACGAAATGACAACAATGGATCAACAATTTTCGAAGAAAATCATCTTCAGTCTTGAGGCATATTTTCACTTCAATGGATTCGTCAATAAGCAGAATTGCCGCATTTGGGAGAATGATAATCCAAGAGTGATTGTCGAAAAACCAATGCACCCACAAATGGTGAATGTTTGGTGCGGTTTATGGGCTGGCGGCATCATCAGGCCTGGGCTGGTGGCCGGTCAGGCAGTTACTGTGAATGGTATTCGCTATCGTGAGATGATAACAAACTTTTTATGACCCGAGATATGGCTGTGGACGATATGTACTTTCAACAGGACGGTGCCACTTGTCACTCTCAAGGGGTACTATAGAAATTAGGCAACATCCGTCCATTAGAAAAATGCTAAAAATAACAGCGAACGCCTCTATTTTTGGAATGTTTTTTTAGATATTGGTGTTCTTTTGTAGGTTATTAGTTTTTGCTTTCTTGTATTGAAAACCAAAAATCGGAAGTTTGCTAAATTTTTCCAGACATTACTTCTCGCCATAATTTCACAAAAAATGTAATTTTTAAAAAATTATTTTTTCAGTAAAAATCGAATATTCAAAAAAAAATGCCTAATTTCTTTAAAATAAATCGACTATTGCTTCTATTACTTTTTATATAACAATTTAACAAAACAAGCTGAAAAACATAAAATTAAAAAAAAATAAAGTGGAGTATAGTAGAGTTTAAGTTATTTCGATTTTTATGCAAAGATCCGCAGATTTGCCTGTTGGTCTGAGGATAACCAGCATATATGCAACGTTGTATGGGCTCTTGATAGACTAAAGTTAAATTTCATTTTTCCAGATCTTCACATTTTATTTTACTTCGAAATGTAAGAAATAACATGAGTGGAGGCTATGAAATTCAATGCGAATCAGATTTAACTTGGTCTTTCTAATTTCAATTAAAAGAATATGGAGGATATAAAGCTTCGCAGTGGGCATTTAGTAGAATAAAGTTGCAAGTAACTGGGCAAATAGAATAAGTGGAATTGATCAAGGAACCTTAAAAGAGAAGAACAAGTGCTATTACTGAACAAATAACCAATTCAGGTATTATAATAAACCCAAAATTTATATTTTAAATAAAGAAAAACACAATTTTTTGGCGTAGGGTATGTAAGATTCGCTGGAGATTAAAATACCATTTGTAGTTTTTTAATATTGGTTGTTTGCTGGCTGTGGGCTAATTAAGTTAACAATAGCAAGTGATAAAGGAAACCGCCAGCTTCGTAAGTTTTGATGTTAAGTGAGCTTTTCTTAAAAAGAAGAAGATGGTACTATTAAATCCAAATAACGGTGGTGATATCTGTTTTGCGATTTAATTTTACAGGTGTAAGTTTAAATGTGATAAAATTGCAATGAAAATGCTATCTTCTTTAAAGATACAAAAAAGTACAGTTTAAAAGTTTAAAGCACTGTCAACTCATTAAAAATCCAAATCTTTGTTTTTTAAATATCGGATGTTTAGAACTTCAAGTTGGCAGCTGAGAAGTAATTTATGCTGTTTTACTTAAGATTTTAACATGAATTGACTAACGCCTGAATAATGCTTTCAAATTGTGTAAATTAGGCCCAATCATGCTGTTAAGCCCTGACGACTGAACTATCCTTTAAAATTGTGAAAATTAGGTCGTTGATTCCGACTTTCATAAGCATATTTTACTTAGTGATGAAGCTTACTTAGAGTGATAATTTATTGAAGGAAAAGTTTGGCAACCACATAGTTTCATTGCTTTTCTTCTTTGTGTTTTGTACCCCTTTTAAAAACAGTAGCCATGCTTCTATCTTCTTTCATTTTTCAGCAGTTGCTTAAAGAGCTCATGAAATTATTGGACATCAGTAAATATAAATATAAAGTTTAAAACTTATAGTGTCATGGAGTCATAGAGTGCATATCTTTATTTCGGATCCTTAAATTTTCATGCACGATCGTGCGATTTAACTCTGCTAGCTTTTTTTCTGTGAGGATATATTAAGTGTGTAGCCTACACCGATAAGCTGGAAGTGATTGACAACTTGAGGGACAACATTTGTCATGTTATTGTCTATATTCAAATGTCGTGGCGGTCATATACCAGAAGTCATGTTAAAATTGTAGCGCCAGAAGATTACCTTCTGAATAAAGTAAATTTAATGTCAATTTAAAAAATTCATCTTTGTTTTATTCCATTTCAAACTTCTATAACTCTTGAAAATACCCTTTATATTTCTAATTCTTATAGTTGTTATGCATGATTCCATTTAAGACACTTTTTCTACAATACGGCTTTAGTGCATTATTTCATCTAAAAATGGAAAAAATATTATTTAAATTTTGTTTTTATAAAGTACCAACAAAAATAATAACAATTGAATTTTGCAGTTTTCTTGGTGGTCTTTGCACACACATTTGCATTTGATGATATTAAAATTTTTTTTGCTGTTAAAAATGAAATTTAATTTTTTGTATCCTTTCTTTGCAAGGTTTTGCTTTGCAATGCCACTTAATCTACTTAAGTTGTCTTAAAAAAAGAAATTTGATATACAAAGCAAATAAGAACGAAATAAACATGCAAAAAGTTTAATTTTCTTTAGCGGAATATCTGCAGTGTTATTTAAGGGCGAAAAAATTTTTGGTGCACAGAGAAGTGGTAAATAAGATTTAAATGATCAAAAAGTACTTTCAATACAAATGGCGGTTTATCTATGATGTTAAAGAAATCAGATTTTTCTTAGATACTTTTCTTAGATACTCTTACGGAAGCAATGGGAGTAATTCCAATTTACGCCTTTCTTAAGAAATTCTTATGGAATCTAATATTAACTCACCTTTTCCCATGTTCCGATTATTTGCAACATTTTCTCCTATAGTGTTCAGCTTTGGGTCATATTTTACCCGTTTCCATATATCCGAATAGGATATAACTTCGCTGAGTTTTATAATAGGCTTCGTTCTCCTTATTAGTTTTCGACACACTTCTCTGCAGCTATTGGTGAAGCTATTACACCCAAGAATTCAGTTTCCTGATTTGCAACCTTATTTGAACTGTTTTTCTTTGTTCCGCTTAGGACTTTTAAGAAATTGTATATTAGAGCTTTTCTAAAACTTAAGTTTTAGGCATGCTTTTGTATTCACTCCAAGCAATCTGTAAAAATAAATTAATCGATATTTCTCATTTATATAAAGTAGTTACCTGATCAATATCTATTCTGGTGCGCTAAAGCTTTTGCACTAAAGACTCCTTCAATGGGTCTTTTTAACTTGCCTATCTTTATTTAGCTTCAATATTAATTCACTTTTTTCTATTTTCCGAATATTTTAACATTTTCTCCTACAGCGTTCAGCTTTACGTTATATTTTAACAGTTTCTGGATATCCAAATAGCATGTGTCTCCGCTGGCTTTTGTAAGAGCAACCATTTTAATAAGCTTCGTTCTCCTCATTAGTTTTGGACGTACTTCTGTCCAGCCAGAACTTGGGACTTGCATTTAAATAGTTTCCTTATCTCTGTTTGAAACTATTACACCAGACGATTCTGTTTCTTGCTTTGCAGCCTTATTTAGACTGCTTTTATTCTTCTTAACTTTGTTCTTCTTAGGAGTTTGTGTTTTGTACCCCTTTTAAGAACTGGTGTTATAGAGTTTCCCTGAAGTTCGAGTTTTGGCCTTGCTTAGCGGTTAATTATACAGACAGTTTGTTTAAAGAGCTCTTGAAATTATTGGACACTAGTAAATATTAACCTCGTAACTCAAGAGTCACTGATTGGATATTTTTAAGGATTTTAGTAAGCGTTCTAAGAAATTCTACCAACTGTTGCATTTTTCTTTCGAATTTGCTCAGATTAACGTCTTCATTAATCTTACTGCTAGACTATTCCATAACTTGTCTATTTAGCGGTGCTGATTGATAATCTTGCTCCTTCTGTATAGGAATTCTATACTTCCCAGCTCTTCTTCTTCTTTCTTTTCCTATAGATTTCCTGATTGGATTATCACATCTCTTCCAAGTTGAGTTATTGCTGATTTTATCTAAATCTTCATTATTTTGTTTTCAAGTTTGTTATTTGTTACGCGGGCCTAACTCAAAGCCGCTATCTCCACTCATTGTCCGTTACGTTCAAAATCCCATGGGTCCCTATGCGTCCTGTGTGATAAGATTTACATCAGCACCTAGCTGCGAAAGCCATAACCTAATGGTGGATCACACCACTTGGGTGATATTTCGTAAAAAGACTTACACCTGCACCTGGCCGTAGGCCTCAATCAGATGCTGGTCAAACCACTGTGAATGAAAAGCAACGTAATTCACGTCCTAGGATGCCGAGAACTAATTCTAGCAACAGGTCTTTCCTTGTTGCAATTTCAGCGGTTCCAAAGCAGAGTTGCAAAACACTACTCCTTGCTGAAGAGCTGCAGACTATCCAACTCCTGTCCAGAATACATGACTAGCGTGCTCACTGGATCTGGATCATTCACCCGTTGGTGTGATTAAAGGCAGGATGATCCTGGCCACCATAAACAAGTTCATGCTGGGGCCGCAAAACCACAACCACCACGATACTCCCGAAGGGCCAACCTTAATAATCAGTCCGAAAAACAGCTAAAAGTCTAAAGAGGCAATTAGTAGAAACTCTGGGGCTTACAGAATCCCGTGAAAATAACGTGGAGCTTCCAGTTGACTCCCTGCTTGACTTCAGGGGACTGGGCTCCCTTATACCCCCAGCAGCACATTATATGATAAGATTTACATCTGCGCTTGGGAGTGAGCCTTAATCAGATGGTGGTCATACCACTGAGAATGAAAAGCAACTATCCAACTCCTGTCCAGAACATATGTCTAGCATGCTGACTGGATCTAGGAACCTTCCACCAGGTAGGTGTTATTAAAGGGGAAATGAACCTGGCTCCATTAAAAGCTAACCTGTTCTGGGGCCGTGAAACCACAACCACCACGACACTCCCATATTGGGGCCAACCTCAATAATCAGCCAAAAAACAGCTAAATGTCTAAAGCGACAAATAGCGGAACTCTATGAGCTCACTGATTCCCGTGGAAATAACGTCGAGTTTCCAGTTGTACCCCTGCTGACTTCAGGGGACTGGGCTCCCTTGTACCCCCAGTTGCACAGGTCTAGAGAGTCAAGTATTCTATAAAGACCGATATCACTTGGGTGATATATAGCGTCATCCTCTCCCTAGGAAGCTGTCCGATATCTCTATCTTCTAGTCACTCCTAGTTGCAACTTTGAGAGCTTGGGGCAGGCCACCACCCCCACTCCTTGCTGAAAAGACTTTCCAACTCCTGGTCCAGAACACATGACAAGCATGGTCACTGGACCTGGATCATTCACCCTGTGTTTGGTCAAAAGTAAATGATTCTGCGAAACCACAACCACCACGATACTCCCGAGGGGCTAACCTCAATAATCAGCTAAAAAGTTGAACCTGGCGCTTACTGATTCCCGTTAAAATAACGCGGAGTTGTCAAGTTGGCTCCTGCTAGTCTCTAGGAGACTAGAATCCGTTTTACGGTGACACACGTAATGGAGGTGATATTCCATCAAGATATATCAAAGTGCCTACGGGGAGGAAGTAATGTCCATGCGAGTGTTAACGGATAGCCTCTAAAAAGCCTACCGTCAGAGCCAAATCCGTGTTAGTCGTGAATTTAACATAAGATCCGGCACCACTAAATGGTGACGAGTCTTTGACGTAATTTGAGACTTGCCAAATTTTAATGGGTTCCAGGCAGCTGCAGAATTAGTCTGAAGCCAATTTTGCATACTGAGGTTTCGGCAGTCAGCCTAGGGTTTCATCAGATCATGGTAATGTTTGGACTTGGTGTCAACGCCTTTTAACACAAAAGTAAGGTCGCCATCTCCTCATTTATAGGGTCGCTTACATGATGGTAAAAATCTTCAACTTTGGACTAGGAACAGACAAAAGTTGTCGGGCTTGCAACTACGCATATTTTGAGGACACTATTTTAGTTGAATGCCTAACTTGAAAGCATCATTTAGTCGCCCCGTAAAAGGGATTCATCGAGCTGTACTACTTTCTCCACACCTCCATAACTATGGTGAACGGGGTCATCACTCCCGTTATCCTCTCCAATAGATAACTTTTCGGTATATATGTGTGTATAATATATGTATGTATGTATGTATGTATGTATATATGTATGTATGCTTACGTATGTATGCATGTCTTTTATTAAGCATTTTAACATTATAATATGACTGTTTCAATAGGTAACAAAGGAAGTAATTTATTAATACCTGAACTTTCTGTTCTCAGATGACATATTTAAAATCTTTAAAGAATAATAATCTTTTTATTTATAATTTAATTAAAATAATCTCAATTAAGATTTCTGTAAAGGTTTCTCTTAATTATATTTTAATCTAGAAAACCATAAATATTTTGTAGCACATACACAAACAATTGTTTAAAATATCCTTCAACAGTTGTAGCTTTCTTTGATGTCAAAATGTGCAGCATAAAAGTTCAAAATAATTTAACATCTAACGTTTTATAATTTAAAATTTTTCTTATAAGCTTTTCTCTGGCTTCTGCAATTTATATTAATAAATAAAAATAAAATAAATTAAAAATGAAATGAAAATTGTTACGATTTTACTATACACAAATAGTTTATTTCATATGATTTACTTACAATTTTTACTTGACATTTAATTACCATTTCCTTTGACTTTGCAAAAGTAGTACATTTATGTATCAGTTGTATGTAGTTAGTTTTCAACAGCAGTAGCAAAAGGGAGTATAGCGGTGTAGTTGAAAGTTGGAACAATAGAAAATTATTTAAAAAGAAGTTAGGGGTTGTACAAATGAAAGTAAAAAAAAATATTTTATGAAACAATTGCCAACAAATATCTTTTTTTTTTACCGATCTTTTTTATATACTTTTTCTTCTCGGTATTTCGCTTTCCTTTGGAAAGCTTCTTCAGGGAAAAATTTTTTATATTTTTAAAAACAAAAATTTATTATTATTATTATTATTATTAATTATTATTATTGGTTAATAATTTTTTGTTTTCAAAAATATAAAATATTTTTCCTGAAGAAGCTTTCCAAAGGAAAGCGAAATATCGAGAAGAAAAAATATATAAAAAGATCGTTAAAAAGAAAAAAAATATTTATTAAAGATAAAGAAAAAAAGATCGTTTAAAAAACTATAAAAATTATCAAAGTTTTTAAGTTTTAATATCCTATAGACAAGCATAAATGCTTTGCGGGTTAAGAAATTGGAAGATCAATTTGTATAATAATAAATGATGAATAATAACTGAAATGAAAAATAAAAACAAAAAAGAAAGTATCTTAAAAATAATTGAACTAGAAAAAGTTATTCAGATCTTAGAGTTAACAGTCTAGGTAATTCTAGATAAAAAGATAATTCTAGATAATCAATGTAGTTTCTTCTCTGCTCTTTTTACATATCTTCGCCAGCTTAATCGGCATTCTTATGTAAAGAAGTTTAAATAGTAAGCACGTTCTCTACAAATCTGTGTGGCTTGTTGCTTCGTTAGCAAAAGCAATTGCTTTCTGCTTTATTGTCAAAAACCCACAATTTGTATTCGTTATTATAACTTTCCTCATTTAAATCGTAGAATACCCTTACTCAATATTGCAAGAATAGAATACATGTATGTACATAAGTATTCTAGTAATCCTTACAATCTGTTCACTCTTGTTGCATTTGAATTTGATGTTCATAATTAGTTTTTTATGCAGTGTTCGAAAAAACACTAAGTTACGCTAAAGAAAAATCTGTGCGCTATTTTAGTGTTTGTGTTCATCACCCAAGAATGTATTTATTTTTCGTACATATACAAAAATGCTAAAAATATGTTAATCGGTTGTGGTCTGCTTTTTTCATACACTGTTCACACTGTAACTTTCTTCGTTGATACTTCTCTATAGCATATTCGTCGTTGAAGTAAAATAATTTGTAGTCAATAGCATATTTCTGTCCACTGCCCAATGAGTCGATTCAAAAATAGATGCTTTTTTATTGTCCTACTTCCTTTACCACATATCCATTCCTGAAGAATTTAGCACAGTTATAAGACATTATTGCCTAAAGAATTACTTCTTTTCAAGAAAAAGGAACAAGAGACCCATACTGTATGTAAGCAGTAAGCAGTTACACTCTTGAAAGTAATAGCCGGCGATTCATAATTATAATTTTTTTCCCCTTCAAAGTTTGGGCAATATGCGTTTCCAACCGATAAATTATATATAATCTGAATATTTATTTTTTGCTTTAACAACCCCCCGGGGGAACATATATATGGTCTTTGGAGAAAGCAAAAACTTAGACCAGTGCAACTGGGGGAAAAAGGGATCCCAGTCTCCTGAAGTCAGCAGGGGTACAACTGGAAACTCCACTTTATTTCCACGGGAATCAGTAAGCCGCAGAGTTTGTTACTTGTCTCTTTAGACATTTGACTGTTCTCTGACTGATTGTTGAGGTTGGCCCCTATATGGGAGTATCGTGGTGGTTGTGGTTTCGGGGCCCCATAACAGTTTATGGTTGTATGGTGGCCGGGTTCATTTCACCTTTAATAACACCTACATGGTGAAATGTTCCCAGATCCAGTGATCATGCTAGATATGTGTTCTGGACAGGAGTTGGATAGTCTCCAACTCTTTAGTGATGATTTGCAAACCTGCTCTGGAATCATTAAAGTTTCAACTAGGAAAGACCTTAGGTGCCCCTGTTGGCTAGTAGGTAGTGTACTAGCTTGTAAATATGGGCGTTGTGGGTTCGATTCCCAACGAAGACCTTGGTTTTTTTCACCTCAAAATTAAAAATTAACTGTCGGTGGGGCTGCTCAGCGATGAAGGCATTGTCACTGGTCGCTGCGCTGTCTTATATACGGCAGTTAATTTCCGACTATCCTTCTACTGTCACCACCTGTTTCATCTAATCTCTATCCCTTTTCTAAAGAATGTAGCACGGTACTTGACTAAATAGGCATCGTTGCCTGAAGTGCTAATTCTCTTTAAAAAAAAAATGACCTGTTGCTAGAATTAATCTTCGGCTTCCTAGGACGAGCATGACGTCCCAAATTATGCAGTGGTTTGACCAGCATCTGATTAAGACTACATAGTCAGGCGCAGATGTAAATCTAATCACACACAGTTTATCCCTGACCGTCTATGCGTCCATCCGTCTATTCGTATTTGGATTAGGAAATCGATTTTTTGACAGCCCTTTAGGAGCTAAAATAATTTTGTTTACATATGTATGTGTAACGCTATATTGGTTCGTTAACATATTGTTGCGAAAATTATTTGTTAAGTTTTAAAAGCAAATTATCAGTAAAAAAAAAGTAAATGAAACGATCCATTTTGCATAGTGATATTAAAGCACTGCATACTTATCTAAGAAATCTTATACACATAAGACAGCAACTTGTAAGAAATTCTACGAAATAAGATAAACAACTAGCACAGAACAGAAACAAAATACACAGCCAAGCAAATGCCTAAAGTAAATGATGGAGTGGTGTTAAGAAGAATATTCTTGTTTATGCGATAACCGCTTAAAACAGTTATATAAACACGACTTGCTGGGCAAATAAATTAATTCAAGTAGAGTCATTGTTTAGTAAGAATAACAAACTTGCCATCGTGTTCATTTTATGATTGAAATTCAAGGTTAATTAATATGGTTATGTTGCAACGTAAGTGTTCATGGATTATGCAGTTTATGCCTAGCTTCGAAGTTTTTCCTTAATTCATTGCTCACTGCTCTTTAAAAAATTGCCGTTTTATTATAAGAAAAAGAAGAACTAGGAGTATTTTTTAAGTTAATTTAATTTCTACCTGGATGTTTAAGACGAAAGATATTTTAGTGGGAATTCTAGATAAATATTGCACTATCATTTAGTGAACTGAAATAAAATAAAAACTACATATACAACTACATGATTTGAAGTAAAAATTGTAACGTTTAGCAGCCTTTCTTCACTATATTTTGTAATAAAACTACATAATCTTGTGCCACTAATAGATGCCTGTTTTTGTTTGCTGTGTAAACCTTTTTACAATGCAATACACTATCTTAAAAATGTAGGTTTAAGTTTTTGTTTGCTGTTTGTCATGAGAAATAATAAGTAGATGAAGGAGAAGTAATTATTTTCTTGTAGTCCAACTTTAATAATATCACTTTACTTTAAATAAATTGTGGGAAATTTCAATATGTGTTAAGAAAAACGAAATATTTTGTTCCAGCCGGTTGCCCTACGTCATTAATTATTGTTTTGCGTGGCAGACAATAATTTATAGCAATTTCTGGCGTGCTTTTATTATATGTTTCTTTTATTTCTTATTAGATTTTTTACAGAAATTTTAAGGCTTTATTGGAACCTTCAGCTGCATTTACGGCAAAATGGATTAAAGAAAAGATACAACTGTGGGATTGATATAAGAAATAATTTAGTTAAGAAAAGTTATACGAGTTATTAGCATAACTGATATATGGGATACAAAACCGGTTTAATTAATTTTCGATTTTTTCTAGACAACTCTAAAGCATTTGAAATGCTGAATTACTTAGAAAATTAAAATTCTTTTTCAGATTTTCCGACACATCGGTTAAGCTTATGAAGTCATACTTCGTTTTTGTGAATAAAGTATAGTCTGACAAATTGTCAATTATCACAGGTGTGCCGCAGGGGTTTATTCTACGACCACTATTATTTTCAATATATGTGAATGTTTTGCCAAAAGAGCTTTCAGAATCCACCTATAGGCAGACGATGTGCAACTTACACTAGGTAACCCAGCTGAAAATGCTGTCACTGGTCCATCGCATTGAAATAATGAGTTAAGCAAAGTTTATCATTGGGCTTGTGTAAATGGACTTTTATTGAACACTTATAAATCTAAGTGTATTGTAATAGCCAAAAAAAGTCCTTTTCAGGAAACAATTATTAATAAGACAGAAGATCTCGGCATAATTCTTAGCATCTGGTTGACATGGTCGGGCCACGTTATCGCTTTACTTGGTCAGGTGTATGTTAAGTTACGGACACTCTAGACCACGCAATATCCCATAGTATTACGAATAAGAAATTTGCTCGCCAAAGTATACTTGATTCCAACTTTAATGTATCTGTAATGCTGCTAGCCAAGATATTATTGAGTAGATTTGACCACGTTTTAATCTATTTCAAATAAATGTTAAGAGGTTAGCCTCGAAAGTCTTATAAAACTCCGTACTCTGGTTTTTTTAAAACAAACCTCAAATATTTGTTTAAGAAAATACGATTTTCCCAATCGCCTAGAAACCGAAACATTATAATAGCTCGATACCAACATCCAGTTTCTGAGTGGCAATTTCTTTGCATGCTGCTCGCATTTGGAATAGTCTTCCATCATATCAAAACTAAATAGCAGCGCTAATAGCTTCAATAAATTTCTATTTCTTTTTTTCAGGTAATTTTTCTTATTTTATTTATTTAACTTAATTTTAAAATATATTATTTTACTTATAAATTAAAAAAAAAATTTTTTTTTGCTCGGGCCACTACTCAGGAGATGACCCCTACTCATGCAGTGCATTGTACCAGAACTAGGCAAATAGGTAATGGGGAGGAAGAAAGAGGGAGTAATGTTTGTAGACATTCGATTTGAATTCTTCTATATTGAAAATGACAGGAAATACCTCTGGAGGAAGTTTGTTCCACATACGAATTGTTCTGCTAAAAAACTAATTTTTCACTGTAATCCGTAGTGCGGTTTACTGGCCAATCGACCTCGAATGAATGTGCTCGCAAAAAAAAATCGAGTCAAATGCAAAAAATGTACGAGTTTCTGGAACAAGTGCGCTAATTTCGTTAGAGCACTTACCATTGTAGTAACGATAAAAAAGTGAAATACAACCTACATTGCGTCGATGTTCTAGGAAATCAATAGAGTTGGATACCCTACTGTCCCCAAGGTGCCCCTTGGCCCTCTCTTGTACGCGATCAGGCACCTTCAAAATGGACTTTGGGGCGCCGACCCATACATGAGAGTTGTATTCCATCTTTGGTTTGATATAAATTGTATAAATAGTACAGTGATCGGATGGAGTCAAGTATCTCTTACCCCGTTTTAGAAAACCGAGGCACTTGAAAGCTTCTTTAGAAACCTGAAAAATGTGTTTAGTCGATTGAACATATAATCATACCTATATCACGTAATAATTAATGTTAATTTTGAGGAAATGAACAAATAAATAAACCAACAAACAAACAATATTAGTTTTAAAGCAACTTAGAAATTTGTTTTCTTTATTCGAGACCAGTCAACAGGTTATAGGTTCTCACTAAAATTAAATTTATATAATTGAAATTTTTTAAATTTATACTATTGAAAATATATGAAATATGGATGATGTCAAATCGAGCAATCAAGAAGTTAATGAAGTAAATGATCAAGTGTGGCAACGTTAATTGGAATTACTTCTCATAGAAGAGGATTTATGGGATGTTATTACCTGTGAAAAGCCAGAGGAGGCAGGTTCAACTTGGATGTTAAAAAATGGCAAAGCATGTGCTACAATTAAACTTCTTCAAACTGCTGTACGAAATGGTTATAACAGTTGGATAATTAGGTTATCGTATTTTTCCCTTTAACTAATTTACTATTTTATTAAGTTATCTAATTATTTTTGTACTCTTGATTTAGAGAAGGCAAAACAAGTTTGCTTTATTATAAAATCTTCAATTTATTTCAACATCAAATGCATTTAATCCTTTCATAATTAATATTGTTCCCATTACTTTGAAAATTTAGCATCATGAAAATATTTATATAAATAATTTCGTCATATTTTTGTTGTTTTCTTTTTTCCAACATCAATTTGTAAAAATGAAAAATAAATGACTATTTTGGTAAACGAAATGGCAAACATAAAATATTGTAGACAGCACAAATAGAATTAAAATTAACAAAAGAAAAATAGTTTTAAAAAAATGAAATGCAATCTTTCAGAATTGTTTGCTTGTAGAACATAAAGCAACAACTGTTGCGAACAGGCTTTTAGCTCTAATAAATTTGGCATCAACATAAAATTTTAAATAACTGATTTTATACCAACAATATTGTTTAATGATTTTAATTAATTTATAGAAATGTTGTGGAAATTGCAAGTCAAAAGAATGAAGTAAGAAGCAAATTCAAGAAATTGAAAAAAATGAAAAATTATCTGCTTTTTAGTTCAAGTAAGAAAAATATTTTCTGCCAAAGTTTTCTGCTTTGTTATATTTTTGATAAAATTTAAACGTAAGAAATATTTATGGCTTTGAGTTTTCTTCAGTACTGAGAAAGAAGAAACTGTGGCAAATTAATACGCCGATTAGTTCTGATGTCTTCTTTCTTATAAAGGGTTTATAAACAAAAAGGTTGTTTTATAAAATAAAACAAGAAATTAAGTATTATGAAGAGAAAATTTCAGCAATTAATAATAAAAAATGATATCTGTCAAATGTCCAAGACAACCATGCTGACAGATGTCGATTCTTTCATCAAAGTTTTTAATCGATTTTTGGCAAAATGGCAGTTTCAATTCGTTAACCACATCAGGGATTTTGAGTTTTAAGACAAAAATCGATTGGATTGGCTCCGTGTAGACTGTCTTTAACATAGCCACGCGATAGCGTGATCCATTGAAAGTAACCGCATTTCCAGCCTCATCTTCGGAATGTCACTTTCAATCTGAGAAAGTTCAAATCGAATGTCCACAGACACTACTCCCTCTTTCCCCCTTCCCGTAACCTAATTTCCTAGTTCTGGCACAGTGCATTGCATACGTAGGGGTCATCCCCTGAGTGCTGGTCCTATTAAAAAAAAAAAAAAGCACGGCCCAAACACATCTCCATATCACATCGCGCACCATATAGTGACACTTTGAGCCTGCCAAGGTTTCTTAATAACCGCTCACGAATTTTTATAAACCCCAAATGCGGCAATTTTGCTTGTTGACATACCCTGAAAAGTGAACATGATGTTTTAAACAAAACCAGCTGGTTGTTCCTGAACGAATTGAGCGAATCCACAGCGATGTGAATGGTCGGTTGGCTTCAAATTCTGCAGCAGCTGAACCTTGTAAGGCTTAAAAGTCAAATCCATGCGCATGATTCGCATGATGGTTTTGGATACATCCAGATATTGAAAACGTGGACGATTTGACAAATTTGGCTCTACTTCACGACTGCAATGTTTTCAATTGAACGACCCTATCGAACACTTTTATGTTATCAATTGTTTTACATTTAACTATGTTATTAAATCGAGTTCTTGTTATAAGGATTTAAAGTGTTAAATTCCATTTCTGACTTTGAATCACAATCATTTATTGTCCTGTCTGGCCTACAAACTAACATAATTTTTGTTAAGTTAATTGTTAGTGTATGTTCATTATCCTGGCAATTTAACCTAATAATTTTAGGAGGCGTTTGCATGTAATTAATTTTCAAGCCACATATAGTGGTGGATTGAAGTTTTACTTAAACATTTTGATTAGAATACAAACAAACAAGCATACAAATGTGTCATTTGTATACTTCTGTACTTGGGATTGTGCGAATGTGACACTTTAATAATACAACTCATAAATCTCAATGCAGACCAATGAAGAAGATGGAGATCTAAGCATATGAAATTCTATATTTGGAAAGAAATATTGTCATTTTAAAATTTTAGAATAAATTTTTAGACAAAATATTCCCGAAACCTTATAAACTAATAATAGTTAAGGGTGTTTTTTATAGAGGTATATACTAATAAATAAAATAAACCATATTTTGAAATAACCTAGAATTCACTTTATTTGAAATATATCCTTCTGTTAGTATAATGTAAAAATAACTGTTCGCATATGACCACCACGGCTGACTCTAATGTGGTCTAATCTGCGGTTCCAATTTTCTTTGACGTCTTCCAACATTTGTGACCGCATATCGGAAATAATGTGGTTAATGTTGTCCTCCAAATGCTATTTTGTTTTTGGCTGAACGTTAAAAATATCTTGCATCGTCTTATTGAAACCAGAGCTACTACAAATTATGGTTATTCAATTGGTGATTGAAAACGCCAGTCATCATGGCTCTGTAGCGATCACCGTTGACTATAACATTCTGACCAGTATCGTTTTCACAGAATACCAAACCATCGGTTTTTCTGGATGTCACGGTGCCTCAACATACACTTATGGATTGTCATCAGTACAAATATGAAAGCTTTGCTTATTGACGTATCCACTCAACCAAAAGAGCGCTTATGAAAATAGAGATCCACGGCATTCGTGTTATAGGCGCAATTTGGAAGCCTTGTGCATGCATAAGCCTATTCATAATCAAATGCCAAACCAAGCTACATATAAGTCACTTGACAAAATAGCCGCCTGTTAAAAAAGTGTTGCCAAATTAAAATTTATACCTATATAGAGACATATGTGCATCTTTTTGAAGCATAACAATGTAAAGCATTTAGAACTCATAGCGGAATTATATTGAAATGGATAAAGGGATGTGATAATTACAGAAATTTTGTGTTAAATTTTTTAATTCAGGAAGCGTAATTTAACAAAAAAATATGTAATGACTAGAATGAAATTTTTATATAATTGGATTATGCCAAGAAACTTTTATAAATTAAATATTTGAATTTAAGCCAGACTCAAATTATTAATTTGGTTTACGTAATATTGAACAAAAAATAAACCAAAATACTGGCTATGTTTCCCCCCACTAATATTGGATTTTTTAACAAGAAGTCGGTTTTTCAATTGCCAACAACAACATGATAGATTTGACATTTAGTTTTTTGACGTATTCGTAGTAGATGCATTGGAAATTGTTACAATGAATTCCATTTCGCACAAATATCGCATTAAAATATTTAACATCCACTACGAAAATGATGGTTTTATTAAAGTTACATTTTATAAAATTCGTCTTATTTTCGGAAAACATAATCGTCCTTCTAAGACTGCTATGAAGAAATTGGTCGTTAAATTTGAGTCGACAGGATCGATACAAAATGTGAGATGACCAACGTTCGTTCGACTGAGTCGTTCAACTGAAAACGTCGCAGGCGTAAGCCACAGTGTTAAGGTAAACGCAAATTTGTGATTTCCTCGACGTTCCCAATAATTGGGGTTATCGATGACCACCACATGGCTAATTTTGTTCAAGGATTTGACTTTGAAACCTTACAAGTTTCAACTGGTGCAGGAATTGAAGTCGAGTGACTATTTACATCATTCAGAAACAACCGGCTAGTTTTTCCTAAAAAAATTATTTTTTCAGATAATGCCCATTTTCACATGTCAGGGTGTGTCAATATGTACTCTCATGTATCTATCTATATATATAAAAATGGATGTTTGTTGGTTTGTAAGTGATGAAATTTGACATTTATAAGTAATTTTTCATAGAAAAGGCGATATAGAACAATTTTTTGAAAGCACTGTTCTATAACGCTGTGCACGCCTAAGTTCGTTGATTCTAATTTAATCAAAACATTGGAATAGCAGTGATACAGCAAAAAAGTTTTTTCGTTGGCCTTACAATAAAACTAATTTCGACGGCAGTAGAAAAAAATTAGTGATTTTTATAGTCAGTCCTCAATATTAACTAATTGTTATTGTGACTTTGACAGTCATTAGTTATTGGTGAGTCAATTTGAAATGGTGAAGCGTTTCCATATGAATTGTTTTCAGTGCTGGACGTCATACTGCGTATTCTTCGCTTGTTTATAGGTGCTGCATCAGATAAAATTAAACAATTACGTTTTATGCGATCGCTACAGCGTGGCAGTGGCATTGGTGAGTATTTTTAATATCAAATCCTCCTTTCCTCACGAATTCTCTGGTACAGTGATTGTCTCATTCAATTCTGCGTGCGTGCACACGACTGCCTGGCGAGTGTTGACTGTGAACACACATTTGGAAATTTGAGCATGAACAAAATTTTTGCGTTCACTCGAAATTCGAGAATCAAAAAATATTTTTTTCGCTGCGAATACCCATATCGAAATAATACGTACGCTAAAAATATGAAGTTTTTCAGTTGGCAGTCAAATGCATAAGAGAGATTGCATATATATATTGTTTCATTATAGGTAATTGCCTTCTATTTTCGGACGACTCATTTGTCACCAAACGTTGAGTTCTAAGACGTTTTTAAAATGACACGAAAGATCAACTAGAAATGCGAGGCAAGTGTCAGCCAGTAGAGCTGCTGCAACACAATTAGAGCGAGATACACGACGGAAAACTGAAAGAGTAAGAGTGTCCACTTCAAGAGCTGCTGCAACACCCATACAGCAAAGCACACAACGGGAAACTGAACGAATCAGAGTGTCCTCAATCATAAGATTCAATTGAAAGTTCCTGAGCGGCCACTTAATACAAATCCATTTACACAGTCACAGAAGAGGATCAAGCTGTCAATTTTCCAGTTGAATTTCTCAATTCTTTGCAGTCTCCTAGAATGCCACTGCATGTAATAACGTTGAAAATTGGCTCGCCAATAATGCTTTTTCCAAATCTCAACACGCTCCAGTGATCCTCACTGATTTTCCCTTCACATTCAAGCGACTTCAGTTTTCCATGCATCTCGCTTTCACAATAACAATCAACAAATCCCAAGGGCAGCGTTGCCAGTTGCCGGTTTTCATTTAGAAAATCCATGTTTTTCTCATAGTCATAGCCAAAAACTCTGTACATCTACGCAACAAACGAGAAGACCATAAGCATTGTGTATTCATTCGCATTACGATAGATTAGTTTTATTATCACACGTTCCTTTCATCATATAGCAAAAATATTTTTCACTGATATTCATTCAAATATTGCTATTAAAAAATCTGTAATTTTTTCATCAATTCTGTACGACTCATCCATAATTTTTCCCCAGCTGGAAAAATACAAAATTTTCCAAAAGCTTTTGGAAAACTAATTTTTCTTATGATTTTGTTGTTGTGAAAATATAACAAACTATGATCGCGGTCACTAATTAGCAGAATGGTGATAAAAAAATTTCCGTTTGTGAGTCATTAAATTCCCGCAAAATTACTGGATCACTCATATCTAACACATTTATATTCTAATTATATTGGAGTCATAATTTAATTAACTTTGTGTAAATTTTAAAATTGTGTTAGTCAGCAGAAAAGATATTATAAGCATAAACTACCATCAGATTTGAAGAAAATACTATATTTTTGCTAAGTGCAGATTATAACCTATTTACCAAAATTATAATTAAAAGAAATACTTAAGTATTGCTTTACTATAGCTATTTTGCCTTGTGACAGAATGGTTGGTTGTCTTCAAAAAATCCAGTTAAAAAATTTTAAAATAATATTCAGTATACGTTTGCCATCGTAAAGATAAGAGCAAACACGTTCTTGTTGTAAGACTTGTAATAGAAGTTAAGCACATTACAAAAGCTTTTAATGTTTGTACAAGTGGCTACTCGGTTAAATATTTTTTATCTACATTTGAGTGAATCACAAATTTTGTTACATTTACAAGTCATGAATGTGTTTACCGTTGAACTCAAAAGTGAAGTGTTAATTATGCTTGTGAAGATAACATTAAAATCTTAAACTAAAAAAAGTGATTTTTTATAATTTTATGATTAAATAATATAAAATATTTATAATTTTTTTTAAACAAATAACAAAAATATCTGTGTTAAACAAATTGATTGTAATAATAAGCTTAAGTAGAAGAATGAAAGACCTGCATGTCAAGGCATCACTGCAGGGCATGTTAAAAAAGTACAAGCAGTAACTGTCCTAAATAAACGAAATTTCAGTATACTCAATGCAAAAGAACTGTTAATCACAAAAACACTCGATGCAAGGAATGAGTAAATGGATTCGAAATCGATGTTTGTATATTTCAATTTCAAAACTGATGTGTTTTGGATATTTTAAGAAAATTTACCATCTCGTCTCATTCCAAAAATGAATGAAAGCAGATGTATCCCTAACCACTAATTTGGATTCGGAAGAAAATATAACACCATCGAACAAACGCAGAGAATAGTACAAGCTATAAGAAAGCATTCGATAAAGTCTGGCATGAAGGTTTAATACAAAAACTGAAGCAACACCTGCCATTTAATACCAATAGGCTATTGGAAAGCCCTATTGCCGCATTAAAAGTGAAGGTGATTTTCTAAGTTGTTCTGAACAAATTTCTGCAGGTGTTCCACAGGGCTGCATCTTGGGTCTATTTTTTTTTTCTTTTAAAAGAGATGTAGCACTTCAGGCAACAATGCCTACTTAGTCAAGTACCGTGCTACATTCTTTAGGAAAGGGATAAAGAAGAGATGAAACAGGTGGTGAAAAAAAAAGGATAGTCGAAAATTAACTGCCGTATAAAGACAGCACAGCGACCAGTGAATATGCCTTCATCGCTGAGCAGCCCTACCGACAGTCAGTTTTTATTTTTGTAGGTCTTCGTTGGGAATTTAACCCACAACCCACATACTGACAAGCTAGCACACTACCTACTAGCCTACAGGGTCTATTTTTATATCGAATATATTGTTTCGAATGCGTCTTGCTTAATTTTTAAGAACAAATATTTAAGCAATAAAGTAAACTGCGTAGAAAACGCAAGACAACCACAATTAACCTAAAATAAATTCCACGAAGAAACTTTGACAGCATAAAAACCAAAACAAAAATATACACAGACAGACGCCAATCCATTGAATGAATAACATAACAACAACTAAATGTGATACAAAGGAAGTAGAAAATTCTTTATTTTTCTAAACCTCTAGTGGGAAAATATAAAAGGCAGCATCTGAGTAGCTAGTTAGTTACTTAAAACATAAACTTCGTGCAGCAAAGATTTTCATCTTTAGTAAATTGTTCTGTAGTGCCAACGTATAAATTTTACTTTGTGTAGAGTTAAAGTAAATAACTCTTAAATCTGGTATCATTTATTTTGCAATAGAGAACTCAGTAACAACAAAACGTTTATAAAAGATATAAACATAACAATATACTTCAGTCATGCCAACTAATAATAATATTCATACGTCAGAATTTGTAAGTGATGCAGTTTTTCTAATGAATCCATAATAATTCCCAGGAAGCTTGCCGACAGTTACAAGACCAAATAACAAGGCTAGAAAGATGGCTAAAGCAATATAAAATTATGGGAAATAAAAGAAATTGCATCACTATCACTTTCTCGCTACGCAAAGAATCGTGCCTTATGATTTAAATTAAAAACCAAGTGGTTCCTCAACAGGACGTAGTAAAAGACCTTGGTGTATATTTTGATCGGTGCTTCATATGAAAGCCCCATATACTCGCAAAGATGACTCAATTGTAATTAGAAGTGACTCAGATATACTTGCTAATATATAACTCTAATATATAACTCTATAATATTTCCACTTTCCGTCCTAAGTGGCTGGTTTGTAGCCGTTTGTACTCTGAGTACAAACTACAACGCGGCTCGAGAATGATGCATTCGCATCGAAAGCGCTCGCCTTCGGCTACAAAGCAGCCAGTTAGGACGGAAAATTGCAATATTATTTTATTTACTGGCGGAGGAGAAATAAACAACATAATACCATATAATTCCATGTTAAGGCCAATAAGGTGTCATGGTATTCAGTTGTGAGGCCCTCATTCAGCCTCGATTATAATTAAAAGCGATTAAGATATACTTGCTAATTGGTAGGAGTACTACTTTTAAATTAGACTGCAAGCTACTAATATATAACTCCATATTAAAACGAATATGGTGTTGTGGTATTCAATTGTGATCTATTGCTTCAGCCTTGAATATCGGTAAAATTCAGAGGCACCAAAATAAAATTCTCCTTATGATTACAGGTGCTCCCTGGTGTGTTAAATTTCACACATTCACATTCACAACGATCTAAACGTGCCTATGGTAAAAACAGAGATTTTAAAATATACATAAAGAAGATAGAAATCTACCCAACTCCTCTAGCCTGTAACATCCTAACTGATTGTGGTCGCGCTCGGCTTGCCCTCAGCCGTACTCAAAAAGTGAGATGCCATTTGAAGCGGCTAAAAATTTCACAAAAACTACTGTTAATTTGTTTCACCATGCTCTTAGTATTTCATTCCTATGCTTTGACGTTGGAAAGAAATCTCTCTACACAGGTATTCTCCTGGACGTAAAGCCCTTGAGAGACACAATTTTTAAAAAAAGGCTTTAACAGACTTCTACGAGTATTTTAAATGCTTTAAATTTTTATTTTCAGAATATTTCTTTACTTAAGACCTGAGTTATGGTTTCTTTCTTAAATGCTTATTAAATTGTCACTATTTACACTGTATGTATTTAAACATTTATATTATCCAAATGCCGAAAGAGCAGTACTTTTGTAGTACACTGTGTTTTTTAAAGAATACATTTATATTCCATTGAAACACTGTTACACCAGCTATCAACTTTCTTTTTAACTTTAAACATATAATTTTTTATAGCTGCAAACCTTTACCACCAACAATACGACTAATACAAAGGAATAGCATAGAAAAGAAAAAAATAAAAAAGAGACTTAATTTAAATACTCGTACATGTAAAATGTGTCGTGTATAAAATAATAACAAGGTCAACAGAAAGAAGTAATTAAAAAGCTAAAAATTTAATTGTTTGCTATTATGTCACATTGTGTCATTTTAAGTGTGAAAATCCAAGTATAAATTTGTTCACTCTGTTCCCTCGTAAAAACATTAATTTCTGTGATAAAGTTTAACAACAGTGTTAACGTTCGTATGTTTCCACACAGATAAAGTGCTAATGATTTTAGGAAAATATGTGCTAATTAAGGTTATAACTTAAATAGCTGAAATAAAATTTGTCTCACAATAGTCATTAAATAATTTTACATTCAACAAAAGTCAGATATAAAAATTGTGTTCAAATAATGAAGTAAAAAAATATTTATATAACAGATCTTAAGAATGATATCATATATAGAGACTTTTGCAAAGAGTTTGGTGTGGCAAAATAATTAATCTTAAATTCAGTCTGAAAGTACACAAAAATGGGAAAAGATCCATTTATATTTGCTACACGTATTCTTGATTCATTACACAGACATAGGCATTCGAAAAACCCGAGGACGAGTAGTTGTAGCCGATAAAAAATAATACAGATCTGCTAAACAACCATTTATTTTGAAGAAAATTAAAAGATTGACTGAAAATCGTCCGGCAGCTTTATCAATTTTATAGTTTGTTTTTCCCGCCCGGACTATTACTCAGGGGATGCCGACTACTCATGCAGTTCATTGTACCAGAACTAGGAAAATAGGTTATGGGGAGGAGGAAAGATGGAGTAGTGTTTGTGGACATTCGATTTGAATTTTCCGACATTGATAGTGACAGAAAAGACCAACTACAGCTGATATTATAATGGAGGAATTACTAAATTCATGCATTAGTAAAATGCAATTTAAACCAAAGATTATCACAAAATATGTAGATGATTTATTTTGTATAACTTCAGAAGATGCAGTGGATGATATTTTGTCAAAATTGAATAGTTTTCATCCAGATATTAAATTTACGATTGAACGAGAGTTAGAATCTACACTTCCATATTTAGATATATTGATAATAAGAAAGGGAAATAAGTTGGTGTTTGATTGGTATAAGAAACCAACATCTTCTGGAAGAATTTTTAATTTTTATTCCAAACATCCGAGAAAAATGATAATAAACACAGCGAAAAATATGATAGACAGAATATTGACTAAAAGTGATAGAGAATTTTATTTGAAGAATAAGGACGCAATAAGAGATATACTTAATGACAATGATTTTCCAGTAGAATTAACTAACCGATTAATTAGAAAATATGGTTATCATAGGCATAATTTAGGAAATACTATGGTAGAACCAAGAATTTATAAATCATTAACTTATGTTCCTGGAATATCAGAAAGTTAAAGAAAGACTAAAATATATGACACACATATAATTGCACACAAAGCATTTAACACATTAAATAAATTATTTAGCAGTATGAAGGATAAAATAGGGAAAATGAAAATTTCTGAATAGTATACAGGATATCGTGTGAAGGAAATGACCAGGTAAACTGTAACAAAGTTTATATTGGGACAACAAAGAATAAAATTAAAACAAGATTAGCTGGTTACAGATGTGACCAAAAATATAGGAATATTTCAATACAGAAGACATCCTTATCTTCACATTGTAAGAAATATAATCATTATCCAAAGTTTGATGAAACATTAGTATTGGATATAGAAAAAAACTACTAGAGACGTTATATGTTGGAAATGTTAGAAATTGTTAATGTACCAAATGTAAGCAGAATAAATGTCAAAACAGACACAGACAATTTAGCGCAGAATTATGGGTACTTAATTCAAAAGACACATAATTTGTTATAATTATTTTATAAGAAAGAAATTGTTATTTAATTTCCATTTCGTTGGTTTTTGTATGTTTAAAAATTTTTTAAATTTTAATTTTGTATGTATGTATGTATGAAGAAAATTATTTTATCTGCTTTTGTCAATTGTTTTCAAAAATTTTTTCAAATTGTTTTAAATTTTAATTTTTTGTTTTTATAAAAAATAATTTCCTGGAGAAGCTTTCCACAGGAAAGCGAAGTATTGAAAAAATATAGCGTTAAATTTATTTAAAAAAGACCGCTGCAAAGATTAATATTTATTTAGTTAAGTTTTAATAAAAAAATATTTTATAAAAATCAAGATAGTGCAGTGTTATTACACAAAAACAAAAGTGTGCGACCGATTTTCAAAAAGCTTTGGTCGACACTGTATGCAATAGGTGACTTCTAAAAGCTTTAATTTTAACATTAACAAATAGTTGATGAGAAAATAGAGGAAATAGCATATAAACCATCTATTACTAAAGAAGCCAGCCAACAAGTGGAATAGTGAAGAAAATAAGATAAAAGATAAAGATAAAATTTAATCCAAATAAAAAATATTACAGAACAATAGCTAGGAGAAATTTAAATAAAACACTAACCAACAATTCAATCATCAATAATTTTTACAAAAAGGACAATTAATATGATACTAATCACTAATAAACGAATCTGTATAATTGTTATATGGTTTTACCGTTTATTGAAGGAAGTAAATATGAAAATGATTTATTAAGTTTTAAAAGGAAATAATTACCAGTACAAAAGTAAACGAAATGACCTACTATGTATTTTACAAATTGTGTAGTTTTCTAACAAATCTTAAACACACAAGACAACAACAACATGTTTATAGGAAATTCTACCAAATAAGATAAACAACAGAAAACAAAAACAACTAATACAGATCGCATAGCCAAGCAGGTGCCTAAACTGAATGATAATAACACCCACTGTGCATTTTACAAATTGCATAGTTTTCTAAAAAATCTTATACACACAAGACAATAACAATATGCGTATAAGAAATTTTACCAAGCAAGATAAACAAGAGAAAACAAAATCGAACTAACACAGCACAAATCTAAACACACAGTTTAGGCGCCTCGCCTAACTTAATAATAATAATAACAACAATATGGGGTGATGTTAAAGCAAAATATTCTTGTATATGTGAGAACCGCTTAAAACAACTATATAAGCACAATTTGTCGGAAAATGAATTAATTCAAGTTGGGTCATTGTTAAGTAAAGAGAACAAAGTTACTTATCGGTGTATTTTCTGTGTAAATAAATCGCCTAATTTAATTTAAAACTCTAAAGTGCTGTGCAATAAAAGAACTCAACATGTTGTTGCAGGTTTTAGGTATAAATTTATTTAGCCTGTAACTGTGACATAAATTTTTTTGCTAAAATGGTACTGAGTAAACATCGTACTTATATAAACGAACACAAACATGTAAATTTCAACACTTCTAATTAAGTTAAGTAGAAAAATCATATTTTCAGTCATAGTTGTGCTGAAGAAAGATTTCGAACATTCCAAAATCAAAATTATATAGATGTTTCTAATATATATATGTATGTATATATACTAAACTTATAATGGTGCCCCTGTAGGCTATTAGGTAGTGTACGAGCTTGTCAGTATGGGGGTTGTGGGTTCGATTCCCAACGAAGACCTTGGTTTTTTTCACTACAAATATAAAAATTTACTGTTGGTGGGGCTGCTCAGCGATGAAGGCATAGTCACTGGTCGGTGTGCTGTCTTATACGGCAGTTAATTTTCGACTATTCTTCTACTTTCACCACCTGTTTCATCTTTTCGCTATCCCTTTCCTAAAGAATGTAGCACGGTACTTGGCTAAATTGGCATTGTTGCCTGAAGTGATACTTCCTTTAAAAAAATATATATTTATAGTTATTTACACACTATAAACCGTTCTATCATAAATCCTCATTTTGGTGACTACAAATGCCTGAACTTCCCTCATAGATATTAATTAATGATTTTAAATAATAATTTTTGTACTTTAATTTATTTTAGTATTTCGCACATAAAGTCCGCACTTATCTTTTGTTTCGCAATTTAAAACACACATGTCAAGAAAGGCATTTATTCGGTTAGCTATGCATGAAATAACAAAGAAAGTGAAAGGAGCTTTTAAACATAAAAGAAATTTAACAAAAATGACATGCGTTATCCTAAACGTTAAAAACGGGGTATGATAAATTTTATTTGTTCTTTAAAAATTCGTTTTGTTTTGGTTTGCAACAATAAAATGAAAGAACCACACAACTGCCTGTAAATGACACAGTCCTGAAAAATAGGGCTATGCCTATCACAAATGAATTGAAATTAGAAAATGTAAAAAATAACTACAAGCTGAAAAATAACTCCCAAATACATCTACTAAGTACTAAGTACATACATATTTTATTTCACTTGACCTGATAAAAGCAACAAAGAAAAATTATAAAGTTAATTAAAATTTTATGCTTGACATATGCCTTTATGTCATAGCATAAGGCAAAAATTCTGATTTTAAAGCCATTTTTAATCAAATTTAGAATTCTTTTTGGAAAAAAGATTTGTTCTCTGTGAAATGAAAGAATGATTTAATTATTTTATGTCCACTTGTGGATAGTGGATTTTACGATCAAAATAGTGCACTACCAGATTTGCATTGGGTATATAAAATAATAATGTCGACTTGGACAACATATGATATAACCCTCACATATGGGTTGTCTCATTTATAATAAATTCAATATTTTGGAGGATTAATAACTGTCATTATAATTCAGTATTCGATAACGCTAAAGTGTAAATAAAAATTTTTTAATCACTATAAAAATTTTGAATTTTGTGCCTTTTTTCATTTGAAAAAAACGGCTAATGAAATTTATCGATTGTTGGTAGAAGGTTAGAGAAAACTACTGCCTAATAAAAATTATTGAGTTAAAAAAAAAGCAAAAACAATAAAACTTATGTTTAATAAGTTTAATATAGGACTTTATTTTATAACACATCGGGTTTAGGAA
This sequence comes from Trichopoda pennipes, assembly GCA_030448955.1. Classification (NCBI taxonomy): domain Eukaryota; kingdom Metazoa; phylum Arthropoda; class Insecta; order Diptera; family Tachinidae; genus Trichopoda; species Trichopoda pennipes. The sequence goes on along the minus strand of JASKUP010000011.1, from coordinate 188,372 downwards.
AAATGTAACGTTTAAAATCTAAAATTTATTTATGAGTAAGTTAGTTTTTGTAAAGCTAAGAAAAAAACAAAATTCTAGGTAAATGCTTTAAACTAGCTATTGGTAATGTACCTAAAATGATTATACTGCACAGTTGTACCCAACAATTTTGTTTTTTATTTAATATCTGTAAAGCTTTTTAGCCTCCATCGATCGTATATAGTGTTAGAATAGTTGTAAGAAACCAGTGACGCCTGGCCTGGCTAAATTAACATCAAAGTCGTATACGACTATATTCATGAAGCCAAGGTAAAGCTCTGTATTTGGTGGAATCGTCAGCTGTTGACGATCACAGGTAACCTACACCGAAGACAATTGATTCGTTTGAAGAGAGCATCGAAAAGCGAATAAATGACTAGATATGAGATTTCTTCTATCATGGGAATGCTCGGCCGCATGTTGAAAGACCGTTCAAAAACTATTTAGAAAACAATGGATTAGAGGTTTTGGCTCACTCGTCTTATAGCCATGGCATTGCCACTTCTAACTACCATGTGTTGCGATCGATCCAGAACGCCCTTAATAGAAAGCGCTACTCTTCAGAATAGAGTATTAAAAATTGGGCCAAAACCGGAGCAGTTCTTTTTGGTACCAAATTCATATGCTGCTAAAATGATGCGAATAAGTAGTGTCTTCCGAGCGACAACACTTTGAATAATTTATTAACTGACTTTGGTATTATAAGTGCATTTTACAAGACAAAAAATCGACAGTACTAACTTGTGTACTTATTATTTTAAAAGACTTATCACAGAAACCGACGATTTTGCGAGCAAACTTATAGTATTTTTTAATGACTTAATGAAAGTTATCAATACCTATTGGAACTTTCCAATTTCATGATTTGTGAATTTTAAATGTTTCTCTATAGAGAAAAAGTTATGTTTGGAAATTATAACTCTATTGTAAAGCACATTGAAAAATAACTCAAGGTAGTTCCGCATACAAAATAAACATTTTTAGGTATCTTTCATTAAGGTGTAATTGACACGCAATTAAAAAATTTGTAAACTAGGTCTCAGGATGGCCTGCTTTAACAAGAGGCATTAAAAAACTAACTTAATTAGTAAAAGCTGTGCCTATGGAGGTGCGATTTTGATGACAAATTTAGTTTTACATTTTGAATCATAATAAGTAAAATTTAAACTGGCACATGACAATGTGCGCTTTAAGATCGAACATTTAAGATTAAAGAGTGTGTCCTTAGATATGTATTTTGATCGATATTAGTTAGGCATTTAAATTTTTAAGATGATGTGAATTACTTCAGACGTTTAAAAACACCTAAAAAATCCTAACATAACATTTTTACATAGAGAATGCTGCTTTTAAAACGTTGTTTTTTACCTAAATCGTCATAACCTTTGAACAGTAACATTCAGAATCTTGAAATATATATCATCTATTTTGAGTTCTTTTATTATAAAATAATAACAGTACCTTAGAGTTTTAAACTAAGTTAAACGATTTTTTTACTTTCAATACACACAAAAAAAACACGATGGCAACTTTGTTGTCTCACCTATGACTTGCAAGAATTAATTTGTCTAGCAAGTGGTGCTTATATAGTTACTTTAAGCGGTTCTCGCACATACAAGAATATTCTGCTTTAACGTCACCTCATATTGTTGTTGCTATTATCTTTCAGTTTAGGCGCCTGCATGGCTATGTGTTTTGTTTTGTTTTGTTGCGTGTTAGTTTTGTTTTCTGCTTATATATTTGTTAGAATTTCTGTGTATAAGATTTCTTAGAAAACTTAGCAGCTTGCAAAATGTACAGTGGGTCGTTTACTCTTTTTACTCTTAATTATTTCTCCTAAAACTTAATAAATCATCTGCATAACAATATGATGAGTTTACCTCTGCTATGAAAGTTTTCTTAAAAAATTTTAAAATTCACCGTGACTTAACAGCTACATATATAAACTTCAAAGAAATCTGAATAAAGTTTAAAGATTTAAACATAATAACATTGAATTGTCTTAATGCATTTTGCAGATATTTGTTAAGACATATTCACTATCCCTCGTATATAGATATATAAATTTTATATTTCACTTTAAGACGCATCCAACATTTTATTCCATTTACTGCAATGTCTTTTTATAGCTCGAGCATTTCCAAATAGTGAAACTTTTTTAATGTTTCTTGTTTTACTTCCAAATAATTCTTTGCCTTTAACAAACATATCTTGCATATTTAAAAATATTATGCAATAAAAACAAAACGACAAAGAAACTTTTAACTTTTGTACGTGTTTCTGAAAAACTATTATTTTTATAAGACACGAAAGGATTTTGACTACTTTATTGTAGTTTATGTAAACTTTGGCAATGGCTGAGGTGTAAAAGTATCTTTGGTGATAATTTTGCCAATTTTTTTTTTTTTTTTATTTTCGTTTGGGATATTATAATTTTGATTACAGTATTTTGTTAAAATGGATTTACTATTTGGGCGATTAAAATCGCTACATATTGCTTAAATTTTAAAATTATTGTTTTGACTATTTAAATTTAACTGAATTTTTCGTTTTGTATTTAATATAATTGCCAAACCTGCTCAGGCATATTGACATAAATAATTTAACTATTTAACACGTTTCTAGCACAAACATTAAGTAAAGAAAAATTAAGTTTTCCTGTGCAAGCGGTATGTTTTTACTACAGTATATTTGGACAGATTTTATACACTCGCTGCCTGTAAGAAATCTGAAGATGCCACTTTATTGATTGCTCAATTTAACTTGTCAAGCAATCTTTAATCGCATTTTAGTAACAAAATTTATTTGACCAACTGACGCTAACAATTTGTTAGGGAGCACATTATAAGTCTTTATGGATCACACAACCATCAAGACTTGTGTCTTAAAGTGTAAAAGGGAGCCCATTCCCTTTAGGCTAGTAGGAGCCAACTGGAAAATCCACTATATTTCCACGGGAATCAGTGAAGCCCCAGAGTTCCGCTGTTTGTCTCTTTAGGTATTTAGCTGTTCTCCGACTGATTATTGAGGTATGCCCTTCGGAAGTATCGTGATGGCTGTGTGTTTCGAGGCCCTTGGTTGAGTTTATGGGTCGGATCACTCACAACGAACACAATGAATGGTCCAGATCCAGTGAGTATGAATGCCATCGTATTCTTAAATATATTAAGCTTTATGCGTTCTGGACCAGGAGTTGGATAGTTTCCAACTCTTCAGCAAGGAGTGAAGGCTGTGCCCTACTCCGGGATTTGGAAGTTGCAACTAGGAGTGACCGGAGGATATACGTATCCAAAGGCCTTCTAGGGCGAGAATGAAGCTGCATTTCATCCACAGTGGTAATGATCCACCATCTGATTAGGGCCCACGGCCAGGTGCAGATGTAAGTTTTATCACGTCGTGACCATAATAATTTCCCCCCAGGCGCACAAAGGACACATCTCTTCATGGTGAGATTAAGAGATGTGTCATCTGGGGCTAAAAGAGGCTCCAGCCTTCTAAAGGCTAGCAGGAGCCAACTGGGCAACTTCCACGTTATTTCCACGAGAATCATTAAGCCCCAGAATTCAGCCGTTGCTATTCCTTAACTGCTTATTAAGGTTAGCCCTTCGAAGAGTGTTGTGGTGGTTGTGGTTTAGTTATGGCATAATTATTCACTTTTAACCAAGAACACAGGGTGAATGATGCAGATCCAGTGAGCATGCCATGACATGTGTTCTGGACCAGTGGTTGGAAAGTCTCCAACTCTTCAGCAAGGAGTTGGGGTGGCGGCTCTGCTCCTAACTCCCGAAATTGCAACTAGGAATGACTAGAGGAAAGAGATATCTAACGGCTTTTTAGAAAGTGGGTGACGCTACATATCACCCAAGTTCTCCCTGGGGGCACATTTATGGATTACTTGACCATCTAGACGTGTGCTGCTGTGGGTATAAGGGAGCCCAGTCCCCTGAAGGCAGAAGGGGTCAACTGGAAGCTCCACGTTATTTCCACGGGAATCAGTAAGCCCCAGAGTCCTACTAATTGTCTTTTTACACTTTTAGCTGTTTCTCTGACTGATTATTGAGGTTGACCCTTCCTGGTACCGTGGTGGTTGTGGTTTTGCGGTCCTCGCATGAATTTAATTATGAGGGCCAGCATCATCTCGCCTTTAATAACACCAACGGGTGAATATTCCGGATCCAGTGAGCATGCTAGTCATATGTTCTGGACCAGGTGTTGGATAGTTTAAAACTCTTCAGCAAGAAGTAGTGGCTTGCAACCCTGCTTTGGAACTACTATAATTGCAACTAGGAAAGACCTGTTGCTAGGATTAGTCCTCGGCTTCTGTACCTGACTGGTACAGATTTACATCTGTACCAGCCAGGTACAGATGTAAATCTTATAACGAAATATCACCCAAGTGGTTTGATCTACCAGCATGATATGGCTTACACAGCTTTGTACTGATGTAAATCTTATTACATATGACCATAACAATTATGAAGTGTCGATACTGTATCAGAACAGCAGTACTTGAAATCTATGGGGCTAATATTTGCTGTGGACTTGAAAGAGCGATACATGTGACCTGTGATCTCTCAGTAGTATAATTCGTTTTTCTTCTAACTGATTCTAGAAATAAGTGGCATCTTCTGGACAACATAATTATTCATGCATTTCATTATAAATTTTTAACAGTGTCAAACATAAAAGTACTATAATGATACAAACTGTGAAACTACTTCACAAATAATCAATTTAAATTATTCAGCAGTCTCTGTTATATATTGTTCACTTTAATGCTTCTATTTATTTTTTGATTACCGGCAAAATATTAAAACAAAACTTTTGCATCTTTTAAATGCTTCAAATAATTTCAGAATGAAATTCCGTGAAGACTGTGTCTGATTGATTTAATTACACATTTATTGAAAAAGTAAATAAAAAATAAAAAATTTTCATAAATAGTAATTATATAAAAATAATAAAAATAAATAACTAATAATAATAATAAATAATAATAAAAATGTAATAATAATAAAAATATATTAATCCATTAAATAATCAGTAAATTTTCAATATGATAATAAGTAAAATTTTTAAAAATTATTGTTTTAGATTATTTTTGCAAATACCTGAAATTAATTAATAATACGAAAATAATATTCATTTTTCATAAAAATATAATCCATTTTCTCTTTCTTTTAATATTTTTGAATTTTTTTTATTTTAGCAACGCACACATTACAAGTCATAACGTCAACAATACTCAAGAACAAATACAAATACTGATTTACTTATTAAATTAAATTTTAATGAAATTTAAAAAATGTTTAATTAAAAAAATACACAAAAGTTCACTAATATTCTACGCTAAAGATCACTAAGAACATACGCTATAGAAAATAATGCAAACACTAAAAATACGTTAAAGAACACCAGCCAGCCACTAAGAGTTCACTACGTAATCAGTACACAAACATTAAAAGTTCACTAAAATACGCTAAAAAAACGAACAGTACGTTATGTTAGTGTTTCTGCTCATTAGCTAAGAATCATTGTGTAAGGCATTACGTTTACCTACGCATACACAAACGCTAAAAAGTTGTTAAACGGCAGTGTTCTTTGAACAGTACGTTATGATAGCGTTCTGTTGTTTTTCGAACACTGTTTTAAACTGGATTCACCCATTTTGTCCGGACTAAATTTTTGTTCGGACAACATTTTGACATATCTCTGAGAGAGTGAAAGAAGTTATTTTGTCCAGACAACTCTCAGCTTGATTTGCTTTAATTTTTAGTTCGGACAAAATTGAACTGAGTTGCTACTAAAATTTTTTTTTTCAGAAAAAGTTGAATTGAGTTGCCACATCATATAGTGTTTGCATAGTATGAAGTTATGGCATTTGTTTTGTTTGTGTTGATCAACAAGGAAGTATTTTGAAAAAAAAAAATTATTTGTAAAAATTGCGGGCAATGTTTTCCCACACGTTTGTTGATGGTTTGGGAAACACAAATTGCAATTTCTGCTATTTAATTCCGTTGCTTCCCTTATAATTTTAGAAGTCTTAGATGCACTGATCCGGAAGCCATAATAGCCAGCTGACTTCATTAAATCGCCGCTGGCTAAATATCTACGGGAACAAAAATTATTACAACTTTTTAGTATGTGATACATTATTTACCTTAGTGTCAAAGGCAACCTTTTCGCTGGCGTAATGTGCTTTTTATGGATAGGTGTACCTTGTAAACTAGATCCTTTGCTTTAATATTTCTTTTACTGCAATTCTCTTTTGCAATTTTTTTATAAATATATTTTGCAAGTGAAAGAGCTTTTTGCATTTTAACAGCCATTAGTAGAAGCATTTTTCTTTTATCATCCATATTTTAATAAGCAAAATGTTAAAATAATACAACATTTGCAATTTCACATTTTATTTTTAATCACTTGCTGCTTTGTTGCCACGTTGTTAAATTAATATGACTTGTTTATTTATGTACTCATATGGCAGCTTTGTTCGTCCGGCCTAATTTTTCGAAATGGGTGAATCGTGTTGTACAAAAATCTCAGAAAAAAATATTTGTTCTCCCAAAAATTTTATCCGTACAAAATGGGTGAATCCAGCTTTAATCTGCCCGTTTCTTTTAAATTTTCAAGGAATTTTCAACACATAAACAACAGGCAAATAAAAGGACATCAGTCTACGAAAACAAACAAACAAACACAAACAATCATGATTTTAAAAATTTTAAAAGTTAAAAACACACATAAAAAACCAATGACCATAGGCATGTTAAGGTCAACGATAACAATGACATAAAAATCTGGTATTTGTTTTGCTTATTTCGTTTCATCATTTTTTTTATTTATTATTAAAGCTAAATAGGTGTTTTTATTTTTAATGATGTCCTTAAGTATTTACTTTAATATGAAAAACTTGCTGAATATGTTTAACTTAATTTTCCTTTAATTATGTTGCCATATGTTTTGTCATGAAAGAATAATAAGAATTAAATAATTCTTATTTAATTAATGGTTGTATATTTATTCCAATAAAACTTACGAAATAGCAAGCTTTAATGTTAACTGCCATACTGAGCTTACCTTTTGACTCTAGCAAATCATGGTGAATATATTGCTTAAGCAATCTTACTCAATTATGCAGATTTTATTTGAAAATAAGTCATCAGCTAGCGTGATAAGGTTTATTTTTTGGTTTAACATCTTTGTACAGAAATAAAATTTGGGAATTATATCCGGTAAAGCACACAATTTAATGCATCATTGGATTTTCTTTCTTTAAAAATGAAGCCATTGTATTAAGTTGTTTGGATTTGTTTCGCCAAAAAATGAAATACCACATACACTCTAACAAATGAAAAATATTCTCAGACAAATACACTTATTTGGATAATAATAAAAGACGGAAATATTAGATTAGCCTCGCATAAAATTACCTAGATGAGTAGATACAACCCTAATGAAGGAGCTGCCTATACCCAAACACTGTCTCACTAGTATAATCTAGAACACGGCTTGATAATGATGTCATTGCATAGCCGGTCATACCGAACAAACAGCCAGCAATGATGATTTACACCGAAAGGAACGGCAATACTACCGGTTATGCTATCTCATGTCAAACGAGATAATTGCAACAGCATGGTTATTAATTTTTTATTTTAAATTAATGGCGAAATGTGTTTTAATAGGATGGCGTTATACCTTATATAGACTTATATATCCTAGATAATCTATCTTAGTCTATTAGTCTTTTAATTAGGTAGACTAATTAAAATCAAAAGTTTGCAATAAGTTGAAGAAAAATGGTTGACAGGTAAATTTTTAAATCAAGGACTTACTATTAAACAACTTTCTGTTATTTTTTTTATTTTCTCAAGTCAAGTCACTTCTTTATGCTGATAAGAGACCAAGATTTGATGCCACAGAAACCCATATTGTTCGTATTATTTGTGATATATTAGATGTCCACAGAAAATCAGTCGCTGTGACCATCTAGCTGCTATTACTACGAAATGTTGCTGTGTATTATGATTTTGAATATAAACTGAAAATAAAATTTCATTTAATAATACTACAACAATTATTATCCAGATTTAGTTTGAAAATTAATCATCAAATCGCGTAACATTTTTTACTTTAATGGATTTTAAAAAAAAATAAAATTGCCATATATGAAGTGAAACTAATCGGCAATCTTTCAATCAACAAATCCTAGAGTAAGCGCTATGTCAAGAAAAGTGGACCATTTGGTGTGGTTTAGATTCTGGTGGCATAATTGGATATAATTTCTTAAAACCTAAAGTGCATTACAATCGATGAAAGTCGGGAAAACATGTGGTTTTAGCAGGATGGCGCTACTTATCATACTACAATCGAAAATATTGTTACGGATGCGTCTTGCTTAAGCTTAGGTAATTAAGTAATAAAGTAAACGAAATAATTAGATATACTGTTTACTAAACTTAAACACGCAAGACAACAACAATTTTCTACTTAGAAACTGCTTAGAAAACTTATACACGCAATACAATAACAATTTTCTGGTTACAAACTCTTATACACGCAACTGCGTAGTTTCCTAAGAAAATGTATACAAGCAAGACAACAAAAACTACCTGAAAATAAATTCCAGGAAGAAACTTTAACAGCATGAAAACAAAAACAAAAATACACACAGACCAATACATTCAATGAATAACATAGCAACAACAAAATTTGATACAAAGGGAGTAGAAAATTCTAGACCTCTAGTGGACAAATATAAAAGGCAGCATCTGAGTGGTTAATTAGTCAGTTCAAACATAAACCTCGTGAAGTAAAGACTAACATCTTTAGTAAATTGTTCGGTAGTGCCAACGTACAAATATAATTTTGCGTGTAGTTGAAGTTAATAAACTTTTAATTAATTTGAAAACTCTAAATTCTGCAATAAAGAACTCAGTAACAACAAAATGTTTATAAAAGGTATAAACGTGACAATATCATCATATTAATATCAAACTTTAGCTTTAAATAGATTTCTATAAATGCAACATAACTGCTTTTAAAGTCGATTACTTCCATTTTTTATGTTGAAAAATTTGCCATTTTGTCATGAAATGCTGGTCGTTTACCCCATGTAATTTTCATATGTTTTGAAGAAAAATTTTTTTGAAGGATTGCCAGTAAATTCGCAAAACACACAAAGAACTTTAAAGCGGCACAAATTATTCAAGTAATACAAAGCCAATAGTTGCCTGCGTTATTTAAAGGTTCCATGTCAAAAAATCTATTAAATAAAAAAATCTTAGTCTAAGGAAAATCACAGAAAGTGAAAAGTTACAACGATGTAAAGCAAGTAGGACGGCAAAAAGTTATGCAGCAAAAAGAGGCATTTATGTTTTGTTAAAAAATTGCGGTTTTGTTTTTGAACCTTTTATTATTTTGATAACTAATATTGCTTAACTTTATTCCCTAAAATATTATTATATTAATTATTAACCTTAAAAATTAATATATAAAATAAAGTGAGTGTGTTGCAAAAATGTGTGTTAAGTGGGTGTTTATAATAGACTTGTGATATGACCTTTGGGGATAAAATAACATCACTTCTAATAATCATTTGTTTGTTAAGGGGATCATAATACATTAAAGTAAAACTGTAGAAAAAAAAAGTTTGTGAAAGTAGAGCCAAAGGGAAGAAGGTTTAACAATAGTAGCATATAAGGATATACAAGGTAAAGAAATATAACAGGAGAAAAGCTGCTTTTTAGCAGTGAAGTATTAAAAACTGTAAGCAGATGTGAACATAATGATAGATACACAAAAAAGAGTGCTGATAGAAATTTGGGCATTTTCCACTTAATGTTTCCTCATGTGTAGCAAGTTTTCCTACTGAAATTTATGATATTATTTATTTCATCTTTCCTAATATGATGTTGCCTTGTAGCGGTGTTTAAATGTTTTCTCATGTTATTTGATTAAAGGTAGTCAGTTTGTAAGGGGTGTCCCGTGATTCGCGAATACTTTTTACAATAGTTTATTTACCAATGGTTTTAAAAGCTTTCTAGTCTACAATTTTAGTTGAAATTTTTATAATTTCTTATTTTATTTATTGTAGTTTTTCGTGTGTTCTTCTTAATAAAACATTTCATCAATATGGAATAATTTTTTGTGCACTTCTTATTTTTCTTTCCGTGTATGCGTTTATCACATAAAATGAACAAAATAACAAAATATTTGATTTCGAATTAAAACCCTTTTACCATATAAATTCCTTTCTACCCAGCTTTAGTTGACTTGTTTAGTTTTGAAGTTTAACGTAAAAATTATAACGAAAATTGGTTTAAAAAATATTTTTAAAAATTTATTAAGAAATTTGTTGTGGCAAAAAAGGCACATTTTTACTTAAAATTTTTTCGCAATTATTTAGATTTTGTCATTTTAATTTGCCATTATTTTACATACTTAATAATAATAAAATAAACTTTTTTATACATTAAGGCCCTTTTTTAGCTTCTTTCCACAAATCAACAGTTTTTTTTTTGATCTATTTCTCATTTATTTCTTCAACTTTATTTGCAACTTTTTCTTACTTTGTGTATTTTTACTCCTTAATGTTCGCATCCTCAATCGTTTGTGTATGTGTGTTTGTGTAATTTCAAGCCAGCATCTATATAGAAACGTTAAAAACAAAGTTCATTAAAAATTTGCACTTGACTGCTTTAAATGTGGGCATATAAGGACTTCATATGTGTTTGTTGCATGTGTTAACTAACAATTCATTTTTATGCAAACGTTTATTTATCCTACGACTTTTACTTTTTTGCGCCATTTTATTTTTGTAAAAAATTCCTACAATTCTCTTTAAGCAATCAAGTGTTAATATGTTGCCAATAGCAAATTCCAATTAAGTATTTTAAAAAATATTTATTTAAAAAAAATAAAACACAAGTCTTCTCATAATGTTATTGATATGTGAAATAAAATTAATAAAAATAACACTACTGCAGTTAAAGAAGTATAAAAAAAAGCTTTGTCTGGAAATTGTCATTATTTTTCTATTTCCTTTTTTTAATACTATTTTCAAATTCTGCATTATAGGTATAATTTTGCGTTATAAATTTTTATGCATATTTTATATAATCACTTAAGCTATACAAAAAACTACTGAATTTGTTGTATGTAAGTCAGGTATTACATGCCACATACTGATTAAGTTTTAGTATCGGGTTTTTCAATTGTAGCAACATCAACAATATGATAGTTTTGACATGTAGTTTTTTGACATGTTTGTTTTAGATGCGTTGGAAATTGTTACAATGAATTTAATTTCGCACGAAAATCGTATTAAAATAATTAGAAACCACTATAAAAATGCTGGTTCTGTTAAAGTTAAATTTCATAAAATTCGAAATATTTTTAAACAAACTTTTGAGATCGGTATTAAGAATTTTATCGTTAAATTACGGTTGACAGGCTGGATAGAAAATGTGCAAACACTAATGCGTGTTCGACCAGGTCGGTTTGCAGCCGCAAACCACAGTGTTGAAGCAGATCCAAATTTTTCAATTCGATAACATTGCAACAACATTACCCTATGACAAATTTTGCATAACGATTTGACTTTCAAGCCTTACAAGTTTCAACTGGTTCAGGAATTGATGCCGACCGTCTATTCACATCGCCGTTGATTCGCTCAATTCATTCAGGAGCAACTGGCTGGTTTTTCTTAAAAAATCATTTTTTGAGACGAAACCCATTTTCACTTGTCAGGATATGACAACAAGCAAAATTGCCGCATTTGGACTTCTGAAAATCCTAGAGCGATTATTAAGAAGCCTCAACGTGTCTTTCGAAGAAGAGCCTGTTTTCGAAGATGAGCCTGAAAATGCGGTAACTGTAAATGGATCATGATATCGCGAGATGCTAACAACTCAATTTTGGTCTATTATTGACAACGTGGACATAACTGAACTGGGGCTTCAATAGGACGGTGCCACATATCACACAGCCAATTACACAGCCAATAACACTGCAATTGCCAAGCAGATCGTGTGATTTAACACCACTGGATTAGTTTTTATGGAGCTATGTTAAGAATAGAGTCTATACGAAGCCAATCGAATCGATTTCAGCCTTAACATTCAAAATCCTTGGTGTAATTAACGAAGGGGTGTCGTCATTTTGCCGAAAAGTGATTAAAAACTTTGATGAAGGAATCGACATTTGTGAGCGTGGTCGTTGTGGACACTTGCCAGATATTATTTTTGTGTTCGTAATACAATAAAGATTTTAATCATCTTTATCTAAATTTTTTTTTATTTACTTTAAGAAAACAATCTTCTTGTTGAAAAACTCTTTATATAAAAAAAAAAAAAACAAAAAACAGGAGAGAAAGGAAATAAGAAATGTAGCTCTTTATATAGTTAGAGGTCCTTCCGGTCACTTTCAATGTAGAAAAATTCAAATCGAATGTCTACAAACACTACTCCCTCTTTCCTCCTCCCAATAAACTAATTTCCTAATTCTGGTACAATGTATTGTATGTGTAGGGATTATCCCCTTAGTACTGATGCGAACGAAAAAAAAGTTGTGCTTTTCGTCTGCATAACTTGCTGTGATGGGGGATTTTATTTATAATCTTGTAACGTGTAGGGTATGCTGTAAGAATTGACGTGTAATGTTAAGTGAATAATTATTTTCCCTATAGCTCTATGTTTATTTTAAATACCTGATGCGTTCCTGCTAATCAACAAGTAACTGCTAAAAGTGAAGACTAATAAAATTAAACAGGACAGTTATTGCCGATTTTAGTCTAAAGTCAAAAGTCTTATTTTATTTAAATTTATATTTTCGTACTTATGAGAATTATTCTTAGCCTGTTTAAGACATTATAGCTTATTATTGACATAGCGTTTGTCTTATTTAGTATCATGGGGATTATATTTACTTTCTACTTGACCACTCACAATCTATCACATTTTGATTTGCACTCAATACAAAATGTGTCATACTATTGTCACATATGTGTCATATATGAGTCACTCAATTTTTGTTTAATCAGCAGTACACCGTGCATAGAACAATGTATTTTTGTTTATTATTAATTATTTGTTCTCTGCATTTTGCATGCATTGTAGACTTGTTTGCTGTACACTACAGTCTATATGTTTTTATTACAATATCCAACAAAATATTCTTTTTTTTAACACTTCTGTTATTAATTATTCTAATAATTTTCCTAATAATTTTAAAAATGTTGATTGTAAAAATATCAGTAAATATTATTTTCTTTATAATTACAAAACATATTTTTTTACATAATATTCCTTGCTTGATTAGCCATAAAACAAATTAAAAAAAAGCTCTTTAACAAGATTTTATTTTAGTTTTCGACCACGTTCTTTTTAATGTCTTCTATATGATGAGAATTTATTTGTTTTTTTGCTAATTTTTCGCAGCAAGCAGATAAAATCAAAAATGTATTATTTCCTTTCTAACGTTTTTACAATGACTGGTTGATTGCACTTTTGAATTGCACTTATTGAATTGAATTAAGGGTATTTTGATCTAAGTAATTTTCTTATTATCACTACCTCCTTGTAAGAATCGTTTGTTCTCTTTGTTAGTATAATTTTTTAAAAGGCACTTATTTTATAAACTATTAATTTAACTAAATGAATAAAATGTTAAATTCAACACACGAATTACACTTAACACTCTCAACATTGAAACTTGCAGCAAATTTTTAAATGGTCCGTTCAATGAATTATTAGCGATACATATCAAATTAGACATATAAAACGTATGAAATCGAATATGGTAACGAAATATTCATTTATCATAGCTGATACATATATTTTTATCGCATACATCCCAGTCAAGTTATGTGCGGCTACCACAAAAATACATTAACAACCTCGAAAAATGCCTCCAACATTCCAATTACAATAATATCTGGGGGACGTGTAACGTTAAAAAAAAAGGAATTTCTTATGTGGGGACATTTTATTGTTTGTTTTCGTTTTTTAAGGGTTTCCTGCCTTGACAAGATTTGCATTTGAATTGATATGAAAACGTGGAAACGATTGAAGTTGTATACTTTTTTGATGTTTGGCAATAAATTTATGCGCATTAGTTAGCATTTTAAGAGTTTTTAATACTGTTATACGAGGCCTGTGCCAATTGAAATGGTGAAATTTTTAAAATTTCTAGGGCTACCTGCATTTCACAAGCCTTTCTTTTTTCTATGCTGACATACTCATCTCACATACGTGTGTTTAGTTGCTTTCGTTTTTGTTCGGCGATTTTTTGCTGCAAACAAAAATAGATCAAAACAATTTGCATTAAATTTTTTGTAAAAAACTAAACTAAAAGTCCAAAAGCACTTGAAATGTTGAGACTGACATATGTTTTTCAACAAAAAGTTTCTTTTTCAATTTTGGCCATACCAATAACATGATAGTTTTGAATTTAGTTTTTTTGACGTATTCGTAGTAGATGCATTGGCAATTGTTACAATGAATACAATTTCGCACGAAAATCGGAATAAAATAATTACAATCCACTTTTTCGTAAATTCGTGATATTTTCGGCCATCATATCTCTGCGACTGGTATTAAGAATTTGGTCAATTTGGTTAAGAAAAAAGTCAATCGAATCGATTTCAGCCTTTAGTAATTTTTCTCTGAGCTATAAAATATTTTCAAAAGACTTTTCAAAGACACTTGAAAATACGTGCATCACGATGTTCGTCCTGGTAGGTACATCACATCATAGAAAGTAAAGAAAATGTGTATTTATAATCCTCCAGTTTCTATTAGAGAAGTTGTATAGAATACTGGCACATTGGTTGATTCTTGCCATTGATTTTTTCGCAAATTTTTGGCATAAAACTTGTGGCAACAAAGGTTCAAAATCGTTTAGGAAATATTTAATGCCGACCTCTTTCAAACGTTCGTAACTGGTGACGAATCAGGGACATATACTAGATTTATGGAATCGAAACTTAGGTTTAATGGAGCGTCAGGCAGATTCAAGATCAAAAACGCAAGGCAAGCTCGATCCAATAGCAAGGTTTTGCTGAAAGTTTTCTTCGATCACCATGGCACAATAATGCCACATAGTCATGGGAGTATTCTGAGGTTACGCCGCTTAGGAGAAGGAATGTGAAGAAACTGTTAAAAATAATAATAATAATAATAATGGCTTGTACATCACAACTAAGGGCCTGCGCGCATGCCATTGCTTATTCATAACTTTTTGAACAAAAATTATATCATCATCAAGATTGAGGCAGCATTTTCACTAGATTTAACCCATTCCTGCTACTTAAATTTCTTGCTAAACCAAAATCTAACTTCTGAATAAAATTTTAATACATTTACATGATAGCGTGCAGTGGCGGTAAAGAACAGAACAGGAGCACAACAGAAATTAATTTTTTCCTTCAACTTCTCACTTTAAAACTAATGTAAAAATCGTAGTCTAGCAACCCCTACATTTTCTTGCTTATGCTACCTGGCAATGACGACTTATAACTGCAGTTATATTCATTAACAATATTAGAAGATTCGTAGCGTGATGCGTGATAAGATTTATGTCGGCATCTACTTATATAAGCCGTAACTCGACGGTGGATCAAACCATTTGGGTGATATATATCGTGCAGCCACGCCCTAGGAAGCCGAAGCATAATTCTATACAACAGGTCATTACTAGTTGCAATTTCGGAAGCCTTCGGAGCAGGGCCGCCAACTCCCACTCCTTGCTGAAGAGTTGGAGACCATCCAACTCCTTGTCCAGAATACATGACAAGAATGCTCATTGGATGCGGATCATTCTCACTTTGTTTTCAGTAGAGGTGAAATGGTTCTGACCCTTTATTTAAAATTCATGAGGGCCTGCGAAGCGACAACCAAAAAGCTTAACTCTGGGACTTACTAATTCCCGTGGAAATAACTTGGAGTTGTCCAGCTGGCTCCCTGCTAGCCTTTAAACGACTGGGATAGCTTTTACCCCTGGCGACACATCTAATGACGGTGAGATTCCGTCAAGACATATAGATGGCGTTATATTAGGTTGCCATTTTAATATAATCCTTTATAGTTTTGTAGGAGCGCCTGTAAGCTAGTAGGTAGTGTACTAGCTTATCAGTATGGGGGTTGTGGGTTCGATTCCCAACGAAGACCTTGGTTTTTTTTCGCTACAAAAATAAAAATTTACTGTCGGTGGGACTGCTCAGCGATGAAGGCATAGTCACTGGTAGCTGTGCTATCTTATATGGCAGTTAATTTCCGACTATCCTTCTACTTTCACCACCTGTTTCATCTCTTCTTTATCCCTTCCCTAAAGAATGTAGCACGGTACTTGACTAAATAGGCATTGTTACCTGACGTGCTACTTCTCTTAAAAAAATATATATAATCCTTTCTATTTCACATACATTGTCTTAGCATAGAATTCTGCCTGAATACCTGATTTTCAGTCGCTGAATAAAATAAATCTATCTTATCCAGTTCGCAAATGTATTTCTCATATTTAACGATGTTTACAAGATTTGTATGAAGATCCTTTATCTGCCTATATTTAATTTTACTATAAGCTGTTTTTAGTATACTACGACTAAACTTTACAAATATTGAGTTGATCATACTGGTGTCTGCGCTTAAAGTATTTTACATATGTAAAATGTGTCTAATGTTTTTTGAACTATCATTTCACATAAGTAACAACATTCAAATTGATGTGCTATTGATATTGAATGCATAAAATTTTACATCATCTGTTGTTGGCATAAATATTTATGTTACTTTATAGCTGTTGTAACTGCGACTGCTTCGGTTGCTATTTTACTACTATCGCAGATGTCTCTTAACTTGTTTTTAGTGACAAGACAAATTTTTATTTAAATAACAACCGAAGCTTTTTTTGTAGAAAATGATAATGAAATTTGTTATGATAGCGTATATTAGAACGAGTAGTTACAACAAAACAGCGGTAGACAAGCATAATAGACACGAAATAACAAAAAATAATCAGCAGCGAGTTGTTATAACTAAAAGCTGTAGAGATTGAAAAACTTTTTAATAGTGATATGCAATGATAAACAATGATATTAGCTCGCCATGTATGATATTTCGCATTCAGTTCCATTTGCAGACACTGTTATAAATGCTTACTTTGCCAATTTCAACTAAGAATCCCTATTTATAAGCCATTAAAACTTCTAGATTATATTTAGAACATTCTGGTAACTTTGTTCTAGTTGTTTCTTCAATAGTGGGTGCTTTTTTTAAAAAAGTGTATAACTTTGAAACGCTATAAAATTTTTCAAATTAACATGAAATTTATATTCTCGGAAAAATAATCTTCTAACATAATTTAAATATAACTTTTAGCAAATGACCGTCACACTTGAACGTAGTTTAATCTATGGGTCTACCTTTCGATGAGTTTTTTCAACATTTTAACCGTATATCGAAAATAACATAGCGAATTTTGTGCTAATCAGCATACAGAACACAGTCTAGCGGTTGAATATCGCACGATCTTAGAGGTGAATACACCAAGAGTTAAACTATGCGGTTACCAAAAACTTCCTTCAATAAATCAATTGTGGCAGGAGTTGTGTGACTTAATAAGCAGACTTATTAAAACCACAGCTCCTATACGTCATGGTCGTTCAATGGATGAACGAATACGTCAGGAATTAAGGCTCTATATTGGTCATCATTAACTATAACGTTCTCACCAGCATCGCTTTTAAGGAAGTACGGAATAATGATTTAACCAACCCATAAAGCAGGCAGATGTCTCAACATATATTTGAGGTTTATAATTAGTTCAAACACAGCAGTTTGGCTTACTGACGTATCTATTTAAACAAAAGTGAGCTTCATTTGCAACAACGGCTATCTTGTTTTGGGTCCTACTTACACAATTTGGAAGCGTTTTACAGGCCTCAATCTATTCATCTTGAAATCTCACTCTTAAATAAAAAATAAATCATTTGACAGCTAACAAAATGGTGTCGAGAAAAAACAGTGTTGCCAACCTAAAATTTTGCATGTCTATAAAAAGACCCCAAAGTCAATTACTTCATCGTTTAATAAATGACTACTGGTTATGCGTGTGAGTAAATTTTAGTTAAGCATTTTTGCTTTTAAACTATTAATTTTATTTTCTTTTTGTTTTGGCAATCAAGCCTGCCTTCCTTTTATATCGACACTTTAATTAAAATCCACACTCTTTTTAAAACAAAAACAGCAGAATGCATAACTCAAAAAAAAGAGTATGGCGTGGATGTTAATTATTGTCTTCTTACATAAGTTAATTCCAATGAAATTTTGCTACCAATATATATGGAGGACCGTTTTAAAGATCACGCTTAGTTTCGTGTCTTCTGCCGAACACATGCATACAGCGAATACTTTCCTTGGTTTATTTAATTAAAAGGTCAGAGCTTTTGGTAAATAACAATTTTATGTGACAATGCTATGCCTCCCAGGGGCACATCTATATGTCTTGCCGAAATCTCACTGTCATTACATGTGTCACCGGGAGTGAAAGGGAGCCCAGTCTCCTTAAGGCTAGCAAGGAAGCAACTGCACAACTCTACGTTAATTCCACGGAAATCAGTAAGCTCCAGAGTTTAGCTTTTTAGCTGTTCTCTGACTGATTAATGAGGTTGGACCTTCGGGAGCATCGTGGTGGTTGTGGTTTCGCAGAATCATTCAGTTTTGACGTAACTCAGGGTGAATTATCCAGGTTCAGCAAGCATGCTAGTATGTGTTCTGGACCAGGAGTTGGATAATCTCCAAATTTTCAGCAAGGAGTGGAGGATAGAGATGTGCGATGGCTTCCTAGGACGAGGGTGACACTACATATCAGCCACAGTGGTTCGATCCTCCATCGGGTTATGGCTTACACAGCTAGATACTGACATAAATCTTATCATACATGACCACGCTATGTTGCAGTGTCCATTATGCTTGTTAGAGTAAAGCCTTGACTTCTGTTAGTCACAATCTGGTATGATCGCTGCTGCTAAAAAGGCTTCTATTTTATATTGTTGGAAAAGTAATATTTGATAACCTCCTACATATCTTAAAGAATATAAAGCTTTCTGTGATGAACAAAGTTACTTCCCTTAACTAACTAAGTGTAGTTATGTGAATAGAAAACTGAAGGGTTGGCTAACACATGTGAGCGCATTGTAAATATCACAAGGCTGTTTTGCTTATTCACACCAGTTAAGGGTACAGGCTTTCTAAAGTGGCTATCTTTTACCCCTGCATGGCAGAGGTATTACAGAAGTGAGTGTGGATGGCTTAAGTAAAGCGCACGTTTAGCAAGCACGACATCAGCATATGTTCAAATATAGCAAGAGCCGCAAAGTCAGAAATAACAAATGTAGAAAATTTGTAATACTAAATGCATGCCAGGTAACATCATTAATTAATTGATTTAAAAATTATTTCCTTTGTAATAATAGGAGTGAGTTTAACAAATTAAATAATCTTAAAAATAATTAGAATTAAATGAGTCAACGCGTTTCTGAAATTATACGAGGGTAGAAAAAAAATTATAATAATAAAACAAGAATAATTATAAACATCGATACACATGAGGGAACTTCGTATAAGGAATCATGAAATTAAAAACAAAAATTATTTCAATAATGGTAAAAGAAACATAAATTTCAACAAGAAACATTAAGTGGAATATGGAAATGAACTTAAGCTTAGTTACAAAATAAATGTCACATAAGAGACTTTAAAATCGTATGATAGCAAATTTTGAATTGTTTAAGCTACAATATAAAAGGGTAAGAAATGAAAAATTTATTTTAATTCAATAGAAATCAATATTCAATATTTTGTTCGCCTGGACATGCGTACGCTATCGCTGAAATAAAAAGAATTTTGTTTTATAAAAATATATAAAATATATAAATAATTTGAAAAACAATATGCATAAAATATAAATTGTTTTAAATCGATTGGGAATGAAGCTTAAACAACTGATTGTTGATCTGGTTTTAATCATTTATACACACAACATCAACAACAAAAAACTAATATTTGCAGCGTTTGTTAAAACAATAACTATTTCCCTATATACACACACACACACAGAAAAAAGGCAAAATTGTTATTTTAATAAACATTTCTAGGAAATTCACTTTTAAGTTTTATTATATTTTTATTATATATATCATATTGTTGTAATTGCTTTCATAAATTTTACTATTCGAATTTGTATTTCATTTAGTTTTTAGCTTTAAAATGATTTTTTGTGTTGTTTAATTTAACGATTTATGTAAATATTTACAAATTTACTTAACAACAATGTGATAGATTCTGTTCGATTGAATATTATATTTTAATTTTAGACTTAAAAATTTTAAGTTTTTCTTTGTGTATTGTTAAATTTAAATTAAAATTTGAACTATATTTTAAACCTGATAAATTTTAAATATAAAAAATAATCGACCATTTGGTCGTATGAGTATTTTTGTTAAAATTAAAATCGTTTAAGGTAATCAGGTAAAAATTATTTTTATCTCCTTAAAGAAATTAAAAATACTAAATATTCATCTCAAAAAATATATATATTATATATAAACACCTTCTAAAAATATCGTCTAGTTTTATTGTTTCATCCTTTTTACCATTCCGATAAAAAAATTCTTATGGTTGTAGAAACACTTTTAAAATTTTACAACTTTTTATTTAAAACTCACATTAATGATTTTGGAAGAAAAATTATATTTTCATTTCTTTCATTACAACAAACTGACTAAAACTGATATTTAACTATAAATAACTCCAAGGTCTTACTAAAACAAATAAGAAGCAAAAATTTACTGTTACTAAAGTGCACTGCATATAAAAGAAATAAACTAATTAATATGTGAGATAATAAAAGGATCAATAGGCTGCCTGTCTGCATAAAGAAGACGAAGAATATTATGCGTTTGGGATAATCAATAAATAAAATAAGTTTTATTTTGTAATTTTTGGTACTCTTTGAAATACCCGATGCCGATTAACTTTTGTTTGAATGGATACTTCAATAAGTAAAACTGCCGTATTTGGCATGAAAATAATCTCCACTTGTATGTTGAAGAACTTATTAATTTATGTGCTGGTGGAATAATTGGTATGTACTTCTCCGAAAAGCAGGGCTGGCCAGACCGTTACTATCAATGGTAACGATTATAGAGCCATGATTACTAACTTTTTCATTCATCAGTTGAACAACCATAACCTACAAAACTTGTGGTTTCAATGAAACGATGCAAAATGTCACAGATCGTGCAACAATTAATTTATTAAAAAAAAAGGTTTAGAGATGTGAGATTTAATACCGCTAGACTATTTTCTGTGGAGATATGTAAAGTCGCTAGTCTATGCCGATAAGCGCAAAACGATTGACCACTTGGAGCACAATATCCTTTGTATTATTGTCGATATACGGCTCAAATGTTAGAAAAACTCATCGAAAGTTGGGCTACGTAGTTAGACTACGTTGATGTCAGTTATGGCGGTCATATGCTAGAAGTTATATTTATATTATAATGCCACAAGATTTACTTTTATAGAAAGTAAATTTCATGTCAATTTAAAGAAAACTTAAAGCAGGTTTAACTACCGTTGTTAAGCACAATTTCCTAAAGTTGTATTCAAAAAACGATTTTTCCTTAAAATACCTTTTTGAACTTTAAAGTAGGATAAACCTACTTTAAACCTACAATAAATTGACAGTTCAATTTTATTATTGGAAGTTCAAAAACAAAACAAATTGTGCCTACAATAAACTGAGCCGTTTATTTTAAAAGTGGCATAAGTTACTTTGTTATTGTCGTTTTTTTTATTTTAAATTAGTTTATATAACATTTTAATTTTTAGCCATTTCAACTAGTCTGTATTTAGTTTTCTTTCTGAAACCGATTTTTCTAATGACTGTGTTGAAATAAAATCTTTTTTCTCCATGTTGTTCACTGTGAAGGATTTTTTCGGTAGGGGGCTATTACTACTATTACTATTTTGTCCTTTACTTAAGTCCCTATGTGCAATAGAATGCTTTTTAGTTGTGACATTCTTAGGTATTTTATACAACACGAAGCAACCTCCTGAGAATAAAAAAATCACAAAATAATGCTAATTATGTGTAGTATATTAGATATCACTGTAATAAAGTTCAGTAAACTACACTATTCTTTCGAACTAATAAAAATAAGTCCAATAATCACAACAATACTTCACACACACTTATTACATGTTTCCATTTCTTTCACACTAGGCTCCGTAATTAATTTCCTGAGTACAGCGATTAACGCCACTTTCAATATAAACATTTTTGTTATACCGTTAATTAGCAACACTCCTCTCAAACAAATCTCAATACTTCTTAACTTATAAATTTCAAATTTATTAAAAATTAAAAAAACAAAACTATTCAGTTGTGACTTATGCCACTTTCAATGTAAACGGCTCAATTGACAGTTTTCAAAATTTTCAAAAATGCTTATTAAAAACAAATTGTAATATATAAATAATAATAAAAACTAAAATATTACATGCCATTCAATTCAAAACATTTGTACATCTTTATTTCATATTTTACAAAAATATAATTATAATTATTTTAAACAAAAGTTTTATTGATGTACATATAATCAAAACAAAGCTCGTTATCCGAATAATTATTTTTTTAATATGAACAAATTCTTTGTAAGTTCTTCGTAAGCCTTGCAAATTAACCTTTTTTGGGTGCTTTGCTTTTTATTAAAAAGATTAATAAAAAACAAAAACAAAAAAATATGTTGATTTTGGTGAAAACAATTAAAACATTTTTTATGGATCTAACTACCCGGATAAATAATATTCATTTTTATACATCGTTAACTACAACGTGACAACTGAAAATAGTGGCATTGCCAGAATCAAAATACTAATTTTACTAAAGCATACATTAGCTAAAGTACTGTTTATGAATAAAATTTTTTAACAAACGTCTGTTAGCCTTAAAGTGTTTGTTAACTAACGTGCACTTTAAAGCTCAAGTAAGCGTTTTTTTATGCATACAGCCGCTTATCTTCATTTTATGCCGTTTCAAAGTTTTACACTTCTATACAAAAACACAATTTTTATAGAAGTATAGAACTTTTAAATGAAATAAAACCAAGATGAATTTTTAAAATTGATTTGAAATTCACTTATTCGAAAGATATTCTTCTGAAATTATAATTTATGCAGTACGTACAATGTTGTGTATTCTGGGGGTGCAATTTTCAAAGACTTTTTCTAACATTTGCTACTAGATTTGATATAAATCTGGATGACTACAAATAAAATTTTTTTTTCATCCAGTTTTACAATAACACACCAGTGAGTAGGACACAAATAAACCTCACTGAAATTGATAACGCAACGGCGTAGAACATATATAGAAAGGAAAAAATTACTTGACAGCACTAACAGAAAGGTATTTTTTTTAATATATAAATTTGATTACTGAAGTTGGAAATATAAATCTAAACATGCTCTGAGGATTAATGTAAAAGAAAATTTAGTCAAGTGTAGCCAGGACTGCCACACGAAGGGCTCTTTAGCATGTGTACCACCACACACTGGGGATTTTTGTATGGAGGTGAGTAAAAAATATATTTGTCAAAAAATGTAGTGATTTCATCAGAAATTTAGTTTTATTTAGATAGTAATACACAAAAGTAATCAAAATAAAGAAACTTAGAGAAATGTCGATCGCTACCTGCAATGTAAAACGTCATAACAAACAAAAAAATTTAAATGATTTTTTTTAATTTTTATTTTATTATTTATTTTAAATCTATTTTTAATTCATTATTCTAAAAGAACCTTAACTTCGTCGCTTATAACACTATGCTTTTTCGGACTAAATGAAGGCGTCAAATGTGAAATCATGGGATCTGATATTACCATCATTCTGTGCATAATATCTTGATTCGTGGCAATTCGACTGCATTTTCTGGAATGTCTAAGGCGATATTTTTTATAGTCTTTGTTACGACTTTCCTGAGCCTCTTCGGCCTACAGGAAAAATACACTTTTCAATTATATCTTTTCCATGAATCGGAATTTTGTGAAGTGTAGGTGACATATTGTACCACTCGTACAGTGCAACAAACTCTTTTGCCGTCTCCAAACAAAAATCACCAAATTTTTTTGGATCTACTACCTTGGTGATTGTTATCGCTTTGAGAATTATCGAAAACATCTTGATTATGTTTTTATCTAGACCCGTGATTTCGGAAATCAAAGCAGGATTAGCAAAGAATCTTCGTGACATATTTCCTGAATTTGTCGTACCAGAACCTTGCTTAACTGCATCAACCTGTATTCCGATTTTCTCTTTAAGTTCACGCTTCATCAAACATTTTGGGGCTTCTTTTATCGGACGAGTAATTGAGTCGACTCTCCCACGTTTAAATTCAATATTATAAGCTACATGCAAAAGACACTCCATCAGCTTAATACGCGCATGAAGTGATGGCATACCAAATTGCAGTGCTTGATCATTTACGGGCATAGCTAGAACTTCTTCGAATTTATTCATCTTGGATCTTGTGGCTCCATAAGTAAAACCAGAAGATGCTGCTGGTGTTTTTGTTACTGATTGTACTGTCTTGCCGTCAATCATTTTAAAATATAATTCATGTTTTACGTTAAAGTTACAATTATTTACTGTTAACTCAAATTCTTTTAGTTGAGATATCTCATCGACTCTTCTCTTTTCTTCTCGTATAACTTGAGGTGTCCCTTTAACTTATGCAAACTGTTGTTCCATACTAATTTATTTATGTCATCACTTAATGATAATTGAAGTGGATCATCTGAAAACATCTGTTGTTATTCGCTTTGACTTGATGCCCCGTCACATCCATATTTTAGATCATTATTAGATTTCCGCTTTCAATTTTATTTATTTCCTTTGCTGACTTGGTCACTAGGATTCTTTTAGCAGTATGATCCAACAGATTTTGCAGAGGTACACTACCTGAACCAATCAGCTTAAAAATGTTGTACTGTGTAATGCAACAAATTAATAGGTGGCACCTGGTGGAACTTGAAATTGATTAAAAATGTAAAAAGAGATATGAGGCATTATATTAGCGGTGATTTCCAACTGCAGGAAAGTAAAGCTAAAATTGCAGGTCCAAATGTTTGGAGAAAATAGGTATTTTTTTATATGTTCCAAAAAATAAGCAAACAAAAAAAACTTAAGTTTCTGCAGAGTTTATTTTTTCAATTTTAGTATACTGAAATATCCTAATTTAAATTAAAAAAAAAATAAAAAGAAAAACGTTACCTCACATAATAAAATAATATTCGTTTTGAAATTCTTAGGTTTAAATTAAGTTGGTTCAGTAAAACATACAAGTACTGAGCTTGAGACGGCTATAAAAAAACTCTAGCAGTCAGATGGGAGTAATTCTTTTTGATTTGATTGTACCATTTAGTCTAAAATTTCAAAATATCATTGCATAATGCATGCAGAATATGCTGACAATTTGATTTTTTTCCGCGACCTCCGCTGTGTACCATCGAGGGCTTGTTAATTTTGTAATGTAATTATTAATTATTTATTATCACAAACTTTTTTTACCTTTTAAGTCTAAAAATTATTATTTTTTAGCTTGTTTCTACATACTCTGTATAAATTTCTAATATCCAACTGCCACGGTTTAGAAGTTTAGGTCATATATGGAAAAAGGCCCCCTGTTCCTGTGCCCTTTCGTTCTTGTTACAGAGGCTTCGCCATCTAACGTTTTTTTTTTCAACTAGTGCTTATTTCGTGAACACTTAGCTCATGTCTGATTTGACAGATAATTAGTTTTATCCTTCCGCTGAACGAATATGGTTGTGTATATGCTTGAAAAAAGCTGGGAAATATTGCGACATTACTTTAAAAATCATAGTAATGTTGCAGAATGTTTGCGAAAATTTCGTGCGGATTTTGGAAGAAGCACCGTCAGCTACGTATGTTCGTTATCTTGTGAAAAAAGTGAAAGAAACTGGCATCCCTATCTATAAACGAAAGCGTGAAAAGCCAAAAACAGTGCGTACATCCTAGAATATTGCTGCTGTGACAGAAAGTGTGCGTGAAGCGCCATCAACATAAATTCACCGGCGTTCTCAACAATTGAACATTTCAGAGACATCATTGAGACGATTTTTGCATAAAGACCACGCCATAGAAAGTCCAATTGGTTTAGCAGTTGAACCCAAGTGACCATCCAATGCGTTTTCGCTTCACTAAGTAGGAATGCGATCGACTTACAGAAATTGCCGATTTTGCAAAAAAATTAAGCCCATTTTGATCTTGGCAGGTATGTAAACAAACAATATTGTCGCATATGGGGCACAGAAAACCCGCACACTTACTTTGAAAAGCCGACGCACCAAAAAAAAAAGTTATTTGGCGAACCCTTTATTACAAAGGCAGACGGGCATTGTACCGAAAAAATCTAATTATATTTTAACACTTTCAATGCGGAAAGAAAGAAAATTCTGGTTATCACTAAAGTGACTGTGTTTCTCTTTATTGTTATCTTTTAGTTTTCTTTACAAAAAATGGGATAAGAATTTGTATCCCATGATTGCAAGTAATATTATTTAGTTATTTAAAACTATGGTTACACTAGGTAGAGGCACATTGGTTACTTCGAGGCTATGATTCTGCTACGACAACTAAGACTAGACTTTTCTCCAGCTAAAATATTAACAAATTTCGATTGGCTTTTGCTTTCAATATGCAGGATTAATTAAAAAACTATGTCTACGACTAGACGCTTCGACAAGACTCTTATTTTACGATTATACTGAATTATCTCTTATAGTAAAAGAAAAGTTTGGTAAGACAAATTGATATATGTCTAAATATACTTGGTTATATGTATATTTATTTTATTAAATGTGTTAAAATATTATTGTAAGTGATGTATAACAAAATTATGACTCGGGCAGCTATAAGATCTTTAATTATATATTCACATTACTTAGGCTTAAAAGATAGAAGCGAAATAATATGAAGAGCTTATGATAGCCAAGTAGTATATGTCTCTATTCTGGCTATACTCCAAACAGACTAAACATAACACTTAGGTTTTCATGTTTTATAAAAACATTATTAAGTTTTTGGAATTTTTTTTATCCTCATAGCATAACTTCGTGTAGATTATTCGAATGCCACAACAACTTACTCGTAATAATTTAATAAACTCTTATGATGTTTTCCTTAATGCCTTGCATATTTGAGTATAATATTCGAATTTTCTCTTAAAATTTGTCACTAGTAGATTTTAGCATTTAATGGCATTTTACGTCCTCTTTAACAAATAACTTCGTGAACACACAATAAACATTATAAGAGTAACGCAAATAAATCTCTGCAAAAGAAATGTATTTATCGTGCAGCAAATATTTTGCAAAAATGTTTAGTAACAACACGTCTGTTAACAATAACGTTCGTAACAAACGGAAGCTACATAACGCTAATATTGTTATGTATTTATTTTTTATATTGTGCAAATATTATTGTGTTTAGGGGTTTAATTAGAAAACAAACTATTATTATTACTAATATTAAAAATTTTTAATGTGGAAATATTATAACTTTGGGAATAATTTATTTAGCAAAATTAATAAAACAAATTGCTACTGGATAATATAAGAGATTTTTAAAATATTTTTTTTTTTTTTAGATTCAAATACAATAAGTGCTAAAAGAATTAAATACCTGAGAAGCTTAAATACAACTAAAGAATTTTAATACTTTTGTGGTAAAGAAAATATTTTAAATAAAAAAAACATATTTAAATAACCATCAGCCTACGATATTCGGCTATTGGTTTTGTAATGTTTTTATCTATAACCAAACAAAAGAAATCTCTACAAAAACTGTCACAATCATGGGACATTTTATTCATTAATCAAACAGTGTTCGTTCGCTGTTACTTTAAGGTCTAAACAAATTTTAAATAATTTTTTTTTTGGTAAAATTTGTATGCAGAATATGTATTCTATAAGTTTAAGATTTTTTTGGTTAGAAAAATATATAAAAATGTGACACAAAGTCGCAGCTACATGACAGCGTTAAGGCCTGAAACTCTGTGTGGCCTTTTTACTGCACCAAAATATTAATATAAATAAAGAGGATATTATTCATATTTGGATTATGATATAAGGCTTTGCTAGTCAACTGCTGTATGTTTCAAGCAAAACCTATCAGTTCACAGTGGTTAGAAAACGTTTTTGTTTGAAAATAATTCTCTAGCTCGTGAAGCACTTAAGATATCCTGATGAAATCAGTCGGCATAAAAAAATTTTTTCGAACCCGATTTTCTCCAAAACTAAAAGATATAGCGTAGACATGTAAGCACAGTTTTTTTAGATATTTTCAAGGTCTACTTAAGTTTAAAACTTTTATTATTTAAATTATAAAAAAACTTTTTATGACATTTCCCTAAAAGATCGTATGCCCGAGGTACTCAAATTTAGGGCTTATTTAGAAAGCCCTCTTAACCCTAAGACCGATCGTTTACAATTTCACTCTGCAAAACCTCTGCTTGGCCTTTGTGAATTTAGAAAGTTTAAAGTGGTTTAAGTAAGCTACCGTATTATTTTCAAAATAAAACGCTTTCAAACCACTGTGTATTTCATCAAAGTATAATAGTGCTATTCTGAGAAATAATAAATACTAATATAATAAATAGTAATTTATTTAATTAGCATCTATCGAAGAGAATACATTTAGTTCCTGTCGTTTTAATGGAATTTAAATAAGAAAAATATTTTTCATTTGTTTCAATATCATAGTTTTGACATTTAGTTTTTTGACGTATTCGTATTAGATATATTGGCATTTGTTACAATGAATTCAAATTTGCACAAAAATTGTATTAAAATAATTAAAATCCAGTATGAAAATGGTGCATTTTTCGAACAACATAATCGTCCTTCTAAGACCGCTATTAAGAACTTGGTCGTTAAATTTGAGACGACACTCTCGATACAAAATGCGCGAACACCAACGCGTACTCGAACGGGTCGTTCAACTGAAAGCATCGCAGCTGTGAGCCATAGTATTGAAGCAGATGTAAATTTGTCAATTCCTCGATTTTCTCAACAATTGGCGAGTTTTGCGTAAGGATCTGACTGCAGGAATTGAAGACGATCGACCATTCATATCGCCATAGATTCGCTCAATTCATCATTTTTCCAGACTAAGCCTATTTTCGCTTGTCGGGGTATATCAACAAGCTAAATTACAGCATTTGGGCTTCTGAAAATCCTAGAGCTATTATTGAGTAGTCTTTGATTTGGGCATGATTGGACAGTTCTTTTTTCGAAGATGAGGCTGGAAATGCGGTAACGGTCAATGGATTATGCTATCGCGGGATGCTAAAAACTCAATTTTGGCCTATTATTGACGACGTGGATATCACTGACGTGGGGTTTCAACAGGACGGTGCCACATGTCACACAGCCATTGAAACGATCAACTTATTGCAAACCAAATTTACAAATTGCATAATTTCACGGCAATCAGCAGTTAAGTGGCCAGCCAGATCGTGTAATTTAACATCACTGGATTTTTTTTTTGTGGGGCTATGTTAAGGACACAGTCTATACGGAACAATTGAATTGATTTCAGCCTTAAAACTCAAAATCCGTTATGCGATTAATGAAAGAGTACCGCCATTTTGCCAAAAAGTGATTGAATCCATTTGCCAGTAATCATTTTTGATTCATAATTAGCGAACTTTTCTCTTCGTAATGCAATTAAAATTTAAATCATCTTAATCTGAATTTTTTGTTTTATATCGTTTTAGCAAACAAACTTCTTGTTGAAAAACCGTTTACATGAACTTAAGCCGAATTGAAAATTACTTATTTGGTTTGAATAAAAGGCTCGTCTTATAATTATTTTTAAAAATGAATAAATTTTAAACAAATAAGCATATGTTAATTAAATTGTTTGCTGGGTAGGTATATACTGAGTTTTACTTTCCAAAATATTTGTGTTAATTTTACAGCCTTAACATATTTAAACATACTTAATACCAAATAATATGTTTACAATAGGTAATATCTTAACATTTAAATCTATTGTGTTAGGTTAGTTTAAATTTGTGAATAAAATTTTGCATTGTCTATTAGTTATGCAGATTCGATAAAAATTATTTAAGAAACTCATGTGTTAAACCTTCAGGCTGCAATATGTTAATTTGTTGAATTAGTTTGAAAAACACATTGGTTTCCTTATATTTATATTTGTTATATTTCAGGAGTTCAATAATTTTCACCTTGTTTCAGTACATGAGTGTTTTACTGCGCTATGAACTTTAATCCTAATAAATAAGTAGTAAATAAATAATAAGAGCAGTTTTAACTTTAATTTTCTATTTTTCTTTTTTTTTATTTTTCCACCTTTTTATTTTTCATTTTTTACTTTTCAAATGAATTTTTATTTTCTGTTTTTGTTAAAATAACCACGTACTGAATTTATTATAATTTTTGGTTCTGTCTTTTGGGGTTTTCGCTAATGCAGTTTTGCAGTAAAGAAATATAATTTATATGTATATAAAAAACAAATATCGTGACTAGTAAATAATCAGCAAATAGAAGCAAGTGAAAATTTAGTTGATTCATTTATAAAAATATTTCGTTTTTTGTTTGCTTTTTTTTATCTTGTATCAAAGTTATTTCAGTTTATAGAGATAAGCAGCAACTATATGCAATATTTATCTAATATGTATTTGCATTAGAAAAATAAAGCAAAATTAAGAAAACTTAAAGAGTTAAAAAAAAGAGAACGAACATTGATTGCAATTTAAGCAAATTTGTTTCAAGTTATATTGTTGCATTTTGCTTAACTGACGTTATCATATTGATTATTATTTCGTTTGTTTCAGGTTCATGAAAAAGTTTTCTTTTAGCTGCTAAACAACAGTGTCTGTACTACTTTCACCTTGTATGGAATTTTTAAATTTTGCTGATGTCTTATCAGTTTAATTTAATATGAAGAAAAATATTCTATGCTACAAACAAATTGTTGAATAATATAAAAATTAATTAAAAATTCTTGTTTTTGAACTATAAAAGGTAAACTTCGAAGTAAAGTTTTAAAGAAAATATCGAGGGAGAAGGGTTGATAAAAAGTTAAGTCGATAGAAAATTTATTTTTAATAGTCCAAAAATATATTCTTTTATCTTATTTTTACTATCACTATTACGCTGCAAGTGAGTTATTTCAAAAGAAAGAGAAAATAAATCCTGCAAAAGGAAAAAATTAAAATCCTTTTTGGGATACAAAATTTAAAAAAATTTTAACGCTTCATTCTTTGGTTCACATTTCAGCTTGAAAGTCCAACTATAACATAATAACATAATAACTAATATTTGATATCATTAATGTGAAAAAATATGAGCTTTAAAATACCCTATACTAATAAATTTTGGAACACTCTGTATCATGATGTATGGTGTTTTACTGACAACTTGATAACTAAGAAAAACTAACGAAATGGAAAAACTTTTCCTTTTAAAAAGTTTAAAATAAACAGTGTAGCAAATTGAAAAAAAAAACAAGAAAATATAGAAGATAAAAATAAATAAAAACCACCCAGAAGAGGTAAGCAGAAAGTATTTTCTTTCGAACAAATGAAAAGTGAAAATTAAAATGTTAGAACAACAATTTTAACAGCAAGACGTTGTTAAACAAATAAAAAGAAAAATTAAGAAATTTTGGCGAAAACAAAAACTTTGATGAAATTTCAAATGCTTAAAGTAAAATTGTTGCAACATTTTACTATAGAGAATTTGAAAAATGGAAAAGGTTGATAACAAATTTGATCTTTTTGGGTTAACTTCCATTGTAAAGAATACAGTACATTTTTAGTAGTTGCTGGTTATTTACACAAACATTTTTTATAAAAGAATAATAAAAAATCAAATGCAGAATAAGTGACAGCAAACTAGAAAATAACTGAAACAACAGCGAATTTACGGTTCACCATGATAGCCACTATTAATATTAAAAAAGAGTAGACAAGTACAATAAGTAAGATAATGTTTTTATTCTTAAAGTATTTGAACATTCTGAATTTCGTCACAAAGTCAAAAAAATACACTATTATTTTTTTTAAAGCAATATAATAATCAGTATACTTTAGTAAATCATTGTCAAAAGATTTATGCTACATTAACTATGACAGAATTTGCCTCAAAATACTTCTACATTACTGGAAAGCTACTTGAGTAGCCGTTTATCTGTTGTAAAGCACGAGGAACTTTTGAGCACACCACAGCCAATTAGAGCCGGAGTTCCTCAAGGGAGCATCTTGGGTACGATTTTGTATTTATTATATACCTCAGATATGCCTACACGGGACGACGTTCACGTTTCAACATTTGCTGATAATACAGTCCTGCTTTGGGTTCATGTAGACCTACACAAAGCTTCACTACGTCTTCAAAGTCATGTGTTCCAAGTGGAAAAATCGTTAAAAAAATTGCGAATAAAAATTAATGAACAGAAGTGCATTCATATTACTTTTACATTACAGTACATGCCCACCTATTACAATAAATAATCAGACAATACCTCAACGTTCGGTCGTCAAGTACATGACAGGCGTCTAACATGGAAGCACCACATAGAGGCTAAACTTACGCAAATAAGGCAAAACTGTTCAATTAAACTGGCTAATTGGTCGGAATTCTGTTTTCAGTCTGGACTGCAAACTTTTGATATACAAGTCTATTCTGAAGCCAATATGGAGCTATGGAATTCAAATATGGGGCACTGTCTCAGTGTCAAATATCGAACGGATACAAAGAAGCCAGAACAAAATCCTCAGACTCATAACTGCTGCCCCATAGTATGTGAAAAACTCAAGCATTCACACGCATTTGAAAGTGCTCTCTGTAAGAGAGGAAGTACAAAAAAACGCATCCAAATAGTTGACAAAGCTGAAATTTCATCCAAATATTTTGGCACGTAAAATATTAGATGATAGAGGCTACAATCGTCTAAAAAGGAGAGACGTTATGGCCATTAGCATAAATAATTTTTAGTATTTTTTTTTTCTTGTTAACTAAAATTTTTTTGGCTGGCATTGGCTAGACATAAATTTTCACTTTTAGATTTGAGATTTGTCCTCTTATTGTTAGTTCTATTAATTTAGAAGATTCAATAAATAACATTATAAAAAACAAATAAAAAAAGAGTGATGCTGGAATAATGCTGACAGATTATTCAAAGTAATTTTAAAAATTAAATAAAAATTTGCCCAAAACGCTGGGCGAATGAATTTAGTAACTCGTATATCACAAAACATATTTACATTTCTTTTGTCAACACTATTCTGAAATATTGCTTAATATTTAAACAATCCAATTTATAAAGTCCATAGTAATAGTAAATAAATTGACGTTATTTACAGCGACCTTGGTAAGACATTTAATAAAGTTAACCACAAACTTCTGATAAGGAAACTTAACCTTAGGGGATTCATAAACTATTCACTTATGTGGATTAATTTATCCCCTCTGGGGGCACATTTATGGTCTTTATAGTACGCAACAGCTATCTAGATCTGTGCAACTGGGGGAAAAGGGGAGCCCAGTCCCCTGAAGACAGGCAGGGAGTCAACTGGAAGCTTTACTTTATTTCCACGGGGATCAGTGAGCCGCAGAGTTCATTATTTGTCTCTTTAGATATTTAATAGTTCTCTGACTGATCATTAAGGTTGGCCCCTATATGGGAGTATCGTGGTGGTTGTGGCTTCGCGGCCCCATAACAGTAAAATGGTTATTATGGTGGCCAGGATCATCTCACTGATAATGACACGCAAAGTGAATGATCCAGTCCAGTGAGCATGCTAGACATGTGTTCTGGACAGGAGTTGAAAGTCTCAAACTCTTTAGCAAGGTGTGATGGTTTGCAGCCCTGCCCTGGAATCATTAAAGTTGCAACTAGGTGGTTCTGTTGCTTAGAATTATGTCTTCGGCTTCCTAGGACACTGTATGACGTTCCAAATTATACAATAGTGGTTTGTCCACCATCTGATTAAGGCTACATAGCCAGCTGCGGATGTAAAGCGAATCACACTCTGTGGATTAATTTATATCCTCCAAATAGAACTCAGAAAGTTTGTTTTAACATGCGTACTTCCAAAGAAATTATTATTTCATCTAGTGCACCACAAGGTAACCATCTGGGTCCATTATTATTTTTCTGGTTTATTATGTCAATGTCACTTAATACCTAAACGTGCTAATATATGCACATGACGTGAAGATGTTTCGAACATATAATCGTCCCGCTGTCCACATTGTCCTGCAAAAGAACTTTTAAGCATTTAATTCCTGGTGTAATATTAATCTTACGGAGCTGAACCTTAAAAAGTGCAAATATATGTGTTTCTTTCGAAGATTTCATATCAACGTGCACTATATTTTAAACGGCTACGATCAGATTCTGATCTCGGTATTTTACTGGATGATAAATGAAATTTTATACAGCATATTTCGTTTACCACTAAAAAACTAAGTGCATTTCCTGTATTTATAAAACGCTGGCGAAGGAGTTTAGTGACCGATATATCACAAAATATCTTATACTTCTCTTGTCAAACCTATTCTAGAATATAGCTCAATAATGTTGGATCCAATTTATAAAGAACATAGTAGTAGCCTGGAATCGATGCAAAAGCAGTTCTTATTTTGTCTACGAGGCTTACAAGGGCACCACTTAATTCTACTATCCATCACTAGTAGACTAACAACCCGAAGAATAATGTTAAATATCACCTTTGATTTAAATTTAGTAAAAGGAAATCACGGTTCAGAATTTTTTATTAGCAATATTTAAGTTAATGTTTCCTTTTATCTTTTTTATTTAGTTAAAAAAATGCAAACTCTGGCCCTTTTTTTAGAATTTGTACTGAGTTTAATAAATCTTATGAACACACTGAGTTTTATTTAACTGTTAAAGCTGTTAATTTTATATTTAAATAACTATATTAAATTTTATGTAATATGTAGTAATATTTACCTTTTTAATGTCTGTAAGGATCTTGAATCCATAGTCTCAATATAAATAAATAAACTTAATAAATAATTTTTAATTTTTATGACATAAATAATCATTCGTATGAGCAAGTTATCCAGCAAAACGTGAACATATTAAAATAATACATACTCTCTAAATTACCTAAATGTCGACAATTATTTTATGGGGCTTGGCATCCTTGGACTCTAGTTTTTTTGAAATAAAGCAGAATCCTACGTTATGTTCAATGAAAAGTATCAACGTATAATAATACGTTAATTATAATCATTAATGCTTTGCTTGAAAATATGGATGAAATTTACTCGGGCAAGATGCCCTTTCAACAGGATAGCATTACATGTTATACGTCGCAATCATCAAATTATTAGAATCAATGTTAATAAATTAGAGAAGTATTAGAAGCTTCAAAAATCGTGCAATTTGAGCCTCCCGATTATTAAGTGTAAAGTCATATACAGCCACTGATCTTTGCCGATAAACTAGCAACAACTGACTCCTTTAAGGCCAAAAATATTCGAAGCAGTGGCGCAAGATGCCATACCGTGTAATTTTTTGCAATGTAAATTTTTAACGGGTCTGAAAAACTCCAATTATCCGTGATAAAATTAAAATAAACAATTTTATTTTTTGAAATCATTTTAATTTAATCTAAGTTAATTTTTGCTAGATTCCTCTATTTTATGAGAATATAATTAAATATTTTTTAGTAGTTAATTTTTAAGCACTAGCTCATTATTTAATAAAAAATTTTTAAAAAACTTAATTTTTTATTATTTTTTCAATATTTCGCCAAACTATTGCTTGGCAACTTCAGGATAAATATTGAAAAAATAATAAAAAATAAAACTTTTTAAAAAATTTTTATTAAATAATGACCTAGTGCTTAATAATTAACTACTAAAAAATATTAAAAAGGTTAAATAACTGTAATTATTATATATATCATAAAATATTTATCATTCCAAAAATATATATAAAATGTATTACTGCGGGGGAAATTATGTCGATATGGCCATTTTACTACTGCTCATGTAGCTCATCAATAGATTTTACTTCAAACCTTGATGTATTTCACTATTCTATCGTTAGTATAATGGTAAGTGCATTAACGAAATTAGGGAACTTGTTTTTGAAACTCGTACATTTTTACGTTTGACTCGATTTTCATTGAGAGCGCATCCATTTGTGGTCCATTGGACAGTGAGTTGCATTACGCATTACAGGCAAAATTCGTTTTTTAGCAGAACAGTACGTATGTGACATAAAGTCCCTCCAGAGCTCTTTCCCGTCACTCTCAATGTAGGAAAGTTCAAATTGAGTGTCCACAAACACTACTTTCTCTTTCCTTCTCCCCGTAACCTATTTTCCTAACTCTGGTACAATGCATTGTATGAGTAGCGGTTATCTCCTGAGTACTTGTCCGAACAAAAAAGAAAGATTGAAAATAAAAAATTGTTTTGTTTTTGAAATGTTTGCTGTATTTTTGGATAGAATAATTCAAATATATTTAACGTAGATTAAAGTAATAAGATTATATAATTTTATGAATGTCTTTTATGCTTTCAACAAAACTTTTAATTTATTTTTAATTTCATCATTTATGCATATTATCTGTTTTTGTCATATTCAAAAAATTTCTTCCACGATTATAACAAATAATCATTTTATTCTATTTAATATTTGTCATAAACCTTTTTCTTTTTTCTCATTAGTGGTGTAAGTATATTTTATTTAATATGGATATATTTAAGGTTTTGTATTTGAATAATTTGAAAATATGGATATAAATTTGTACACTAGTCTTGTATTTTTAAAATATTAAATTGATTTAGATTTATAGTGTTATAATTTTCCAAGTGCAATTAAAAGACTAACACCACTCACTACCTTTTTATTTTA
This sequence comes from Trichopoda pennipes, assembly GCA_030448955.1. NCBI lineage: Eukaryota > Metazoa > Arthropoda > Insecta > Diptera > Tachinidae > Trichopoda > Trichopoda pennipes. Next base: position 151,346 of record JASKUP010000011.1, on the reverse strand, counting down.
TAACATGTGTTATTGTTGTATAAGTTTGTTTCTTCCTAAAACGGCCGTTCCTTCTTCTTATTGCCAAAGGATTGAATTGTTATAAAGTTTTTAGGTTGTTGGGTTGTTTAAGTTCTTTAACGCATTATTCTCTTCAGATTTGGCAAAACTCATTATGTGGGTTTATTAAAAAGTTTTTTGTTTTCTGTAAATAATAAATTAGGGTTTTTCCAACATTTATTGACGAAAAAAAAACAATAACTTAAATAAAAGAAATAATTTTTACTTGGCTATGACCGCTTCAGTTTTACACGTGACAATAGAGTAGAAAATAGAACAGAAATTTCGACTTTTCCAAACGTACAAGCTGATCGCAGTGACTCTTGTAAAACCAGTTTGCTTTTTCTTTTAATTTATCTAAATAGAAATATAATGCTATTTTTTCAAAGTTATTTATTTTTTTTTAATTTTTGTTTTTTTATCTTCGTTCCCCATTTTAACAATCACTTACACTTTTCTTTGATTATCTACTTTGACTTTTACTAATGATTTTTCTATTGGGTACTCCTTGCTATCACAATATTTAAGAACTTATTATTTGGGTTGGATGTATTTACTACGAAGGAATAAGTAAAATATGGTATAAACAAGTAGTTACAAAAATTTATTTAATTAATTAAACTCACCTGACAGTATTTTAAGTTGTTGATTTTTACATCATTAATTATAGTACTAGTGTTATTTGTATAACTTTATTCAATACGAAAATTTATAATGATAAAAATAATGAAAATTTGAACAGATGTTTTGCAAAAGGTTTATACTAAATTGTGTTTTTAGTTAGCATTCAGTAAGTTTTTGTCAAAATGGACTTACACCGCTTGTAAAGAAAGCGCCTCAATTAGTTGTTTAATTTTTCCAATTGATGACAATAAAAAGTTTACAAAAAGATATATAATTTTTAAACCTGGCTTTGATTAAATTGTCGTTAAAATCTAAACAAATTTAACTATTACAGATTTGAAAAAATGATTTTAAGAAATTATCCGAAATGCACATCGATCATTAGTCAATATTGTCTTTATAAATAACAGCAGTTCCTATGGAAATAAAATTATTGAAAATTTAAATTTTTGGTTTTAATTACCGGTTACGTACTTATATAGCAAAATAAATATTTTTAAAAGGAATTTTATATATGTGCACATTATATTCGAAAATATATACAAACTAGCAAGCAAAACAATTTATGTGGTACCACCTAAATGCAGGTACGATTACTACTTTTGTTCTAACATTAATACATACATTATGCAAACGGAGTTGCAATACATTATGCAAGTCTAGCAGCACAAGCAAAAAGATTCCCTAAAACATAACCTGGACAGACAGTCATGCACAAACATACATTTAGGAACAGTGTTACCGTCTTGGTTATTGCTAAGCTATTTCTTTTAAGTAACTTTTAGTATCTATAAACCTGTTTAATTTAGCTTATTCAATAAATTTTTTTTTTAAAGAGAAGTAGCACTTTAGGCAACAATGCCTATTTAGTCAAGTAGCGTGCTGTATTCTTTAGGAAAGAGATAGAGAAGAGATGAAACAGGTGGTGAAAGTAGAAGCATAGTCGGAAATTAACTGCCCTATAAAGACAGCACAGCGACCAGTGACTATGCCTTCATCGCTGAGCAGCCCCACCGACAGTCAATTTTTGTTTTTGTAGTGAAAAAAAAACCAAGGTCTTCGTTGGGAATCGAACCCACAACCCCCATACTGACAAGCTAGTGCACTACCTACTAGCCTACAGGGGCACCTAATTCAATTAATGTTATTCAATTAACGCATGTACTTGTTAAACGGCACTGAGAAGACATGCAATATTATTCCAACTAAGCTTTGGAGTGTAATGGATTTTTATCATTTAAAATAGAATTGAATATTCGGATATAAGAGTTAAGATTTTATAAGCAGAACAATTTATCGACTTCAATATGTCAAGTCTAATTGTAGTATGACTAATCAGTTAATGTGACAATCCCATAAGTACTGTAATAAAACAGTCTTGATTGCCGACACACATTAATAACAATAAATTTACATTTACATCTTCTACATGAAGTGGTAGTGAGCTGCATAACAGTGCAATGGTTAGCACATGTCAGGTTGCACACAGAAATTTGTTTTTTTAATTGTGAAAACACTAACAACATGGAAGTTTTGACATGTAGTTTTTTGGCAACTGTTACAGTAAATTCAATTTCGCACGAAAATCGTAATAAAATAATTAAAATCCACTATGAAAATTGTGGTTCTGTTAAAGTTATATTTCGTAAAATTTGTCATATTTTTGAATAACGTAATCGTCCTTAACGGAAAGCATAGCAGCCATAACATACCGTGACCACATGGTGAATTTTGCGTAAAAATTTGAATTTGAAACCTTACAAGGTTAACAGAGTGCAATAATTGAAGTCGACCGACCATTCACATAGCTGTAGATTCGCTCAGTTCATTCAGGAACAAGCGGTTGGTTGTTCTGAAAAAATCATTTTTTCATACGAAGCCCAATTTCTCTTGTCAAGGTATGTCATGCCGCATTTTGGCTGCTCAATATCCTAGAACGATTATTTAGAAGCCTTTGCATGCTCAATGTATCACCGTGTGGTGAGCTATGTGGTCCGGAGACCAAATTGTGCCTTTATTTTTCTAAGATGAGGCTGGAAACGTGGTAACGGTCAATAGATCAGGTTATCGCGAGATGCGATAATTTTGGCCTTATATTGACAACATGAACATCACTGACATGTGGTTTCAATAGGATGGTGCAACATATCACACAGCCAATGAATCGATCAATTTAATGCAAACCAATTTCCTGATCGCAAAATTTTTCGATAAGCACCAATTAAGAGGCCAGCCAGATCGTGTGATTTAACACTATTTGATTATTTTTTGTGGCACTATATTAAGGACAGAGTCTATACGGAGCCAATCGAATCGATTCCTGCCTTAGAACTCAAAAATTTTAGGAATATAGGACCGCCATTTTGCCAAAAGGTGATTAAACTTTGATTAAATAATCGACGTCTGTCAGTGTGCTCATGATGGACATTTGCCAGATATTATATATTTCATTAATAATTACCGAACTTTTCTCTTCGTAATGCAATAAAAATTTTAATCATCTTTATCTAAATTGTTTTTTTATTTTGTTTTCGAAACAATTTTTTTGTTCATAAACCTTTTGTAAATTTTTAAAATGAGGCAACACTGCTGAGGAACATACAAACATAGAACAGAGTACTAAATTTTTAAAGTGCAAAAGTAGCACAACTAAGTGGTAATGGCTATAAACAAATACAGTTATAAACGTGCACACATACATACACATTAAGGCCTTGGGTTATTTAGTAACAATCATAATAAACATATTTTTATCCTTTTCCAAATAAATGAAAAACCATCTTTCGGAAAAAACAGAACAGAGTGAAGGGAATAAGGTTTTATATCGGGTGTTTTTTTATAGAGGTATACTTGCAAATAATTGTTATGCTAAGTTTGGTTCGATGTATTAACGTGAATATACTTCTGCTTAGTGATTTCGATTGTCATAAGCCAATTTTGTTTAAGGATGAAGCTCACTTTTGTTTGAATTAATAAATGTGCTAATAAAAAAAACTGTTAGAACTGGAGCTATGATAATCCTCAAGTGTATGTTGAGTCACCGTTACATCCAGAAATACTCTGTTTTTGAAATGCTTTCTTGGCCTGTGGAATCGCTGGTCATCAATTGTACAACCCTAGGAACTCTGATTTCAAGAAGACGTCGCAATATATCATAAAGCTAGTGTAACAACTGATTTACATTACACGCTTCGGACCCGTGAATAGGCTCGAAAATTGGACGATTAAAAGTCCATAAGGTATTTTCCGTAGGGATATTTTAACTCGTTAGGCTACGCTGATGACCCCTAAATGATGATCACTTGGAGGACAACATGCGCCGCACTATTGCCGATATAAAGGGAGAACATGTTACAGCTTTGTTTCATGCCAATATTTTGGATAACTCTTGATGGATTGTCAATTCATTAATTTTATAACCAGTTTTTAAATTTTACATCTGACTTTAATTCATGATTTTATTTCTTTTAATTATAAAAATGAAAAAGTTTTTTCGTGACGCAATAATTTTTTTCAAGAATTTTGTAAATTTCAAAAATTTTTCAGTATATTTAAAAAAGTGTTCTTGACACAATCACTGTGCTTATTTATAGATACTGTCAGTAAATTATACTAAAACACAATTTTTCCTATTTTATATACTCGTATAACAATCTAAAAAAATGTAAATGTGTGTGTTTATACTTAAATAAGTATGTATGGTGCATAACTGGCACTATTATAATTTAATTAATATATAAGATTTGTTGTTGGCATGTAACGAATGCAATGGTAATATAACGCTCTAAATATAACATTTGAAAAACAAGGTTGACATTTTTTGAAGTTGAATGCTAAAGGGAAAATGCATTAGAATAAATGAATTTAATTACTATAAGACAGAAAGATGAAATAAAAAATTTAAATATTAAAACAAAATTAGGTTTCAGGTTTTATTAGCGTTACGTATTTGATTATGTGGCAGTTACATTGTATACCTTGATGATCAGAATCATTTTCAATTTGTTTTAATTGAGCTAAATAGCTTTTGTAGATGATAATATTTTTTTAATGAGGTTTTATTTCAACTTGATTTTTGTAGATAAAACATTGAATAATACCTTAAAATAAGGACTTTTTTCTTATTATGTCCTGTTTTGATGCCCTTCACTACAGATAAAAAGTCATTCTGTTTGTAATTTCTATAATATTTATTTCCGACTCCATAAATTATATACTCTTGATTCTAATATAAAAGTTAGTCAATTTAGCGATATCCATTCGTCTGCCTGTGCGTCTATCAGAATATTCATTAACATCGGCTATAGATGGTGCAGATGTGGTTATAAAAGAGGAGCAACTCTATTTTTTTATGTTTGCCTTTGTTATTGTGTTTTTTTGTAGGTTATCGATGTTGTTTTTTAGTTTGTTGTATTGGCAACTGAAATTCAAATAAAAAGCTCTTGATTTCTAGGCAATCGAAATTTTACATAACGATCTAAATATACCAAAATATTACATTTTTAGCAAAATCTTGCCAAAAACTTATAAAAGAACAAAAATTCAAAACAAAAATTTTATATTTTCCAAAAGTTGGTAGAAAATTTGCTTCAAAGAAATAATAGTTTTTATCAAAAATTTAAAGAAAAATTTGTTTTCTTCCAAAAAACTGCGTTTGGAAACAAAACATTTTAATTTATAAAAACTAAAAATGCACAGAAGAAACAGAAAGTAAATGAGTATTTAAAATTTCATTTACAAAAATACTAGTTTCGCAAAATATAACAATTCTTCTTTTCTTCTGACTTGTGCAAGTGAAGCTCAAAACAACAAAATTAAGTAAAAGTAGCCGCAACAGTGGAGATGAAGTTAATATGCTGTTAATGCCTTGATTTGGAAAGACCCACAAGGTTGGACGATTGAGTTAAAGGTGTAACTAAGACACACGAAGTGGTATATGGGCTGCTGGTGTAAAGAAGTTGAATTCTGCTTTTACTAAGTTTTATTTTCGAATTGAATGAAAGAACAGAAGGAGTCAACAGGTCTTAATAGGCATCCAATTTTAGTTGGTTATAAACTTTTTGAATTCAGTAAAACGGAACTAAATCTAGGAAAATTAATGTTTATCGATAGGGCCCCAACTCTTAGCTCCAATGGTAAAGGGAATGCAGTCTTAACATGTGCTCGGGAGTAAAAGACGGTACTGGACACCTGGGTTAACAAGAGCCCGAAACTGAAAGAGAGATAGGACTGTCGAAGTCCGACCTGTGACTTTATAGACACATACTTGTACCGCTGGAACCAGCTGCCCGTAAGGCTACAACCCTGTAATGGATATTAGTGAGGTCCCTCAGCGTACAAATTGGTGGCTGTTGTTTAATCGGGCTTTGAAGAAAGTTCCAAAGAGATTTTAACTTAGAAAAAAAAGAGCCCTGCTAACGTGCACTCGAAAATTCCTACTAAGGCGTGTGTGTACTTCGTGTGGACGCTTTTTCCTACACCCGAAGGTAAGACCACCGACAGATTAAGACCTCAGATTAAGGTCAGCTGCTGACCTAATTCCTATCACGTAGCCTCAGTGAGTGGTCGATGGAGTAAACGGAAACAACTAAATCCTTAAGTGGATATGACAATATAAGGTGACTTTTGGATGACAAATATTTTGTACAATTTGTGCGTAAGCGTTGGGTTTTTTATATGTGTAAATAATTACTTAAATAAAAACGTACATTTACGAAAACATCATTAAAGACATCTTTTTTATAACAGGAAAATAGCACGGTAAATAATTTATCACAATTCCTTAGGTGAAGGATATATACGGGTCAGACTTTGCCGAATATATCACTCTAACATCGTTTTAAACAATTCACGAATATCGGCTTAGTCGTGCAGCACTAACAATTTCAAGGCTGTGAAGTTTTAATTACAAAAACCTTCCGCCGGGAAGGGGTTTTTTTGTTACCATTTTGGTACACATATGTCTTGACAATTCATACTTGGCAGTCATAAAGAAGACACGTGGCAAATTAATCATGAAAAAATATTTGATAAACTAACATGTTTAAATCAATCATCGATTACTGTAACGATGAGAAAGTTATATAAAATTTTTGGAAGAAACAACATGCCAACAGAACGCACTATTTATCGTGTAGTGAATGATTTCGAAAAAATGTGCCTGTAGGTGATAGGCCCAAGCATGGACCACAACGTTCTGCTAGATCGCCTGAACACATTACTGCTACTCAAGAAAGTCGGTTTTGGGGAGTGGAAGATTGTCAATTATTCAACAATCACCTTTGCATTCATTAAAAGTGACAGTTTGTTGTGCGATTTGGTCAGGAGGAGTCAGTGGATCTTACTTCTTTAAAAATGAAAACGGCGTAACGGTAACTGTGAACGGGGAGCGATATCGTGATATGATTAAAAACATGCTATAGTTGCATGCTTTGGGCTTGATTAATATGTGTTGTCAACACGACGGTGCTACATCGCATACAGCCAGGATTACAAGAGAATTACTGCGAGACCTTCTTCCACAACAAGTTATGTTAAGAAATGTTGATGTTGATTGACCTCCACGATTGCCTAATTTGACCGTTTCGGAATGCTTTTTGTGGGGATATCTGAAGAGCAAACAAACCAGAAATGCAACTCAAACAAAATATTCGTAATGAAATTAATTAAATACCGCGTGAAATGTGTAAGAATGGAAGGAAAAATGTGCTCAAAAAGGCTCGCATTTGTGAGGTTAACAGAGGCGGAAATTTATCTAATATTACATCGCACACATAATTGCCGACATGAAATAAAACATTTATCAATATAAGATCCATTCTATGGCCAAAGCTACATTATGGCAACAGATTTTTAAGTCGGTTATATAGTGTATGACAAAAATCAATCCTTACCATCCGAAAAACCGTCAGATTATCGCATTAGTCTTGGCTGTTTTCCAATCTTGACTTTATATAACGTTTCCACTAATTGTTTTTTAATTTTGTAAGAAAATATTCTTTTAATTTCATTAATTAATTTTATTGCTAACGCTGCTTTAAATAATTAAAACAAAATATATAAAATATCAAAGGTAAAAAGCAAAATAATTACAAAATGTAAAAAAATATCTTTCGCATTTATAATATCAACCGCAAAAACCACATTCAAAAAGCCTCGGTAATATACCGCGAAATCAGCAAAAACTGTTTTCTACCCAAAAAAATAAATAGTTAATGAAGTTTAAAAAAAAGTAATGAAATTTGTAAACAAAATAAATGGATAATAGCAAAGCCACTAATAAAATAATAGAAAAGCAATCAATAAGTGAACACAACCCCTGTCGCTAACAAATAATTAAAATATTATTTATGCTAAAAAAATTATGGCAAACATTCTTGTTAACAACAATAACAAAAACAAACATTTTGGCTTTACCTTGCATAAAAACAACAAAACCACCACAACATCGACTGAAATTCAACAGATAGCAAGCCTTCCACACTGCACTAACAGTACCTCAACCATAGCCAGCATTATCAACAATCCTCACACCATAAATTAACAGCAAAATCCAAGAAATGAAAGAATGAAACGGAAACGTAAAATACCGGAAATTCCATGGCTAATTGTAGCACTTTGCCGTACTTTTAAAGTTTTATCAAGTATAGCAGCAGCAATAGCTATAATAATAATAACAAAAACAATGACAGAAACAACAACCAGGAATATAAATTAATAAAGGTCTATTATTTTATTAAACATACTATTGCGAAAGCCACTGTTAATATTACTCTCGTTGTTGCACATAATCAACGTTACAGATGCTGTTCTAAATACTGATGATGCGGATCATATGCTATCAATCATCATACAGACTTGCTGGTAATGGAGGAAATGTATTTACATAATTTGGATAATATTAGCTAACATCAAACGGATAGAGTTTTCCTTTTTGAACTTATGGAAGATAATCATATAGCTCGCCATTAGGTTAAGTACTTTGATTGTTTGCTTGTTGCTTACCCAAGGAATGAATGAATGTCATTGCGACTATTCATCATTTAAAATAAAATAAAATTGTGCATATAAAAATGGATACATAGTACGACAAACGAAATTCGTTATCGGTAGACTATTTTTAATAAAATATTAAAATTTTAAAACTTTTTAGGGTAGTAAGTATACTTATCTGTGTGCAAATAACCAAAATGATATTTTCAAATAAAACCACTAAAATTCAATATTCGTGGTCAGATCCATCAGATGCAGAACCAAGAAAAATTTTGTAGAAGTGAAGAAAATTATTAAGGATAGTCTTCGAATCGTTATTACAGAAGCTGCAAAGGATGTCGTTATATCGGTTGACTCATGCCATACAATTTTGTTTCTAAAAATTTTGGGCAAGGAGCGTATAACAGCGAAGTTCGTACTAAAATTGTGGAATTGCGAACAAAAGAAAACTTATTATCTAATAATTTACGCCACTTGCAAGAGTAAACACGAAAAAACCTATGGAACTGTGGGAAAACAATTCATGGTTTTTGCATCACGATGATGCACCTACCGTAATCGTTATTGCTTGTTCATAATTTTTTGGCTGAAAAGAACATCGTTATCATACCTCAGCTACCATATTAAACAGAATTTGCCATCTGCGTTTTTTTCTTGTTTTCCTATCCAAGAGTCCCATTAAAAAAATGAAGAATCACTGCGAGAGTTCAAGGCCTTATCAGGACTGCTTCGAATATTAGAAAAAGTGTTGACACAAGTATATCTGAGAGGGAATACTTTAAAGAAGATAAAATATTAATTGCTAAACAAATAAATATTTTTTAAGAAATACGAAAATACATCTTTTGTATGGAACACATCTCGTACTTTGATTATCTAAAAGAAATTTTTGTGTAAAATGCCTTTTATCGACAACTTATAGAGCAAACAAATTGAGAATTATTACAGATTTCGAAAAATTTCACAACTATAAAATTATATTCAGGGGCGATATTTGGTGATAAAATAAAACGGAATACTGGGAAACATGAGGATAAAAATTTGCCATAAGGAAATTTTAAACGAAAAAAATCTGGATGCCTTGACTGTCCCAGCTCTAACTATCGTGTTCGTATGTTATGATATCGTGTTTTTCAAGAAGAAAAACTTGTTTTTCAATTGTGGTTTGATAGTTTTGACATTTAGTTTTTTGACGTATTCGTAGTGGATGCATTGGTAATTGTTACAGTGAATTTAATTTCGCACGAAAATTGCATTAAAATTTTGTCGTTAAACTTGAGTCGACAGGCCCAATACAAAATGTATGAACAGCAACCAATATTCCTTCAGGTCGTTCAACTAAAAACATCGCAGCCATGAGCCACAGTGTTTAAGCAGATCTAAATTTGACAATTGCTCGCTGTTCTCAACAATTGTGGATATCTAAATCGACACAGCGAATTTTGGATAAGTATTTGGCTTTGAAGTCTTACAAGGTTCAACTGGTGAAGGTATTGAAGACGACCTGAATTCATTCATAAACAACCGGCTGGTTTTTCTGAAAAAATACTTTTTCAAACGAAGCCTCTTTTCACTTGGGTATGTCAACAAGCAAAATTGCCGCATTTGGGCTTTTGAAAATCATGGAGCGATTATTGAATGGAGACATGATTGGGCGGTTTTTTTTCGAAGATGAGGCTTGAAATGCGGTAAAGGTCAATGGATTACGCTATCGCGAGATGCTAACGACTCAACTTTGGCCTATTATTGATGACGTGGATATCACCGACATGTGGTTTCAACAGAACAGTGCCAAATGTCACACAGCCAATGAAACGATCAATTTATTGGAAACATAATTTACCGCATAATTTCACGGCAATCAGCAGTTAAGTGGCCAGCCAGATCGTGTGATGTGGGGCTATGTTAACGACAGAGTCTTTTGGGAGCCAACCGAATCGATTTTAGCCTTAAAACTCAAAAATCGTGATGTGATTAACGAAATAGAACCGCCATTTTCCAAAAAGTTATTAAAAACTTTGATGAAAGAGTCGACATCTGTCAACGTGGTCATGAGGGACATTTGCCAGATATTATTTATTATTCATTATTGCCGAACTCTGCTCTTCATAATACAATACAAATTTGAATGATTTTAACATAAATGTTTGTTTTATTTTGTTTTATAAAAGAAATTTGAAGTTGAAAGTGCGTGAAATTTGTTAAAGTGGCCATGTTCTTTAATTCTTTTTTTATATTGTTAAGAAAATAAGATCTGCTAAATCCCTATACGTCTGTAATAACAAAAAACTATTGTTGTTCATGTGTGTGTTTGTAAAATGGTTGTGAATAAAGTTACTTGCGCAAAAGTAAAGTGGTGTTGTGCATTTGATTAAAATAACATGACAATTACCTAACACATGCTGAGCGAAATACGAAAATTTGTTTTTGTTTGTGTCCTTTTTATATAAACTTTTTCATGTGTTTTATTTTGTTCAAAAAAAATTTTCATATTTCACAGATCTGTCAAAATTTGCTAAACTATGACAAAATGCCACGGGGCTTGCAGCTAGTAAATCTGCTATCGAATGCAAGCATACAAGGCCCATTTAGTTAACTTTTAGGTGCTTTAAAATTTAAAGTTTTGTTGGATTTGACCAAAATATAATTGAACTGAAGTATAGTTGAGTATTTTCTGTTTCTGTCTTTTGTTTAATAAATTTAATGTCATTTATTACGCAAAAGCTGATTATTCCTTAAATATATATAAATGTTATGTAGATTGTAAAGAAATTTATCTGTTTATGTTTTAGGCTCCCCAAGCAGATATTAATCGTTTATTTTACTATTTTTTTCTGTGTCATTTTTTCTTCTCTTCTAACGACCCTTAGCCGAAAGGATAAACAGGAAATATAAAACTGATAAGGATAACAACAAATAAAGATGGAAACACAATAATAATAATAATAAAAATAATAACTACAACATTAACAGGAAGAAAAAGCCGACCAAGGTCGCCAAGTGCTAAGGATTATTTTATCCTTTTGTTTACTTTTAAAAAGAATTTTTTGTATTATTTTGTTATAAACAGAAACTTGAGATATTGTGTTTTTTTGGTCTTTGTTCTTTTATCCCACCTTTGGATTATGCTACTTTGTCACAGCATTCATTTAAAAACTTAGGTAAATAAAATAAATAAAATATTTGCTGCTAGATTTAACAATACAATTTCAATAATTTCAACAAATAAATTTAAGAGAAACTCTTAAAAGAAAAATTTCAAAATTTTTATTGCATTAGTTGATATGAGTAACGATTTTGCTGGAGTGTCACGGAGGTCTTTAAAAGCTCTTATCGAGTTTATATAGTCTGCATATATTATATACTGCCACATTGCCTCTTATTAAGGCATCTTTGTTATATGAGATATTTTAACTATTAAAAGGCGAGATCAATTCTTGTTATAAATATTTAAGTTCTTGTGATTAATTCAGCTAAATTTTTTAATATTTTTAATCTTGTTTACAATAGACTTGCTTAAGTTAAACAAGTGTTTTTGAATATTGCTGCCTGTTTGTCATGGATAACACACGTAATAGTGGCCTCCAATGTATTATTGTATCAGCAGAATCCAAAAACTTTACGTAGTCCCATAAAATATAATCAAGCGTGTCAGATAACAAAACATTAAGAGGCAATTGCCAAGTCCATTGCTGGAAATTAACTTATAAATTACCTTTAATATTTAATAAAGTGCTTTTGTTCTGATGTGGATTGTTTACACTCGATATGTGGTAGGCAGCATTATTGTTGAGTAATGAACTCGCGTTATCAAAAATGAACCTCTTCACTAAATACAATTTTGCAATAAAACATTCTGCTATAAGTTTAAGCTTTTCATTCCCTTCGTGGTCTGCTTTTCATTTCCGTCGTTACTGGCTGCTTGCTTGGTATGATCGGCCAGTAAGGACGGCTTTAACCGAAGGAAATGACAACAGTATTTCACTTACTGGCAGAACAAATCCAGATAATCGCGATAATTTGGGATAAATTGCGAAAGGTTATTCAATAACATTCTATTTGTGAAGATTGGTCAGAATATATTGATCGTAAATGATAACTATTTGGTACGTTTTATCAGGCCTAAAAAGTACCCTTAATAAATTGATTTTTCGATACGTAAAACCAGGTTTTTGATTTTTGCAGAAGCAATCAATGTGAAAATGTGCCGAAAAGCTAGCATTCACTTGTTGACGATCAATAATCCTATTAAAATGTTTCTTTTATGTGATGCTTAATTTCCTCTCACAAATCTCAGCTGGAAACCTTTATAGCAAATTAAAATCTTGGATAAATTTTAGAATATTAATCGCACAATTGCCAGATGCCAATGCACATCTGGCATTTAATACGTCACAAAACTAAATATCAAAACTATCATGTTGTTGGTGTTGCCACAATTGATAAAAAAAACTTTTTGTTAAAAAACCGATACATAAAGGACCACAAATTATTTCCTTTTTGTCAAATATTCAAAATAAATATTTTTTCTTTCAATTAAATATGCATTAGTCTTTTAAACGGTCTTTTTTAATAAATTTTAACGAAATATTTTTATTCAATATTTCGTTTTCCAATGGAAAGCTTCTTCAGGAAAATTAATTTTTAATAATAAAAATTATTAACAAAATTATAAAAAAAAAAATAAAATAATAATCAAATACTTTTTCTTTTTTAATATATTTAGAAATTTTTTTTTTGTTTTTTTTAAAAGAGAAGTAGCACTTCAGGCAGCAATGCCTATTTAGGCAAGTACCGTGCTACTTTCTTTAGGAAAGGGATAGAGAATAGAAAAAACAGGTGGTGAAAGTAGAAGGATAGTCGGAAATTAACTGCCGTATAAGACAGCACAGCGACTATGCCTTCATCGCTGAGCAGCCCCACCGACAGTCAATTTTTATTTTTGTAGTGAAAAAAACCAAGGTCTTCGTTGGGAATCGAACCCACAACCCCCATATTAACAAGCTTGTACACTACCTACTAGCCTGCAGGGGCACATAAATATTAAAATATACGTGATCCTAAGCCAAATGAAAAATTTATGTACTTATTGAAATAAACTAATTTGTGTTAGTTAAAGTTTTATTCTGCTACATTAGTAATCGAATTTATATATTGCTATAAAATATAAAATTCTATTGCTATTATCTGACAGTCGTTCATTGTTGCTTATATATATTAATTTTAAGGCCTCTTGAATATTTTTACTGTAAAACGATTCTCTTGTGATGTAAAAACAGAACTATTCTTTGTTATAAACATAATGTTACGAAGATGACTTATTAAGTTTTAAAAGAATATAATTAACAGTAAAAGAAAAGTAAATGACCCAGCGTGCATTTTACAAGCTGCGTAGTTTTCTAGCAAATCTTATAAGAAATTCTACCAAAGAAGTAAACAACAGAAAACAAAAACAGCTAACACGGAACAATACACACAGCTAAGCAGGGACATAAACTGAATAGTAATAACAACAACAATATTTTTTTATCGTTCGGACTCAGGGGATGACCCCCTACTCATGCAATGCATTGTGCCAGAACTAGGAAGTTAGGTTATGGGGAGAGGAAAGAGGAAGTAGTGTTTGTAGACATTCGATTTGAATTTCCCTATATTAAAAGTGACAGAAAGACCTCTGGAGGGAGTTTATTTCACATACGAACTGTTCTGCAAAAAAAAACAAATTCTATCTGCAAAGGATAGTGCGAATCCCTGTCCAATCAACCACGAATGGATGCGCTCTCAACGAAGATCAAGTCAAACGCAAAAACCCGCGTTTAAAAAGGAACAAACGTAATAATAATGAACTATACTATTGTTATTTATTGTTATTCATTACTTATTATATGCACTTAGTTTTAATATATAAAACAAAACTCATAAAAAATATATGTTTTTGTTAGTTTTGTAAACAAATGGTTAAAGATTCTGTTCTTTTAGATGTCTGTGGTGATTTGTTAAAATTTTGCTATAAAACACACTCTGTAACACTACTAAAAATCTCTTGCGATCTGCAGGATTTTTTCTTTGTTTTTTATGTGGAAAAAGGTGGAAAGTGTAAATAAAAAAACTTGAATACTTCTTATGAACGGAAACTATTTTATCTTTTGTTTTTTATTTTTCTATACTCTTTTTTACAGATTGCTACACAAAATTATGATATTGCCAAATAAGACTACATGAACCTAGCTCATGAGAACTATGTACATTAGATGTCAAGAAATTAAATACACGGTGGTATAGATGAACGATTATATCAGAAATCAAGGGGTATATTTGGACGTTGTTAGTGATTATTAATGTAAGTTATTTGAACCTTGATTGCCATAGTATTGACGATTCTTTTTAGTTGTTAGACTTATATAGAAAAAATCATTTACTACATTAACTGGACTGGGGTCATTGTGGTCAAAATATAAAAAACAAAAATAGAATATTTTGTGTTGTTGATTTCATAAGCTTTAGCTATTTAGGCCTAATATATTTGTGTCAATAAAAAAACAGTTTTTTTATTGACACAAATATATTAGGCCTGATTAGCTAAAGCTTATGAAATCAACAACACAAAATTTCTGGAATGGCCAATTAATATAAATAAAAATAGAATATATCGCACCCTTTATAAAAAAGGGCCACAACGCAAAATACCAAAATTTTTAGACGAGACAAAAAAACTATTTAGTTCATCGTGCAGAAGCAACAATTTTAACACAAAAATAGACATAAATGTATTTTGCCAGTTAAAGAAGATAGTGATGTGAAATAAATTTTTTCAGTAGCGAGAGATGTGCACTCTGAATTAATTTATGAAAAAAAAGTCAGTTTTTGAAAATTTTGAGTTGTGATCCATTGGTACTTAGGGTGCGATATATATCCTTTATATGAGGTCTGTAAATTAAGTAATGAGACTGATTATTTAATTTTTTTTTATTCTAATAAAATTACAATTTTATATTGTCACCCTCAGCAGCAGCGCTGAAACTCCGATACTGCAATAGCCTTCAACTGGTTGGTTGCAGCCATTTAAACGTTTTCAATTGTCTCAAAATAAGTTCCCTTGAAATGATTTTTTAACTTCGGGAAGTGGAAAAAATTACATGTACTTGGATCAAGGAAATATGGAGGCTGAGAAGCCACATGAATGTTTTTGTGTGCTAAAAACTCATTTGTTGAAATTGCTGTGCAACAAGGAGCATTGTCGTGATGCAACACCCAGATGTTCTTGATGCTTGGTCTCACACGAATGAGCCTTTTTCGAAGTCTTTCAAGAACCTCCCAGTAAATGTGTTGATTGACTGTTTCGCCTTGAGGTACATACGAGTATTCTTTTTGGACCATTCTGTGGATGTCGAGAAAACAATTTAGCATGCATTTGATCTTTGGTTTTGCCATCCTTGCTTTTTTTGCCTTGGACAGGTTAATGTGATCCATTCCATGCTCCGGCGTTTGGTTTCCGTGTCGTACTCAAACACCCAGGCTCGTCAGCAGTAATGGCACGTTTCAGCATTTTCATGATGCAACACCCAGATGTCCTTGATGTTTGGTCGCATACGAATGGGTCTTTTTCGAAGTCTTTCAGGAACCTCCCGGTATATGTGTTGATTGAGTAATCGAGTAATCTTTGTGAACGATTCCGGGGATGTCGAAAAAAGAAATCAGCATGCATTTAATCTTTGGATAGGTTGATTTTCATTCGAATGCAAAAAATCAAGGCACCTTTTCTTTCTTATAGTAGCAAAAAGCTTTAAATATTAACCTATAGTTAAATTGAATCATCGTTTTTTTTCTATTATTTAGGAAAAGGTTTTATATTCTTTCTAGCGTGGTTGACATATGCGTGGAATAGCCCATATCCCTAAATAATTTATGCTAAATCATAGTTAAACATTCATTATACGTAATATAAAAACCAGCCTCCTAAAAGTTTTCCTTGCTTATAATTATATTTCGTATAAATTTTTAGGATATTATAAAAAAATTATAATAATAGATACAAGAATGTAGAACTCAAATTTTTCGTTTCATTTCAGTTTTCTCTAGCACCTGTCATGGACACTTCGTGAAAAATGCACAATAAAGTTCCTGGACTAATTGTTGCATAAACTGACATGGAAGCAAAAGTCATTATACTCTTAGATATAATGATGTAAAAAAAAATTTGGCATAAAAATGGCAATGAAACTAAATTCTGGCTAAATTTTGCAAAAAAAAATTTTTTGGTCAACACGTTCAAACAAAAAACGAAATGCAACAATTGTAACAAGAGCACTTTTAGACAAAAGAAGCTCTTCGCACAGTGGAAATACCTCATAAAACTCTATAGACTGTAGCAGGTCACAACCGCTGATGGATGAATGGAAACTTAAACTATTTTATATGATTTAAAATATAAAATTATTATTAAATAAATATTTAAATTATTAATTTAAAAATTTTATAAAATAGCTTGATTAGCATACTTTAATCGTATTCATTATAATATAGTTAAGCAAAAATATGAAGAGATTAAAATTTCCCTTCAATTTAAGCACCAAAACCCATAGTATAGATTAATGTTTACCAATAAACCGAGAAGTTTATAAAAAATCTTGGAACATCGATTGTTTTGTTTTAGTGATCATCAGTAGAGAATTAAGGAATTTTTAATTCGACAAAATACAATTAATTTTTAAAAACCCATGAAAAACAAGATTGCAAAACATTTTGAAATAAGATGGTATAAACGACGTAAAGCGACGTTAGTAAAGCAATGTAAGCAAAAATAAGATCAATATTGACTAATGCAGTTTTGTTTAAGCTTTGATAACTTGTTTATTAATTTTTTGTCTGCTTCTCAGTTGATCCAAAATTTTTTTTAATTATAAGAAGCTTAACATTACTAAAATGTGGTTAAGGTTCCCTGAGTAGTTAAGTTAAGTAATCAATGAAATGGCCATAGAAATTAACTTTACCACCAAAAATCAATTTAGTGATTATATCTTTACGTTTATTCCTGTTAATAAATATTATATTCAGCTCTTTTATTGCAAAATAATAACACAGTACTTTTGAATTTTAAACTAATTTAAACGATTTATTTACTTTCAATAAACACAAAGCAAACACGATGGTAACTATTAATGAACACATAACATGTGTTACATTTTTCATCACCACTTTACATTCTTTGTTAAAATTAACTTCTACTTGTCTCATATGTAATGGTACCAACATTCCAATGTTGATGATGTTACTTTACTTCAGCTTTGCCGTTCATAGTGTAAAGTTGATCGTGGATAAAGTCAAAATAAAATTAATTAAAGTGGAAAAATACAAAACAAATAAATTTAATTATATCTTACGTGGAAAAAAAATAAAAAATAGTTTAATTGTTCACCAGTATCTTTGTTGGCTTACTCACAGATGAATCACCTTGAATTAATTTATTTGCCCAGAAAGGGGTGTTTCTGTCGTTGTTTTAAGCGGTCCTCGCGTATACTGCATTGTATTTAGATGCCTGCTTGACTGTATGTTTTGCTTTTTGTTCTGTGTTGGTTGTGTTTGTTTTCTATTCTTTATCTTATTTCGTAGAAATTTTTATAAACATGTTGTTGTTGTCTTGCATGCATAAGATTTCTACGCAGTTTGTACAATGCACAGTGGGTCGTTTCGTTTAATATTTTACTAATAATTATTTTCTTTTAAAACTTGCCTCAATAATCTAGAGAATCAATAGAGTTGGATACAATTAGCCCATTGGTCCTTTTTTGTCCCCAATCGAACAACTTTGGAAATAGACTTTGGAGCACCGGCCATACATGAGAGTTGTTTTCCATTTTTGTACGAATATAAATGCTATAAGTAGACGAAGATCGAATGGAATGAAGTATCTTGTACATCGTTATACAAAACGGAACACTTGAAAACTTCTTTGGAAACCTGAAAAATGTACTTTGTCAATCGAACATCATACCGTGTTTTCACGCCAAGAACATCAAGAGCTTCCGATTTCTTAATACTTATATAACCCATAAGAACAGATGCAACATCATTTCTGAATACACATCTATGCGTAAGCATGCAACATTGAATCTTACGGGCATTAAAATCAAATCTATTTACACCAACCCATTTGTAGATGGTTGCGAGTTTATGATTGCTATATTTTGAAAACAAATATAATCAGAATAAAATGAGAGATGTGTATTAGCCTAACCAGTTTCAATAGCAGGGTTGACAGATTAAAAATAACAAATATATTAATTACATTATTTTACTTAGAAAACCAAAATATATTCCACAACATTTCGACAATTAAATATGTAGACTTTACCAAATTCTATGAAGAGATAAAATATTTATACATATTTATGCCTACACCTAAATATAATTACTTTACCTTTGGGCTACATTATTCTACAGTTACCACAAATAATTAATTTTATGTATCTATTTTGTTAACTTTGTTTGTTTACTGATTTTACAAACAAAAGCCCATTCTACGCGTATATTTTGAAAATAAATGAAAATAAATTTAATATAAAATAAAAAATGACTACAGCAGACAAAACCACAATAAAGATTTTGCTAAAATTAAAAAGAAATAACAAAATTCTTTTGTGTAAAGTCTGTTTTCTATCTACATTAAATATCATGGACACATACATACAATAAAAAAGCCCACACCCTCCCTCTCATCAACATTTATTTACATGAAATACCATAATTGTGTGTTCAGTAGCAACCAAGCCTGTTGCTGGATAGCAAAGTCGATAGTGATAGGTAAAAGTTTTTTAATGAATTATTCAATTATGGGCATTTTTCTGATCTGAAATACATTATGAAAGTAAAAACAGCTGGAGAGCCAACCTTAAATATTTTCATATTAATATAGACTAATTAACATGATGTACATTTACTACATTTTGTACGTATGGAAGCATAATCTTGTCGCAGAATTTATGGAATCGGTGAAAACATATTAGTTACTCTAGAAAAACCTATTTTTAACAGGAAGGGACTAGAAGTGGTTTAGGATTTTTCATATAAAATTCATTTTTGTAATATAATATACGAGGTCTGTATATTAAGTAATGTGACTGATTATTTAAATTTTTTTATTCAAATAAAATAACAATTTTATATTGTCACCTTTAAAATAACTTTCTTTTGCATCCGCACAGCGCTGGAGAATTTTTTTCCATTCCTCATACCAGTGCTGGAATAACCTTCAGCTGGTCGGTTATAACCATTTGAATCTTTTCGATCGTCCCAAAATGAGTACCCTTGAGATAATTTTGTCAAGAGAAGAGGAAAGCATCACGTGGACTTAACTCAATCGAATATGGAGGCTGAGGAGCTACAGGAGTGTTTTTACTGGCAAAAAACTCGTTTATTAAAATTGCTGTGTGAAAAGGATGCAACGGCCAATTGACCTTGATATTTGGTCTTAAACAAATGACGCTTTTTCAAAGTCTTTCAAGAACTTCCCAGTCAAAGTGTTGATTGGCTATTTAGCCTTGAAGTACGTATGAGTGAAGAATTCCATGGATATCGGAAAAATAAATTACTATGAATTTGATCTTAGCAATCGATCTAGCAATTTTTGCTTTTTTGGAGCTGTGAGAGAACGATTTTTGGGCAGAATTTTCTCATCCCCAATTCATAGGTCTACATTTAATGAACGGTCGCGTGAGTCAAATCTAACTCTAACTTGATGATTCTGACTGTCAACCGATAATTTGAATGCATAAGATTCTGAATTATGTCGACATTTTCATGAGTTCTTGAAGATGAGGGCCTATCGCTTCGAGTTTGCACTTCAATCAAGTCTCTTTTTCTGCAAATGCCTTAAACCACGGAAAAACTTTGGCTCTTGACAAAACACTATATACGTAGGCCTTCTGAAGTTTAGCAAGAGGTTTTGTTGTACTGTGGCCAAGTCTGAAGCAAAACCCGACAGCCGACCGTTATACGAAACTGATGTATTTCAATTTTAGAACACAACACAAAAAACTGTTTCACAAAAAAATCGCTACTGACGACCAAATGTCTCGAGTGATGTCAAGCCCACACTGAAAGCAAATCACATATTTATCTGACGCCCTTCCAAGGCCAGCGTCTCCAGTGTTGCCAGATCGAACGTAGCGTTGCCAGTCTCATTACTTAATTTACAGACCACGCGTAAGTGATCGCAAATTTCGGTGCTTTTCTGGATTCCTTTTCTCTATTGGATGCTTATTTAAGAAACTAGAAGCGATTTAAGATTTCTGATATAAAATGCATTTCTTTAATGACAAATATATAATTGTCACAAATTTCAGCCCCTTTTTTCTCCTGCAAGATAGTTATTTTTGCGCCTTAAAGTTCTTAATCAGTTGTGCTTTAATTTTCATTATAACTAGCCACACTTTGATGGGGATCTAACAATAGTTCTTTCATATCCTGAGAATAATAATTGTAGCGATCTGGAACATTCAAATTAAGTTCGTGTTCCATGTCACATGCTCTGCAAATGAATTTCTTAGCGTACCTTATTCAGAGGTTTACTTCTTCTACAATCTTAGCATTCACAGCAACTAGTGGCATTTCATAACGTTAGGATGCTTGGCTAGATACCACTTGCAGACATAATTTTTTTTTTGTTTACAAAGAAAAGTTTGAGAGAAATCATTATAAACGACGCAAAGTACGCAGGGAAAAATTCAATATTTTCTGTATATTTTTTTTTTTGGAAAGTCAAAATTATTAAATTTTAAGCTTGTTGTTATTATTATTCTCAAAAAATTACTTTTCCGCAAAAGTAATAAAATATTAGCTAGCAAGAAGACATAAAATAATATGGCCTTCGAAACATAGAAATTCGATCATCTGGTCGAAAAAGTATTTCGAAATTTTTTTTTGATTAACAAAGGCTAAGCAATTCATACGAAGTACTTATCAATCGAACGCCGGTAAGAATACACATCTGTATTGCACTTAGCTATTACGAAAAAAATTAAACCAGAAGGGGGGAAAAAATTAATGAAAATGAAATTGATGATCCTCAATTAAAATGCAATAAGTTTTCGCTTGTTTTTAGATTTTAAATTTATTAATGCTTTAGAAATAAATATTTATATTTTCAATACCAATAATAAGTTGCTGTAACCATGGTGAAACCTGGTTGCAATGGGAAAGTAAGGTTTCACAAAAAATGCAAGTAAAAATACTTAAATTAAAATAATTCCAATTTTTGTTGTACTACGAAGAGAAAAGTGCGGCAAGTATGAATGAAAATTGATATCTGGCAACTGTACACCACGATCACGTTGACAGATGTTGAGTCTTTCATCAAAGTTTTTAATCACTTATTGCCTAAATGGCTGTCCTATTTCGTTAATCACATCACGGATTTTGATTTTTAAGGCAGAAATCGATTCCGTTGGCTTCGTATACACTCTGTGCTTAACATAGGTCTGGCTAGACACTTAACTGCTGATTGTCGTGAAGTTATCCGATCAGGAAATTTGGTTTACAATAAATATTTGGTTTCTGTTAAAACCACGTATCACTAATATCTACGTCATCAACAATAGGCAAAAATTGTGTTTTTGGCATCTTGCGATAGCCCTTCCCCACAGGGGCATTATAATATATGTGTTAATGGAATCTCACAATTAAGACATGTGTCACTGGAAGTAAAAGGGAGTCCAGTCCCCTAAAGTGTAGCAAGAGACAATTGGACAATTTCCACTTTATTTTCACAGGAATCAGTAAGCCTGAGAGTTTAGCTGTTAGTGTTCTCTGTTTGATTATTGAAGTTGACCCCTTGGGGAGTATCGTGGTGGTTGTGGTTTCGCAGGCCCTCATCAAATTATTAAGGGGCAGGATCACATGTCATATATTCTGGACCAGGAGTTGGATAGAGACTATCCAACTCTTAAGCAAGGAGTGCGGCCTGCTTCGCCCTCTCGAAATTGCAACTAGAAATGACCTGTCGGGTAAAGACATCCGTCGGCTTCCTAGGGCTTGGCTGCACGCTACACATCATCCAAGTGGTTTGATTCACCATCGTGTTATGGGCACATGGCTGGGTAACGATGTAAATTTTATCACGTAATCTCGCGCTAGCCTCCCCCCCGGGGGCACATTTATCGGTCTTTATAGAATACTTGACTATCTAGACCTGTGCTGCTAGGGGTATAAGAAAGCCAATTACCCTGAAGTCAGCAGGGGTACAACTGGAAGCTCCACAGTATTTCCACGGGAATCAATAAGCTCCAGAGTTTTCGCTAATTGTCTCTTTAGACTTTTAGCTGTTTCTCCGACTAATTATTGAAATTGACTCTTCGGGAGTATCGTGGCGGTTGTGGTTTTGCGGCCCCAAGCATGAATGATTATGGTGGCCAGGATCATCTCGCCTTTAATCATACCTACCTGGTGAGTGATCCAGATCCAGTGAGCATGCTAGTCATGTGGAGTTCGATAGTCTCCAGCTCTTCAGCAAGGAGTAGTGGTTTGCAGCCCTGCTCTGGAACCGCTGAAATTGCAATAAGGAAAGACCTGTTGCTAGAATTAGTCTTCGGCTTCCCAGGACGTGAATGACGTTGCTTTTCATTCACAGTGGTTTGACCTGGCCCACGGCCAGGTGCAGATGTAAATCTTATTATGAAATCTCGCGATAGCATGATCTATTGACCGTTACCGCATTTAAAAAAATGGCTTAATTACGTCTTCATATCACACAGCTCATCATGGAATGACATGTAGAGCATGCAAAGGCTTCTCAATAGTTGTTCTAGGATGTTTAGAAACCCAAATACTGCAATTTTGCTTGTTGACTAACCCTGACAAGTGAAAATGGGCTTCGTTTGAAAAATTATTTTTTAGAAAAATCAGCCGGTTATTCCTAAATGAATTGTGAGAATCTACTGCGATGTGAATGGTCAGTCGGCTTCAATTTTTGAACCTTGTAAAACTTCAAATTAAAATCGTTACGCAAAATTGGCCATGTGGTGGTTTTGGATAACTCAAATTCTTAATAGTGGTTTCAAAAGAATGATTATGTTGTTCGATAATATCACGCATTTTGCCAACTGTAACTTTAAACTTTTAACCATTTTTTTATAGTAAATTTTATTTATTTTAATGCGATTTTTGAGCTAAATTGAATTCATTGTAATATTTGCCAATAGATCTACTACGAATACATCAAAAAACTAAATATTAAAACTCTGATATTGTTGGTGTTGCCTTAATTTAAAAATAAACTTCTTGTTGAAAAACCCGATAAAAACAATATTAAAAAGGATATAAGGTGAAAAAATTTCACAAAAAATGTAAAATAGCGAATATTATAATATTTCAGCAAATTGTTTAAAATTTTTTATACAGTTTTTTTCGTTCCCTATTTGTATATAATATTCTGATTTAATTCTTTCCACTTGCACGTACAAAGTTACAAAATATTGAAAGCAGCACACTTACACATATGAATAAAATTTATAGAAATTATTTTCCCTGCTTTTTAAAACTTTTAAAATTTCGTAACGAAGAAGAGTTTTAAAGTTTTCCTTTGCACGTTTTCTACCTGTTTAGTTGGCTAAAACTGCAAAATAAAGTTTGTTTTTTGTTTTACTGTGAATACAATAAAATAATTTCTACTGGTGCATATTACAAAACATTTAACTGGGTTTCAGTTAGTTAATTTTCTGCTGAAATAGTATTATTTGTATGTGTGAGTGATTAACGTGTGCATGCATATATGTATATCGAGGTGTTGGAAAGCTTTTTAAAGTTTTACTTTTGGAAAAAAGAAACTGCAAACTATGTTAAATATAAGTTTAGCAAAAATGAGGCCTACGTGGGTCGCTTAGTTTAGTTTTTAGCAGTTGGTATCTGTTATTGTTTAACTCTTAAGATATTAAAGAAATAAATTGGTCATTAGGCATGTGTTTTAAAAGATTTAATTGCATGTTTAATAATGGCATATGCGAGGTGTTCTATTTCCCAAGGATAATAGATGAAATACATGATAACAGTTTGAAAGAAAGAAAATTTTATTCAAAAAGGATCGTATTGTGATCCTTGGTTACATAAATTAATTTACTTTACATGCTACTTACCTAGCTACAATTATTATTTTCAAAATAATAGAAAATTAACTTTATAGCAGAGAGGGTGAAGTTATAGCCTAGGTGGCTGCAACTTTCTATAATAAGATAATAATAACATTTAAAAAGGTAACAATATCTGGAGAAACTAATAAGGGTTTGAAGTTATAATCTTTCTTTAAAGTATAAAATTTGTTTGGTTCATTTTTACGGATTCTGTAACAAGAAAATTATCCTACACATTATGTCAAACTAATAAAGGAAATTACTTAAAACCAAAATATTCCTCCCATCAAAATCTCTAAAGTTGACTTTTATGCAAAATTTGTGAAAACGGAATGATTAAATCCAAATCATTAATAACTCCTGGAATGAAATTAATTTATAGCTGATTTGATTCAATTATCTTTATTTTAATCAAGGTGGCTAGCAATTTTTGCTTTTAAAAATATTAATGGTGGTTTTAATTTTGTTCAGAAAAGGGATTTAAATAAGAGGAATTTCGCAAAAATAGGCATAATTTGGGATCACCTACAAAAAATCGATTTTTATATGAAAATTTCACTAAAAACTTAAAATGGCTGTATCTCCATTAATAAGTGAAATTTCGCAAAAATAGGCATAATTTGGGATCGCCTACAAAAAATCGATTTTTATATAAAAATTTCATTAAAAATTTAAAATAGCTATATCTCCGTAAATAAGAGAAATTTCGCAAAAATAAGAATAATTTGTGATCACCTACAAAAAATCGATTTTTATATGAAAATTTCACTAAAAACTTAAAATGGTTGTATCTCCGTAACCTCTTATTTTAGTGCAATAAATTAGCAATCTTGTTTTCGTATTTATAGTCCCAGTTGTTGGGTTAGGGCAGATACGTGATAGGATTAACGTCAGCACATAGGCGCGAGGCCTTTTTTTGACGGAGGTCTCACCGCTGGGTGTAGGTAAATGCGTCCACCGTACCTGAAGTGTTGGAGACTATTCTGTTCTGTTACATGCGCAAGATAGGACTTTGGATGTTAACCTTTTCTACGTTAACATCTCTTCGGAACTTACTTCAAAGCCCGATGAACCCACAGCCACCATGTTACTCTCCGCTGGGCATTAGCAATAACCAGTACAGGGCCATAGCCCTACCTGCACCTGGTTCGAGAGTCTTATGTCCCGTTCGGGCTCCAGGTGCTTTTTGTTATCCTCGAAGGCCCATGTCAAAATAGGGAAGAGATCCATCAAGACTGCGAACTCCCGGGGGAAGATACGTGATATGATTAATGTTAGCACCTACCCGCGAGCCAATCTAACAGTGGCCTTATCAATGGATAAAAAAGCGTTTACCCTGGCGCTAAGACGCATACACACTAGGTGCATGCACGTCTTAGCAGCAATTTTCGCGTGTTCCCACTTCTTGCTGAAGTGTTGGAGATTATTTAACTCCTAGTCCTGTTGCATGCACAAGCTAGGACCACAGGTGTTAACTTTTTTGTTAACATCTCTTCGGAAATTTTTTCAAAGCCCGATAAAACCACAACCACCACTTTGATCCCCGAAAGGCTTTGCCAATAACCGGAAAAGAACCGTATCCCTACAAGCAACTAGTTCCCGTGGTACTAGTGTGTTTATAATAAGTCACTGGATGGATATCGAGCGTCCTATTCAACTTCCAGTTTCGTGCTCCTGTTTCCGCCTTTTACACCCGAAGGCACTTGTCAAGATATATATCTAGACTGCATGCCCCGGGTGCAATCGGATCCAGGGCCATATGGTCCTTACAGTCTAGCAATTATGCTCATCCAAATATCGTATATAAATATTTTCCACTATGCCAAAAATAGAACGCGAACTTCACATAGTTGCTTGCTCTTCCTATCGACTTATCGTTTAGAGTTCTATTACCCGAAAAAATATTGAATTTTCTCCAGGTCTGATATATAGTATATATAGAAAATCCTTCGAGAGAAAGAGTTAGCAGTTATTTCATAAGCTAATGATGCCTTAATAGACGTTCTCGCAGCCTTGAAACTTATATTTCGCTTCCCATTGTTAAGACCTGTAAAAAAATATTTAAACCGTAAATAAGAATTCTATTTCTCAATATAGTTTTCGCTTCGAATGCTTTGTATATTCTTGCCAAAAATAATATTTATTATAAACTCTACACTAAGCAAATAAACTAAGAATTTGGGAATACATAGCAGCTTTCTTGGGTATATTATAGGAAATAGAAAAAGTGAACAATTATTTAATTTTAAACATGATTCACATTTTGGATTTTAAATTTACATGGCTCTTTCAACTATTTCTAAGAAAAGTGTTTTAAAACTTTTTGTAATTCTGTTCTTTAAAAGAAAATTAGTTTTAGTACACTATTTTTTATGGCAAAGTTATGTGAGAAAAGTAAAAAGTGGCGTTTGGATTCTCTTATGTCTTCTCTTACTTCTAGTTCTAAGAAGTTTTCGTATTTGTGTTAAGCTAAAAACAATATAGAAAAACTTGTTGCAGAGTTACCGAAAAATTTATATGTACGTTTTCTTTTTTAAGCAGAATTCTTATTTGCTAGTTTTTAAAATGGTTTTACTTAATTTTTTGTTTTGAAGCTTTTTCTAATGCTCTCCGTTTACTGCTAGGAAAATAAATAAACTTTTAACCATAAACATTTGTTTTAAAATTTATATAGGGTTTTGCTTACGCATGTGTAAACAAAGTAAAAATAAACTTTTTTTATAAAATTTAACCTCAGTTATATAACTTTGTATTGTTGTTGTTGTTGAAAATGTATTTCAGTTTTTAAAATGTAAAATATTTTTTTCCCTAATTACTTTGTATTAATTTGGGTCATTTTTACCATCAATAAAATATAATTGAGTATTAATTTACCTAAAACATTGTATGTATGTTTTCTGGTCATGTATTTCCTAAAAAGTAGTTGTTAAATATATATTTAGATCTCTTTGAGATGTGATTCGAAAGAAAAATAATTTTTTTATAATATTTATAAAAGTTTTTTAAATAAATAAAATAAATAAATCAAATAAATCTCAAATTCAACCTTTTTATTAAGCCAGCATTTAAACGTGACACTGTAGGCTAGTATGTAGTGCACTAGCTTGTCAGTATAGGGATTGTGGATTCGATTTCCAACGAAGACCTTGATTTTTTTCACTACAAAAATAAAAATTGACTGTCGGTTGGGCTGCTCACCGGTGCTGTCTTATTCGGCAGTTAATTTCCGACTATCCTTCTACTTTCACCACCTGTTTCATCTCTTCTCTATACCTTTCCTAAATAATGTAGCATGGTACTTGACTAAATAGGCATTGTTGTCTGAAGTGCTACTTCTCTTTTTATAAAAATCAAATAAATCTCTCTTTTTGTTTTATTAAATCTGTTTTTACATTTATCCTTATGTCCTTGGGAATATTAACTATATGTGACATTGTCAATGTGCTGCAATTTTTATAATTGCTCTCATGTTGCAATATTGTTGTTTCATCAAAATTGGGAGACTGAACTTTGAGTGCGAAGTGGGCTGGCAATGCTGTCATTTGTTAAGTAGTATCTTTATGTGTTCAATAGTCTAACTTATGTGCAGCCACCTTCTTCGTCTGCAATTCCGACTTAGTTGTTCCAACACATATTTTGTTACATACATTGGACCCGTGTTCACCGCATATTCTATATATCAAATGTGTCCCCTCCAATTCATTCATCTCTAATCGCCAAATTGAAAAGTAAATATGCCAGATCCACGCAAACTTAAAAATTTCTCCTGTTATATATATTCGACGATTAAATTAAATTAAATTATCTCCAAAAAAGCCAGGGGCATATAATACGCATTTAAATATTTTCTCCGTCTTAATATAAATTCCCCAATTGTAATCTTCCGTCGCATTTTCAATAATCCTTGTTGCCATGTTAAATTAACAAATATTTCCTTGTAAAATTTTTCCAATTTTTTGGACAAGCTGGTGATAATTTTTGTCACTAATTTGCAAAAGTCTGTGTAGTATTAATTTTAACGTTTACTGGGTGATTAGAATAAATGTTGACAATTCGCTCCAAGCAGGTTGGTTCCTAATACAATGTGTTCCTGGGCAATGTGTTTTGTTTTCCAATAATAAGTGCATCTAAGAATGGCAACTCTTTATCTCTTTCTAGCTCTTTCGTAAAATATATCCGTTCGTGAATATTATTAGGGGTTTCAAAATAATTTCTACAACATATTTTTCCAGTATGTAATAATATTGCATGGAATGACTGCAATATTTGGTTATATTTTGTATCGGCTTTCTAACATAATTCTCATATTGTTTTAAAAATTTTTAGTTTATCTCATATGGATGAGATACATATATACACAACTATAAATTGCATTATATATATGAATATATAAATATATTAATTGTTAAATAAAACGCGAAGAAAAATAATAAAAATACATGGAAATTTCCTTTTTGATCAGTAATCTGTTATCTTTTTGATTACAATGACATCTGCTACTTATAAAAAATAACAGATTTATTATAGGCATTTCCGATCAAATATAGTTTTGTGGTGCTGATGCTGTGTTTACTACAGAAATATTTTCATTTATTATTTATTTGAGGAAGTCAACAAAAAATTGACGAAACGTCGGGCATAAGTGAGATAAAAAAAATGTTTTTTTATTGACACAAATATATTAGGCCTGATTAGCTAAAGCTTATGAAATCAACAACACAAAATTTCTGGAATGGCCAATTAATATAAATGATTATATTATGAAGATATTTTTCAACAACAATAGCCTAAAATTATATTAATATATTATATTAATATATTATATTGTTGTGCGGATTTTTTACGGGCGTACATGCGATTCTGCTGCCTCATTTGCTGTTATTGTTTGTATGGATGTTTAGAAACTGCAAGCTCTCCATATTCCTGGCATTAACATTCAATGTGGTATTCGGTTGAACAAGTACATTTTTCAGGTTGGAAACAGACGAAGCCTTGGTTTTGTGAAACAGTGCAATATATATTCTGCTATATTTGATCTGCTTTGCCACCTAATCATAGATTGGAAATGAAGTATAGTTCTCGTGTACGGACAGGCGCTTCAAACACTATTTTGTAGTAAGTCGACTTCAAAGAGGCTCAATGAGGAGGAAAAGTTTTCTAGCTGTACCAACTTACTGGGGCATGGACTATGTTAACGTTAATGCAACGGACTCTGTTATAGCAAAAACAGTGGACTTATTAGTTTAATGCTCGTAGCACTTTCTTCTTCTAAATCGCATCCTTTGGTAGTAGGTCGACCACTTTCAATATAAAAAAATTCAAATTAAATGTTTCCATACACAACTTCTTCCATCCTCCTTCCTTTAACCTAATTCATAGTTCTGGCACAATGCGCTGCATAAGTAGAGGCCATCTCCTGATTATTAGTCCTATTAAAAAAAGGATTCAAAGACAGTATTAGATAATTGTAATCTCTAATAATTTAACTTATCCATTTTTTATCAATATTAATTTAATTATAGTATTTATATTTTTAGTATTAATCGGTTATAGTTATAATACAGTAAATCTCTCTTTTGACAACTTTTCTCATTAATGTATTTTTCACCAGAAAAAAAGAAGTAGCAGGTATTAATTTTATCATCTACTTAATAATGTGCGCTATTTTTACAAAAAAGTAGACCTTGTAATGAGTGTTTTTTATAGAGATATAAAGCTTTAACTTGATAACAATTTTTAACTAGCAGCCTTTTTGTCAGTTCCCTAGTGATTTATGTTTTGTCTAGTTTGTCATTTAAAAATGGAGAGCCAACAACGTTTTCAAATTATGCAAATTAGCGCAAAAACTAAATTGCCTTCGATTCCGATTTTCATTAGTAAATTTTGTTGAGCGATGAAGCTGAACTTTATTTGAATGGATACGTTAACAAACAATGTTGCCATATATGGAGTGTTTGGTTTCCTTAATGGTTCGACTATGCTGATCAGAAGGCTACAGTTAAAGGTGGCTGCTATAGATGCTATGATTACTGACTTTTTCCTTAATCAATTGAACAACCCAATGCGCAACCTGTCACATAGCTCGTGCCACAATTAATTTATTGAAGGAAACGTTTGGTAACTGCATAGTTTCACATCTTGCACCCGTGAATTGGCCCGAAACGATTAATCATTTAGAGGACAACATTGTCGATATGCGGCCACAAAATTAAACCTTCGGATTGCACTATCTACGAGCCACCTGACGCGGTCATATGCCAGAATTCATATTTAAATTAAAATCTCAGGAGATTATTTTTCGATTAAAGTAAATTTAATACCAATTTAAAAAAATTCATTTCTTTTTATTCCTTTTCAAACCTTTATATCCCTATAAAAATACCTTTTACAAACTTTCTTATTTCAATTTAATTAGCTAGCGAGTTAAATTGAAAAATAGTTTTGTTTTATATTTATTCCACCCGCGGTTTTTACCAACTAATCTATAAATTTCCATAGAAAATGTTTGCTGTTTAGCATGTTCGAAAAACAATGGTATGGAAACTTATGTTACCTTAGGGATACTAATAATTTTACAAAATTTTCATATGCATTTACAGTTCTTAATTTTTTTCAACAAAGTTTTTTTAGTCCTTTTCTATTTAAGTTTCATTTCCTAGAGCAACTTGTAAGAAATAAAAACTCAATTTTCCTTTTACAAAACAAATAGGAAATAGTGGAAGCTGAAATTATCAATTGTTTCTTAAATAAAATTAAAATGCTACTTTAAGATCAATGCAAATTTTACTTATCTGCAACATAGCAAAGAAATAAATGCAAACAATTTAATTTAATTATTGAAGATAATTCACTAAAAGAATTAAGTTATTTTTCTTTTTCAATTACAGGATTTTTTGTAGGTTTTTAATATTTGATAACGGTCCGCCAAATAACTTTTTTTGTTGTTTTAAATGCTATAAACAAAACTACTGAATATTTTCTTAAATTTCTTTTTTTATTTGAAAGTACAATCCTTCCGGTTAATAATGGAAAATAATTTTATTCAAATGGTTACTTCGGCTGGCCATGCAGTAGCCTATACGATCGGTCCAATTTTTAAGCACATTATCGATTGTGTGCAGCTGTATTTCACCAATGGCTTCACGAATATTATCCTTTAAAGCGTCAATTGTCTCTGGCTTGTCGGCTTAATACTTACCTTTGACGGCACCCCACAAATAATAGTCCAACGGTCTTATATCGTAGCTATGAGGTAGCCAAACGGCATAAGCTCTGCGGCTGATAATGCGACCTTAAAAAAAAGGGCGCAAAACACCGAGTGTAGCTACCGCTGTATGACACGTAGCGCCGTCCTGTTGAAACCAAATGTTGCCAATATCCTCCTCTTCAATTTTTGTGAACAAAAATTCGTACAACATGTCACGATAACGATCGCCATTGTCTGTAGCGGATACTCCTTGCTCATATTCGAAGACAAATATCCCAATTATACTTCTGGACCAAAATCTGCATCAAACAGTGACTCGTTTTGGGTGCCTCGGTTTTTCAATGTATGCGTACGGGTTTTCTTTGCCCCAAATAAGACAGTTTTGCTTGTTTAAATACACGCCGAGATCAAAATGAGCTTCATCTGAAAAGATGATTTTTTTTGCAAAATCGGCATCTTCTGTAAGTCAGTTGGCTTCAACTCCTGAACCAATTGGACTTTGTATGGCGTCATACTAAGGTCTTTATGCAAAATTCGTCGCAATGATGTCTCTGAAATGTTGAAATGTTGAGAACGCTGGTGAATTGATGTTGATGGCACTTCACGCACATTTTCTGCAACAGAAGCGATATTCTCGGGTGTACGCACTGGTTTTGGCTTTTCACGCTTTGGCTTATCGTTGAGGGTGCCAGTTTCTTTCACTCTTTTCACAAGATAATGAACATACGGAGCTTCTCTTCTTCCAAAATCCGTACGCAATTTTGGCACACATTCTGCAACATTACCATTTTCAAGATTTTGAAAGTAATGTCGTAATATATCCCAGCGTTGTTCAAGCGTACACACAACCATATTCGTTCAGCGGAAGGATAAAACTAATTATCTGTCAAATCACGAAATAAGCTCTAGTTGAAAAAAAAATGTAAGATGGCGGACCCTTCTCACTTTGGGGCGTGCTTTGCAATTACCCTTAGCTCCCTGGGTACAACACGAACAACCAGCAAATGTCTGAACATTGTTTTTTTTTTTGTAAAAATTATTTTTTAAAATGATTTTTCTCTTATTTATTTCTAAAAATAATTGTTTGTATTTTTACATTTATCCTTTTAATATATATTTTGTTATCTTGAGTTCTCTAATTGCAAAATGACGCAGCACTTTAGAGATTTAAATTAAATTAAACGATTTATTCAGTTTCAATACACACCAAATAAACACGATGGTAACTTCACCACTGTGACGCCTAAGAGATGCTTCATTTTTTGGTTGTATTTTTTCAACAATGTTTAAACTGGAATGCAATTCGTCTACAAGTGGTGCTTATATAGCTGTTTTAAGCAGTTCTAGCATATACAAGAATATTCTACTTAGCATCCCATATTGTGATTATTATTATCATTCAGTGTAGGCGCCTGCTTGGCTCTGTGTTTTATTTTTGTTCTAGTAGTTGTTTATACTTTCTGTTGTTTATCTTATTTCACAAAATTCCTTAAAAGCTTAAAAAACTAAGCAGTTTTTAAAAAACATAATAGGTCATTTCGTTTACTTTTTGAATGGTAATTAAATTTATTTAAACTTAAACAAAACACCTTCGTCTTAATATGTAAATTGTGTTGTTTGTAAAATTCTGGTTTTTAATAATTGAGAGATGTTTTCTGAATTTTTAAGTTTTAATGAAATTTATTATTATAAATACACAAAAAGGCGGTTGCAATTTTTAATTTCTTGAAATTATATATAAGAAACATCTATTTTTTACATACTTCAGTTATAAAAAATAACAATTTAAATCAAACAGAAAGTTTGTATCAATATGATTTTCTTTAAAAATCACAACTGAACTATATTTTTCAACACATTGAATTATATTACAAATAAACAGGAAATTTATGCTGAAACACATATGCATTCATAATGACTGCAAAACTTTTATGGAGAAATAGTAAAGACATAAAAACTACAAATTCACTTTTTGATATGGACAGATAATTGAAGCATAAGCCAAGCAACATGCTTACAATGAATATGTTACTATGAGCCTGATTGGTGTATGATAACGAAGTATATACTAACATCGTGTTAGTGTTATCTGTACACCTACAATTGTTTGATGTTGTGCTCTTCTGTTCCTTTTAACATTTACCCAATTTGTAAATGAATTTGGTTTTGCAACATAAACACACAAATTTACGTTTTTACAAAATGAAATTTTTCGATTAAAATCAGGACAGGCAATTGTGTGCTATCAAAGGGTAGAATTAGGAGTAAAAATGGCAAATAAAGATTTCATTTTGTAACTCTTTTCACTTAGAGGACAAATTTTTCAAGAATTATAAGTAAAAGGCCACAACACCTGGTTAATGTTGTGGTTAAAGTTTATTATTGTATAAATTCCGGTAATTTCAAAAAGATTAGAAGAATACAAAGAAAAATATTTACTACGCCGAGATATCCATTGGACGCTTTTAAATAAAATTCGTAAAATAACAACTTTATAGAAATATTAAGAAGTATATATAAATTAAAATATTTTTCTTCGGAAAGAGAACTTACACTGAGACAATAATAGAAGTGGTGAAAGAAAATAATGAAAAAAATCTATTATGCTATATCTAATGTTTTAGAACAAAGTCCAGAGTCTCTGGATATAAGCACACTAGCAATTTTTTAGTTTCCCAATAATTTAATGCTGCAGAGCTAAATCGACGTGGGAGGGCACTGAAAATGTAAACTAGTGAGTACAACCTTAAAATAGAAAGCTTCAATTGAAAGTGGCTGGCTTATGGACTATCAAGAAATACCTTAACTTTTGTGGATAATTCATCCCTTACGTAACTATTTAACAAGTCATAGAAAATCTCTCTTCTCACTAAATTAATAACCAATTTTCCTTCAGAATAAATAACCATCAATAACTCTGCTTTGAAAGAGATTCTACCTTACAACGAGAAGCTATAAAGTTCTATATTTATATTATCGATAATATTTCTTTTGCTACAACAATAATTTCTTTGAATATAAGAGATGTAGATTACTTTTCTTTCAAAAGTTAATTTTTCTATGGAAAAATTCAACGATAATTTGCTTTTTTTATCGCATTTTTTAACAAAAAGTTTGTTTTTCAATTGTAGCAAAACCAACAACATGACAGTCTTGACATTAAATTTTTTTAACCTATTCGTAGTCCATAGATTAAGAATTATTATAATGAATTCAATTTCGCATGAAAACCGCATTAAAATATTTAAAATTCACTATGAAAAAAAATGGTGGTTCTGTTTAAGTTATATTTCGTGATGTTTTCGGACAACATAATCATCACTATTAAGGTATTGGTCATTAAATTTCAGTCAACAGGCTCGATACAAAATGTGTGAACACCGACAAGCTTTCAATCGGGTCGTTTAACCGAAAAGAAATCAGTCCTGAGCCGCAGTGTGGAAGCACATCACAGTTTGTCAATTTCTCCACGTTCTCAACAATTGGGGATATCCAAAACTACTACTTGGCGAATTTTGGGTACAAATTTGACTTTGAAGCTTAACAGATAGCAGGAACAACCGGCTGGTTCTTCTGCAAAAATCATTTTTTCAGACGAATCCCATTTTCACTTGTCAGGATATGTCGACAACAAAATTACCGCATTTGGACTTCTAAAAATCCTAGCGCGATTATCGAGAAGCCTTTGCATGCTCAACTTGTGTGGTGCGCTATGTGGTCTGGCGGCATGATTGGGTCCTTTTTATTTCGAAGATGAGACTGGAAATACGGTAACGGTCAATGGATGATAATAACAAAGTTTTGGCCTAGTATACGTTGCCACATCTCACACAGGCAGATTGCATAATTTCACAATAATTGACAGTTAAGTGTAGATGGTCATCATGTGAATTATCACCACTAGATTATTTTAAGTAGGGCTATGTGAAGGGCACTCTATACTAAGCCAGTCGCATCGATTTTACATTAAAAACTCAAATTCCGTGATGTGATTAATGAAATAGGACCGCCATTTTAACAAAAAGAGAATAAAAACTTTCATAAAACGACAGCGTGGTAGACCTTTGCCAAATATTTTCCAAATCGACATGGTCAGCATATTATGGATTCTTGGAATCCTATTCAACAATAGATATGTTGAACCTCTTTGTATTTTCCTTTCCAAATATCTCAACTTAATATAACGTCTTTCCGCAAGAAACTTTGAATTTGACAACTCATTATTAATAAACGTACATAAATTTATGTCTAAAATTAACTATGGAATTTACCTTAACCTTTAAGTCAGCCTTACCACTAAGTGGCTTCAAAGCAACATCTATTAACAACTTTATATTTCTAGGAAATTGTATAACTATAGAGCAATCTGGCGACCTTATCAAAGCAAAGTTATTTAAAAGTATTTTTTTAAGAGACTCTCCGTCCCTCTTGAAATCTGTGACCAAAGTAGTTAAAAAAAAAAACAATTTAGAGCATCCGCCTCAGTATTATCACGCTTTGTAAATATTTGTCAACGGATCAATATTAAACAATATGCACTCTACAAAAATCATTTCCAAAACTGGATCTTAAATTCTCACATTACTGACAAATCTTTACATAAGCTGAAAAAAAGTCCATTAATCCAACAATGTACCAACAAAAAATTCCATGAACTAAAAACAAAATTAAAAGATTATATTTGTCTTTACACGGACGAATCAAAAGTTAGACAATAGAGTGTTTTAGTTTACTAATATAAAATAAAATAAAAGAGCTACTTTAAATTATTTATCGTAGCAAAGAAAGCTATCGATGATTTTGCTTTTGAAAGTAAAAATTATCGAAAACTATTTTCCATAATAATGACAACTTTTACTATTCTTGCAATACTCTGGACAAAAAAATTGTATTAAATGTCTGACGTTTGATAAATTATATGAAAAAAGAATATCCGGCGATAACTTTTTTATCGATATTCTTCTCATAAAATAGAAGGGTTACTTATCAACTTTTTATCGTTGTAGAGAAAGCTATCGGTATTTATTAAAAAATTTTTTATCGTAGTAAAGAAAGCTATCGATGAGATTGCTTTAGAAAATTAAAACTATCGACAAACAAGTTTTTATAATAACGACAATTTTACTTTATTAAATACCCTAGAGAATAAAATTCTACAGAATGTCTAGCCTTCGATCAATTTTATTTAAAAAAAAGAACAGCCGGCGATAACTTTCTCATCGATAAAATAGAAAAATATCTTATTGGTATGTCACAGTAGCAATGCAAGCTATTGTTAATTTTGCTTTTGAAAATAAAAACTTTCGATACTTTTCCATAATAATGACAACTTTTACTTCTCTCAATACTGAAGAGAACGAAATTCTATAAAATGTGTTCGATAAATTTAATGAAAAGGAATATCCTGCTTTAACTTTTCAGTGCAAGTGTAAAGCACTCGAGAACTTTTCTATAGAAAAGTACAGAAAATGTTGGAAAGTAAAGCAAAAAATTACTTTTCCAGGAAACGATAACTTTTTTAAGAGAAATGAATGACGTCCAATGATCAACAAATTTTTATAAAAAAAAAATAAAACAATCTATAATTGTTCTATAAAAAAAAAAAATGATAACTGTGCTCTATAATAAAATAAGTAAAGTAATCGATAACCTTTTTTTGTATTTAGTATAGTAATCGTGTTTTTTATTATATAAACTAACAATCGATAACTGTTCTGTGAAAAAGTGAATAAACGTTAACTTTGCTTCAGAAAATTGAAGCAGTCGAAAATAAAACAATAGATAACTTTTTGCAGAAAAGTAAAACCATCGATAATTTTTCTGTGCAAAAGTTATCGATTTGTAAAACAAAACTTGTAGATTTAAGCAATTTAATTTTCTGAAGCTAAGTTATAGCTTATTCACTTGTCTACAGAACAGTTGTCGATTGTTAGTTTATGTAATAAGGTACTGCATTACTGTACTAAATAAAAAAAAGTTATCGCTTACTTACATATAATTAAAATATTTTTAAGCTAACAGCAATTTCGAATAAAGTTTTCAAAATCTTATCTTGTATAGATTAGCAACTGTAAATGATAAAAAGCCACGTATCTAGCAGACAGTTTTAAATGTCACGTTTCTTTTCTTCATCTCACTTAACGCTTTGTAATGAATTTATAAAAACTTTTAAAGTAAAAATGGTTGACAACTTATCATTAAACTACAATAGAAAATTATTTGTCCCTGTAGGTTGATATGTTTCAGTGGACAAGTCGAAAAGGCACAGCAATGTGAAGTAAGAGTATGCGTTATATTTTTAACAAATAAAATAAAAGGTATATTTTGGAAATAAGTAAAGTAAAAGTCACTTGCCATAAGCTTATATTTTAAAAATGTCTACGTTATAATTGTTGGCTTCTATTTTACGCTGCAATTAGAAAACAACCACAATATGTTTCTTAGTTAGTTAGTTTCTAATTTTATTAGAATTCCACTGTATAACGTTGCAAAATATTATCCAAAGACATTTTTCCTTTTAGCAGAATATTTGTATTTCATTTAGTTATTGTAGTTTTCTGTTACCTAAAGGCCGAGATTAAATAATTTTAGATTAAAGTAGGGTAGGAATATGAAACTATATTCTCTACGATCTTCAAACACTGACTGTCAATAAGGTTAAATTCAAGAGTGAAATTTTAGTATAAAATAAAAAATTTAAATTCTTATTATAAAATATTATCTAACTTGATGGCATCAAAAATAATTTCATATATCATAACCGATACAATTGAATGTAATAAAGTAACAATATAATTTGCGCTTCTAATATTGAAATTAATTGTGGTTTAAAAAAATGGCTAAAACAATTTATTAAGTTGTAAAATAAACATTTAAGGCTCTTAAAGTCTCCAAACAGACCAGTTTTTAAGTATATTTAGTTAAGTAGTTTTTTTTAATATAAAAGAAGATTTATATTTGTAAACCCCTACTTACTCATCTATTGTAAAGCTGGCTTTTTATAGAGGCATAGAACTGCTAAATAGAATGAAACATTTATGAATCTTTTGATTTGATGTAAGATTTACTTGATTCCAAAGATAATGTTTGATTAGGCGGATATTAAGGTGGTCTCGGGAAATTTTTTTTCCGAAAGAATTGTGGTTAATATATAATTAAAGCAGCAGTTGCAATAAAGTTTCATTTAGGGATAATTTACCTTTTCTACAATCTTCCTAAAAATTTTCTAAAACCTTCCTAACTGAGTGTAATACTTACAACTCTTTGTCATCATGTGAGAGTTTAGGAATATAAGAGATAATTTATTTTTGATATAATAAATATAATACTTTAAACATATGTGAATATAATTATAGGTACATTTGCAGAGGCACTAAACAATATTCTGGCATTATAATTTAAATATGACTTTTGGCATATGATCGCCACAGCTAGATTGGACGTATTTGAATCTGCATGTTAAATTTTCGAAGAATTTTTCCGATAATTTGTAGCCGTATATCGACAATAACGCGGCGAATATTTTTCTGCAATTGGTTAATTGTTTCGGACTTACCAGCGTTAAATCGTCTGATCTTGGAAGCCCCCGGGGCACATCTATATGTCTTTATGGATCACAAAATCATCTAGACTTGTGCCTTGCGGGGGTAAAAATGAGCCCAGTCCCCTTCAAGGCTAGTAAAAGCCAATTGGATAAGGCACTATATTCCATCAGTAAAGCCCCAGAGTTTCGCTATTTTTCTCTTTAGGCATTTAGCTGTTCTTTGACTGATTACTGAGGTAGGCCCTTCGGGAGTGGCTGTGCGTTTCGAGGCCTTCGTTTGAGTTTGTGGCTTGGACCATTCACAATCAACACAATGAATGGTCCAGGTCCAGAGAGTATGAATGTCATCGTGTTCTTTATTATATTAAGCTTCATTAGTTCTGGACCAGGAGTTGGATAGTCTCCGGGCTTTTAAAGTTGCAACTAGGAGTGACCGGAGGATATACGTAACCGAAGGCCTTCTAGGGCGAGGATGGCGCTACATACCATCCACAGTGGTAATGATCCACCATCTGATTAAAGCCCACGGCCAGGTGCAGATGTAAATTTTATCACGTCATGTCTTGACGGAATCTTATCGTCATTGCATGTGTCACCGGGGGTAAAAGGAAGCCTAGTCTCTGAAAGGCTAGCAGGAGCCAACTGGACAAATCCATGTTATACCCACGGGTATCAGTAAGCCCCAGAGTTCAGCGTTTTGGATTTTTAGCCTTTTAGCTGTTCTCTCACTAATTATTCAGGTTGGCCCTTCGGTAGCATCCTGGTGGTTATGGTTTCGCAGGATCATTAACTTTTGACGTTAAGTTTGGGTAAATGATCCAGTTTCAGTGAGCATGCTTACCATGTGTACTAGACAAGGAGTTGGTTAGTCTCCAACTCTTCAGCAAGGAGTAGGGGTGCCGGCAAGCTGCAAGCTCTCGAAGTTGCAACTAGGAGGGACTAGAGGAGAGAGATATCCGATGGTTTACAGGGGCGAGGGTGACGCTACATATCACCCACAGTGGTTTGATCCATCGTCGGGTTATGGCTTACACATCTAGGTAGTGACATAAATCCTATCACGCACGTGAAGATATGTGATTACCAAAAGTTTCCTTTCATAAATCAACTGTCGCACGAGTTGTAGGCCACGTTGCGACGTTTTATGATCCTGGTTCTTTAGTTAATGCACGAAAAAGTTAGTAATCATACCTCTATAGTCACTTTTGATTGTAACATTATGACCAGCGTCGTTTTTAAAGTAATACGGGCAAATGATTCCATCAGCCTATAAAGCATACTAAACAGTCAATTTTTCTGCAAGTAACGGTGCCTCAACATACACTTGCAGATTATTAATTTATTTTATTTTTTTATTTATTATTTTATTCATTGATGTATCAAACCAAGCAAATAGAATTAAGTTTTATTGATAAGCAAAATTCGCTTATGAAAATCGGGATGAACGAACACATCGTTTTGGGCGCAATTTGTACAATTTAAAAGCGTTGTTCAGGTGCTAGTCCACTAATACTGAAATAAAAAACCAATTAATTTACTTTACAGGCGACAAAATGGCCACCAAATAAAATAGTGTTGCCAACGTAAAGTTGTATCCCTCTAGAAAAACACTCCAGATATAAATATTTATGTACATAATGTCATATTCATAAAAAAATAATTAAGGTTTCAAATCTCTTTTTGATATGAATTTTATATAAAAATGTTCTAAAACACATTTCATACCAATTTTCAATTAGTTTCGCATTTCTATTGGTCTACAGCCAAGCAAAAAATTGGCAATTCCTTTCATATTTTGTATTTTATTTATTCATATGATTTTTTTAAGGTTTCTTTTTACTCTGCAACTTCCTAAACTCATATATTGATATGTTTCGGTTATTTAATATTTAGTTGGAATTTTCAGATTTGCATCGTTTTTGTATTAAGAACTTTTATTGCTGAATATTTATTTTAATGCCACAGTTTTAATGTCACAGTTAAAAAGAAGAGAAGTACGTTGGGCTATAGTTACGTATTTATCTGTTTGTTTTTGCATAACGTTACTGTAT
The DNA here is from genome assembly GCA_030448955.1 of Trichopoda pennipes. Lineage (NCBI taxonomy): Eukaryota > Metazoa > Arthropoda > Insecta > Diptera > Tachinidae > Trichopoda > Trichopoda pennipes. The sequence goes on along the minus strand of JASKUP010000011.1, from coordinate 109,772 downwards.
ATAGATCAACTGTAGTCAAGTGTTATCAAGTGTTGTCAAGTATTAGTGCGAACATTTTTAAATTTTAGAGTATACTAACCAATGGTGAGTGTTTAGTGTCATAAACGGAAACTAAACTTTTAAAATACATGGCTTAAAATACTTTTTTTTTTTAACTTACTCAAATACGTTTCATACGTCGAAATTGCTCCTTTTTTCGGGCTAAATATGTGATAGCTAAAGTTGATTTTGCAAAAGCGCAATAGTTTTCATGTTAATGCAGTCTGCTGCTATTAATTTATCAAATTGTTACGAAGATGATTTATTACGTTTTAAAAGAAAATAGTAAACAGTGAAAAAGGCAAATTATCCACTGTCCATTTTACAAGCTGCTTAGTTTTCTAAGAAATCTTATATACACCAGACAACAACAACATGTTTTTAAAAAATTTTACCAAATAAGTTAACAACAGATGCCTAAACTGAATGATAATAACAACAACAATATGAGGTGATATTAGAGTGGAATATTCTTGTGGGTGGCTTATATAAAACAACTATATAGGCTCCACATGCTGAGCAAATAAATTAGTTTAAGTTAAGTCATCAGTGAGTGAAGACAACAAAGTTAACATCATGTTTATTTTTTTCTTATCCGTTCGGACCAGTACTCAGAGAATGAGCCCTACTCATGTAATGCATTGTACCAGAACTAGGAAATTAGATTATGGGGAGGAAAAAAGGAGTAGTGTTTGGGAACATTCGATTTGAATGCTCCTACATTGAAAGTGACAGGAAAGATCCCTGGAGGGAGTTTATTCCACATACGAACTGTTCTGCTAAAAAATGTTCCTGCAATGCGTGCTGCGATTCACTGGAAAATCAACCATAAATGCAAAAATGTACGAGTTTCGGGAAAAGGTAGCAATAAAACAGTGCAATGCAACCTACACTTCGTCGATGCTCTAGAGAATCAAAAGCGTTCGCTACCGTCCCCAATAATCTTCTTGCCCCTCTCCTGCATGGAGTCGAGCAACTCCAAAACAGACTTTGGGGCGCCGGCCCGTACATGAGAGTCGTACTCTGTCTTTGGACGGTCATACGTGCTATAAATAAATCGAAAATCGGATGCCGGGAGCTATCTATGACAACGTTTTAGAAAACCGAAGCACTTGAGAGCTTCTTTAGAAACTTGAAACACTAAATGTTCATGCCAAGAACATCAAGAGCTTCCGATTCCGTAATACCTATATCACCCATAGTAACAGGTGGTGCACCTAAACACACGTCTATGCGTAAGCAAGCAACATTGCGTCATTGCATTAAAATCAAATCTATTCACACGACCCCATTTGGAGATCGCGGCAAGATCATGATTGAGGGTATCATTCATGTCCCGCCTTTTGGAACTCACCTATACCTGGTTGGATCTATTACTAAATGAATACGAATGACAAATAGTGCTGTCATCTGCATCTGTTAAAAGTTTGACAAAGAAGGTCATTTAGCAAAATAAGAAATAGGGTACGAGAAAGAACGGAGCCTGGCGGTACCCCTGAATTTATCTTGAACTCGTCTGATAAAATCCCATCTATAACAAGTCATATAGTACCATTCCTGAGAAAAGTCGATATAAATCTGGAGAAACTACCACTGCCATCAAAAGCAACAAGTTTTGATGCCACATTATAAGCGCCTTGGAAATATCTAGAGCTACCACCTTACACTCTCCGAAATGATGTATGAAGTTACACCATTGTTCCGATAGGAAAGCCAGCAAGTCGCCCGTAGAGCACCCCCTGCGGAAACCATACTGTTGGTCACTAAGTAATATTTTGAACATCAGGTACCTCACAAGATGAAAATTAATCATACGTTCCATCATTTTTTCACGTAATTCTAATCAAATTATCTTGCAACTTTTTCCGCCCAATTCTTGAGCTTTGTAAGTGACAAAGGCAAGATGAATAGAAAAGGTCTACACTTTTACTAGCAATTACTTTTGTCTTGTTATTTGCTCGCTGAGAAACAAATAGCCGATGAGTTCAACCCAAAATAAACATTATTTAACTAAGCTTGATTTCTAAATCTTATTTTTTAGATTTTTAAAATTTAGAAGAAGGTTGGAGTATCGTTATATGCGATTTTCTAGTTAAATTTTGCCCTTGCAAAAACCAATAGATTATATAGAGTATACTTGGCTTAATGTCAACGATATACAGCGGCATTTATGATAACTCTTTAAGCCAAATTTTAACAATTGATTCTGGAAAGTAATAATATGAAGGCTCTATAATAATTTTATACTTAAAATACAGCTCCAATCTTACATGCTATTTATTTAGTTAAAAAATCATGTTGTATACTTAAATGAAGCTACTTTTAAATTTTTGAGTAGCCTTTATGTAGGTAAATAACTAACTTTTGCCTTTGTCTAGTCTTTCTTACTTGTGGTAAAGAAGATATATGAACTTTTTACAAACATTTTCATATAATAAATTATTATATTTCAGAAGTCTTATAATGTGAGACATAAAAGATAAAAGTAACAAATTGTTTATCATCATTGAAGCGAATATTTAGTTAGTCTTTGTTATTAGTTTAATATGTTATAATGTTTTTATCTTAATTATTTGTGTATTTATTAAAACAAACATATAATTTCTTATTATTAAAGTTCTTCTTGAAATTGTATCAGATAATTTCAAAATAAATACCAAATAAAACAATACGAACACAATAGAAATACACATTTGTATTTTTGCTTATCTATTATATAAAAGGTTAACTCAGTGCTAAAATATTTAAGTTAAAAAACAAAGTGAGTTATTCAGATTATTTTTTTCTAATTCTTTACTTTAGTTTGATGATTAAGAATCTATTATTTTGATTATAATAAATTATAGTCTAAAAGTTTTTGTTTGTTTGTTTCTTTTCTTTTGAAGATGTTAGATATAATCGAAAATAAAACACGACAAGAAAACATATTAAGTAGGTCAATAGTTATATATATATTTTTTTTAAGTTTTATTGATAATTATATTATAAATAATTTTCGATTTTTTATACTTCATACAAAATTTCTATGTAGTATAAAAAGTGGGTATAAATTATAAATTTTATATTTTATTATTTTATATCAATTGTAAATTTTATTTATACTTTGCGAAATATTTAACTACTCAACTATTTAGCACGATTTATTTGTTGCTTTCTTTATTTTCTGTTAGTTAATTATCTTCGAGATATCGAAAGCTAAATATTGTAAATATTTGGACAAAACAGTGTTCATATAATGGAAGAATAACCAAATATCATTATCTTATTCATGCAAACGCAACCAGACAATTTCAACAACTAGGGTGTGCATAATAGCATACAAGTTATTTGTTATATTAACTGCGTTCCATAAAAGGTAACACTTCCAAAAAGAAAATATTTAAATACTCCTTTGATAAAATATTTAAAATCTTCTGAAGATCATTATTATATTATTATATTTTATTAATCTATCATCATCACAGGTAAAAATATATACAAATTTCTTATGCACCTATTTTAAGTTATTACTATATTAGTATTACAGCAAATATAAATGATTCAGAATTAACTTAAAATAGACGTTTAAAAGATTTTATTTACATTATAAGAAAAAAGATAGATAAAAAACCTAATAGGAATTAAAAGAAATTTTTACATTAAGTCTTCTGTCAACTTTATTAAAGTTGGAGAAGAAAATAATATTACAAGTTTCTTATCAAGGCAGAATTTGAAATCCTGTTGCGGGTTTCAAATTTTTGTGTGATATTATTGATCACTGTTACAACCATTTGCTCTTGGTATATTATATGTAATCTATTTGTTGAGTATCGTCTCAGTAGATTGAATGTAATCTTCAGATTCTTGTTTTGTATGACCTGGAGCTTTTTGAAATATGTTTTGGCACATCTTTGTGACCATACTTGACATCCATATGTCATAATTGGCCGTATACACATTCTGTAGAGTAATATTTTGTTTTTTCTATTTAGCGTTGACCGTCGGTTTAGTAAAGGAAACAGAGCACTTCCACATCGGACAGCCTTTTCACACGTTTGAAGAATGTGATGTTTAAACGTTAACATTTTATCGAGCTCAATTCCCAAATACTTCACAGTTTCTCTGAGAGGTATTTCTGTTGCATCAAGACATAGAGCAAGAGTAGGTGTTCTTTTAGGTGATTTGTTGAACGGAAAAATTATAGCTTGTGTCTTTGCATTAGTCTTAATTTTCCACCTAGAGTGGTATTTTTCAGCGTGTAACAGCCCATTTTTCATTTTCTTGATAATAGCATTGGAGACTTTCCCCATTGTTATTATTGCCGTATCATCTGCGTATAATGCAGCTGACTGTTCTCTTAATATTTTGAAATCCGAGATGAAAATCGAGTATAGTGTAGGCTATAAAACTGATCCTTGTGGTAGTCCTGCAGGAATGAGCCGCAGGGAAGAAAGTTCATTCTCCACATTTACAACGAATGTTCTTTCGTTCAAAAAACTTTGTATTATCTTTTGCAAATAGACTGGGTATCCAAACATTTTAAGTTTATATACTAGCCCATCATGCCATATAGAGTCAAAAGCTTTTTCTATGTCCAGAAAAACAATTCCTGTACTTCTACGCTGGTTTTTATTACTTGATATAAGTTTCACGATTCGTTCTACCTGGTGTACTGTCGAATGCTGTTTTCTAAAACCAAACTGTTCATCTAGTATTATATTGTTATCCTCAGTGAACTCGTTCAGTCTGTTCAGTATGATTTTCTCAAATACTTTATCAAGACAACTTAGCATACTTATAGGCCAGTAGCTATTTGGCAATCTAGCATCATTCTTTGGCTTAAGTATCGGCACTACTTTTGCTGTTTTAAAAAGCTTAGGAAAATATTAATTTGTTAAACACCAGTTAAAAACTCTTGTAATTACGGTGTAAAACTCATCTGTCATATTTTTTTACATAATGGCATTTATTCCATCCAAACCAGGTGCTTTGGAGTTTTTCAACGTTTTAATAAGCATTTTTATTTCAGTTTTTGTTGTTAGATACTTGCTCTGTGTTTCGAGGTATTGTTTGGCTATTTAACAACTCAACATGTTTTCTTACAGCTCTATCTTTTCTAGATGACATATTATATGTTGTTTTGTAAAAACTTTAGAAACTGTTCGCGATTATGTTTGCTTTTTCCTTACAATTGTGTACCTCCGCGTCATCTACCGTTAAGTAGCTCAATGTGTTATTCTTCCCCTTTTTTGCTTTTGTCAGTAACCAGAATTTTTTGCTACCTACTGGCAACTTCTTTATAAACTCATGCCAGCTGTTATTTCTGTCAATTCTAATGTTTTTATTTATTAGCGAGGTCAGTTGCTTAAGTACTCTTAATATAAAGTTTCTTTCTGGAATATTATTGCTTCTTTGTAATTTACGTCTGTATTTATTTCTTTGGCCAATTAATAATAAGGTTTGTCGCGACAATTGTCTTTGCCAATAATATTTTGTTGCAACAGGTATTTGCCCCGAGGCTTCTTGCACAATGTGAGTAATTTTGGACAAAACCTGTTCAATGTTTGCATGTGTCAAAACAGTATATTATAAGTTATTATTTTTCAGCTCATTTTCAACCTATTTTCCTATTTCATTCCAGTTTGCCAGTTTATATTGAGGTATTTGAGTCCTGTTCTCATATAATGAGCACTCTATTTCGCAAGTGATCGGCGTGTGGTCTGAATTAAGTAGTGTAGGATGAGTTTTAAGTGTCGAAAATTGTAAATTGGAGTTTGATAATAGAAGGTCTATGCACGACGATGGAATTGGAGCAGCAGTTTGACTAAATCGAGTAAAAGTGTTGGGTGAAAAAATGTAATATTGACCGTTTAGTTGGTGGTTGTAAAGACTGTTACCAACTGTATTGTTGTGGTGGTAAATAGACGTAAATCTTATCTGCCTATTGTGTATTTTAATTATTATGGAAACTTTTTCCATTGAGGATGTTGGAAGTTTTAAAATACGTTTGTGAGGAATATTATTTCTAACTGCGATCAGAATACCACCACCATATGTGTTACGGTCCTCTCTATGTACTTTAAAATTTCTAAGTTTAAAGACATGTTGCGGTTTAAGAAATATTTCATTTATGAAAACTATATCTATTTGTTTTTGTTGTAGAACTTACCGTAATTCTATAATAGCAGTGGGGGTTGTCATACCTAGGGCGTTCCAATGCATTAGATGTAGACAAACCATCGTGTTGACAGGGGTTTATATAACATGCCAAAGCATGTTACCGAGAACTCTCAATTTGTCGTATTTAGTCCTACATTTTTCCAAAGCATCAATGGCTTCGAAGTAAATATCTAGTATTCGTTCATTTGACAGATTATCACTCTCCACAGTTTTGTGGTTTGTGCTAGCTATTTTAGCATATGATAATCTGCCAGTATCCTTACCTGAATTTCCATTCAAAACGGGATTCAGTTCAGGTCTTATCTCATACAAATCTTCAGTCGAAGAGAAAGGATGTAAATCGTTGCGTTGTTTTATTATTGTTGGACGCCTCTTGATGGTCACTTTTTGTCGAATTTCCAAATATTTTCTTCGTGCAGGACACAGTGGATCGTCCGCACGATGATTATCATTTTTCATGTTTTTCTTCATGCAGTTGAAACACTTGTTGATTACAGGACCTTTTTCAGGAATCTTATTTAGTTGGCATGTTGAGTAGTCGTGTGAGCCACCACATCCTAAGCACATTGCTGATCTGTGGCAATTTGATGCTCCGTGACCATACATCGCACATTTGGAGCATTGTGTTGGACCTCTTGAGCGCCGAAGAGGGTTTCTCCAGTGCACAGCGATACCATTCACAAATTTAATTTTAATTACCTCTTTTTAAGTCTTCTGAACATCATAAAATAACTACAGAAATATGTTTTTTATTAATTTATTTAAAAAATTTATGTCGGTAACAATTGCGATAAATATACAAAATAATTAATCAATAACAGACATGTGTTGAAATCTCTATAATTTCTATCAAAATTTTTAAAAAAATTTTTTATCCACAAATGTTGTCATACATCAACGGCAGTTAATTACTTTCTATCATCCAATCTAGTTTTCGTGAGATCATATATTTTGACTCAATTGATTATGATATATTACTTAGAATAATAAAATTATTTTTCAGATTTTCAGACACATCGGTCAAATTTATTTACATGCTGCTCGCATTTGGAATAGTCTTCTACCATGTCAACAACTTAATAACAGCGCTATTAGCTTCAATAAATTTTTATTTACTTTATTTCAGATAATTTTCCTTTTTTTATTTATATATTAAAAAAAAATTTTTTATTCTTTTTGAAATAATTTAACTTTTTGCTAAAAAAATGTATATTAATTTTGAATGTTAAACATTATTGTATAGGAAGTAAACAAATAAAGAAACAAACAAATATTTTACCGGTGATGAACTGACCAATGTCAATCTGGCAGAAATATATGTAATTGATGTATTCATCACCAACTCCATAGAAAGCCTTAATTTTCTAGAAATTTTAATATATTGGTTGTTGGGTACTCATTATTTGATTTCCTAGAGAGATACGAATATCTGGCATAACATTCTAAACCTATAAATGTTGTCGATTTATTCAAACAAATATATTTTTGTAGTGTGTGTATTGTATAATAAATCAATTCTATAGATAAAAATACAAATTCCGAAACCCACAACAATGTGCTATGTTAACGTTTGGCTTAGTAAAACTTATCACAATAATTACACAATAAATATTAGCATATTAATTTAAATTAACTGGATGTAATTAACTAAATTAAAATAGTTATTAGCTGTGAAAAATAATGATAATTGTTTATAGATTTAAATTTAAATTAATTCGGCCTTTAGCTGAAAAATTTCATTTTATTCTAAGTATGTACAAACAAACAAGTGGGCAATGTGCTGAAATTATACAAATAATGGAAACTACACATAATGCTCGAAGTCAGGAGATTTACTGATTAAATAAATGCAGTGTAAAATATTTTTGTCTTTGGGAAAGTATATTTTAATTTTTATTTGTATTAATGATTGCATCTTAATTTAACTTATTTGTAACACATGGCTGACTTTTAGTAAGTCATCATAATGAAAATAAATTTTAAAGAATTTCTTTATCTCATTCTCACATAAATGTTTTTATTCTCGTGTATTATATTAAATCAATAGACTGCGATAATAACAGGGTTTGTCTGTTTGATTAAGAAATTAATTTTTGCACAAAAAAAATTTACTTTAATTACTATTATTGTATGATGTCTAATTAAAGTAAATAACACTTGATTATTACTTTACTTTAATGACTTTATGCCTTTATAACTTTTAAAGGCTACTAAATTTCGATTTCCACGCCCTAATTGTAATATAATTATGACATCTTCCTTTGCAAACAACCACAAGAATTTTTATAATCCTAAAATACACCAAATAATATGTTTATTATGAATCTATGGATTCAAGATTCTTATAGATATTAAAGTAGTAAATAAAACTAGTACATAAAACTTAAATTTACTTATTTAAATATGAAATTAGGTAATACTTAATAGCTTTGACATTTGAAGAAAAATCAATATACTAAAATTTAGTTCAAATTCTTAGAAACGCCTCAAAGAGAAAATAACCAAAAATGTTTTTGCATCAATTTAATTTTATTACTTTATAAATTGGATCACAAATTATTTAGCGGCATTCCAGAATAGGTCTGACTAGAGAAGTGTAAAAATGCTTTGTGATATACGGGTTACTTAACAGATTCGCCCAGCGTTTTATATATTTAAATACTGCACGTGATTTGTTCGTGGCTCACGAAATATGCTTTATTAAATAAAAGTTATTATTCAGTAAAATATCAAAATCTGAAATTACATTCAGTTTGCCGAGTTCGTGTTCATTTAAATTTTATTGCACGTTTTTTTGACATCTTAGAAAGAAATACATGTATTTGCACTTTTAAAGGTTCAACTCCATACGGTTAATGTTACACCAGCGTCTAAGTCATTTTGCGGGAAAATATGATCAGCGTGACAGTTGTATGTTCGAAATATCTTCTCATCGTCTGCATATAACAGAACGTTTGATTATTTCGTGGGTGTGGGTAGATCATTAATAAACAAAGAAAACTTTAAAGGATCCGGATGGCTACCCAACAGGTAAAGAAAAATTACTTTGGAGATGAGCATATTAAAACGAACGTTTTGAGTCGTATTTGTTTGATATTAATTAATCCACATAAATCAATTGTTTGTAAATCCATTTAGGTAAATTTTCTTTAATAGAAGTTTCTGGTTGAACTTATCAAATGGTGTACTAAAGTAGTGCAAATAACATTGGTTAATTTTTGTTGAAAAAATCCCCGATTGATTAGCGATGTTAATTACGGAAGACTAGTAACTGCTGAGCAATCCTGCTGGGCAGGATCCAATACAAATGAGACTTGATGGGAAAGCTTATCAGTAACAATTTTCTCAAAAAGCTTAGGTATAGTGCTAAGTGTAGCAATACCTCTATACCCACAACCACATCCAACCAGCTCTTTCGTATTTAAGGAAAATAACCAACTTACAATTATATGTTGAATCTTTTTGCAAACGGTTTTACCAGTACCGTAGCATCTATGTTAAGAATGAAACTCGGAATACCATCCGGACCATATTTGTCTGACACTTTCGGATTTTTTAAACAGCTCACAACTGTTAATTCATCAACAAATGGAACTGATATAGCCCGATATGGCACCTCTGTTAGGTGATAAGAGCTAGATTTATGCCGATGGGTATTAGAAAAGAAATCTACCACCAAAAATACTTATTGATAGCTCATCATCAGATTTTAAGGTATTTGGGGGATTAAAGTTAACTGAAAAATTGTTATGGAACGTTGACTATAAAGGTGATGTTCACTCCTATTGTTTTTGCGGCAATTTACATATTGCTTTCCTGACATATGGAATTTGTTTTTAAAAACTCTGCCGTGTTGTTAAATAAATGTGAAGTTTTAAAGCCTTTAAATACAAGAAATTATATTTTATTTTGCTTAAAATCCAACACTAGAACAAAAGGACTTTCTGATTAAACAAATCCAAAATAAAACTAAAGAAAAAAATTTGCTGAAAATATGTCATCAAACAGCAAGTGTTTCATCAAGGAAAAAATTTTCAATTTTGTTATTAATTCATCATTTATATTGATCACTGATTGCTAAAGTAAATCAATGTTAATTTTATTTGGGTACGGTTTTCCGTCGACCCTCGTCAAATTTGGTTTGTGAACAAACCGGTTTCGGCTGTTTGCCATCTTCAGTGTTCTTTTCGTACGTAAATTAACCCCGTCAGAAAAGCCAAGCACATATCATTAAATCAATGTTATTTACCAACACTATTATTTTCCAGAGTACCATGATTGTAAAAGCCTATTAGGCTTAAATTTTGTTTCGATGAGAACAAATGTTTGATTAACTTTCTGAATTTCAGTAATTTATTCATCGAAATCATTTTCAATCTAAGCAATTTTATTATTCGTGCTTGATTCCTTTAAATAAATATTTCATGATATTCTCACGAAATATTTATTACGAAAATTTTTATTAAAAAATAAACATTTGATGATATTCTCATAAAACATTTATTTCAACAAAAATAAAAAATATTTGAAATGTATTACTGCGGGGGAGAGCATATCCATATTGCAATTTCCATTGCATGTGCCCGTTGCTTTCTTACAAATTTTGTAAAATTATTTACAAATATTTTTTTATTTTCTGAATTTTCAAATTATATATGAATGGTTTCCAATGGCAACCCTTATGTAGAAATTTATGAAAATAAACAATGTTTTTTTTTTGTTTTGAAATGTTTTGCTGTATTTGTGTAGAAGTGTTTTTGAGTCTTGTTGTCTATGCTATGTTGATTTTATAAAAAAATTCTCATGAAATCAGTTTGGCTTTAGATATAAGTCTTTTAGGTTTTTCTATATAATATTGGGGTAAAATTCACTGATGAGCTATGTGAGCAATAGTGAAATTGCAATATGGATATGCTCTCCCCCGCAGTAATACATTTCAAATATTTTTTATTTTTGTTGAAATAAATGTTTTATAAGAATATCATAAAATGTTTATTTTTTAATAAAAATTTTTGTAATAAATATTTCGTGAGAATATCATGGAATCTAGCACGAATAAAAAAATTGCTTTCTGAATTTCTTTATTTAATTACACAATTATGTTAAATACAAAACTAGACTGTGTATGTGTGTGAGTAAATTATATTATTGCTTTTACATATCCATAACGTCCAAGTAATGATCAATTTATGGCTGTAGCTAAATTATTCTCATGTTATAGTTTATTGAGAATCATTTTAAAGTCTAGACACGGCGTACTTTTTGTATACTCATGCTCATGTCATAGTAAAGGCTTATTTTAAGCATAGTTAGTCCTCTGTTATTTATAACCTTAACTTATGTTATATCATAGTAATTGTCTAGCCATAGTCTAGTCATTGTAGTCATATTCACAGTCTATTCACAGACTTTAATCTGGTCAATGTGTATTCATGAAGTTAGATTGAAAGCTAGTTAGTTATAGTTTTGTTAATGTGTTGCCGTATTCTAGACCTAGTCACTTCTTAGATCACATATTGATTAGTCAATTTTATATCACCTATTGTTTAGTCACTTTAAGATTACCTTATGTCTAGTCACTTCTTAGATTATTATTGTTTAGTACAAATTAATTATAGGTTAGTCATGTCATTGTATATCGACAGTCTTGTTATAATTCAACTATGAAGTAATAATAGTGCAGCATTATCATAGGCCAGTTGTGATCAATTTTAGCAATGTTCTACTCACGGATAGCTAGTAACAAAGTTTATTTAATTAAGGAATAGGAGTCAAAAATATTTAGTGTTTTAGTAGTCAGCGTAAGACATAACATCCTAGCACATATTAAGAGTTAAGTAACGGATAAAGGTACTTATGATGTTTGTTGTGGGCGACAGAAAAAAATTATAACTGAAAATAAAAAGCACATGGGAAACTCAATGAAAATTAAAAAACGTCGATAAAAATTGCAAATTCTTTAAAATCGAATGAACTTTTTTGGGTCAGGGTGAGTAGTAAAGGACTTTATTGTATCTGAAATCATCATGTATGAATCATGTAAATTAAAATTTTTGTTGCTACAGTGTACTAAAGAATTTTAACAAAATTTATATATCACACCAGTGGTATTTATCAAATGTTTACTAATTTTCATGTCATTCAACTAAAAAATAAACACGTTAACAGTTTTAAGCTCACACAAAGTGTTTAAAAATTAATAGGAAGTAAAAATAAAACAGCAATAAAATTGCATAAAAGCCAAAAAAATTATTTTAAATTAAAAAATATTCTTTTAATTTAGGCCTCTTAAAGTGTAACGTATTTAATTTTTTTTTAATAGAGAGAAGTGGCACTTGAGGCAACAATGCCTATTTAGTCAAGTACCATACTACATTCTTTAGGAAAGGGATAGAGAAGAGATGCAACAGGCGGTGTAAGTAAAAGGATAGTCGGAAATTAACTGCCGTATAAAACAACACAGCGACCAGTAACTATGCCTTCATCGCTAAGTAGCCCCACCGACAGTCAATTTTTATTTTTGTGGTGAAAAAAACCAAGGTCTTCGTTGCGAACCCACAACCCCCATACTGAGAAGCTAGTATACTACCTACTAGCCTACAGGGGCACCTATTTATTTTTTTTTTGTATTTTATAGCGTGCTCTTTGGTGATTATTTCTAAAGCATTTTTCATTTATAAAATAAAACCTGGCCTAGATTAATAATTTTTATAAATTATTTTTTTTATAATTGTTTTAAAATAATTTCTTTATATTAAATACTATTTGTTCACTAAAAGATGAATAACACCAAACTATTATTTTAATACTTCCGGGCTGGTATGGACGGGTTTAAGTTATAATACCATATATAAAGAAGATCCGTGTTTTAAAAGTGTACATGAAGATACTTTTGCTTCATCTTTGAAGATTTTTGTTTTCATTTTTCGAACCATAAGATAAAGTTAAATTCAATCAAATATTAAAATACAATACCTTGTTGTGGCTTTTCTTGACTTTATTTATGATTATAAAAATAGGAGTCTTAATTATTGTTCCAGTGAAACTATAATAATATGATTAGAAGTTTAAAGTAAACGTGTCCAAGAATTTTGAAGCATGAAACGCTCATAAAGGAATGAAATAAATAACTCAAGATTGCTTAATTTCAAACAATTATAAAATAGTTGCTAATTTAACTTTAGAAAGTATAATTTTTGGAGAAAAGATTTTAATACTTTATTCCATTTTATTTTATCAAAGTGTCACCATATAAATTCGGTGAAATTAAATCCTTTAAAACAAACAGGCAACTATAAACATATATATTTCTTGCAGGTTTCTTGCCAACATCTAACCTATTCCATTTACATAAAATAATTAATAATCACAATCAAACATTAATTGTTACATCAATGTCTGCTTTAATTTGTTGATGGTTTCAGACACAGAAGCCTACATCATAGATACTTAAAAATAAGTCCTTCAGACATCCATCAAGTCAATCAACCTAATAAACAATTCATTCATTTGGAAACAATTATATATAAAAGAGTGGGGAAATACAGATGTTAAGTAACAAAGTATTAACTGATATTATTGTCTGTTTTCTTTGCTTTTAAGTGAAGGACATTTTATTACACTGCAAAAAATTATTATCAATATTTTTCAAATTGTTGTTTAAATTTTTTTTTGTTTTCATTTTCTAAAAATTTTTTTTGTTAATCTAATAAAACATTCGTTTTTTTTTCTTAAATTTTAATTTTTGATTATGAAGATTAAAAAACAAGAATTATAGGAAATTTATTCATTTTTAAATTTTGTTTATATATATTTTTTATTTTGGTTTTTCTTTTTTTAATCAAAACTAAAACTAAAAAGTAAATTGAAATATAATTAAAATCTTTTATTGAAAATACTATATAATACTATATAATTAAAAGAAAACTTAAATAACAATATTTTTTAAAATATTACAAAAAAATTAGAATGAAGTCTTCTAATAAATCTTAAATTAAAACTGTTTGTTTTGTTTCGCGTTATAATTTTTATAGAACTAAAGAAGTTTTAATGAAAGTAAAAATGTGATAAATTATATAAGACGACAATATTGCTTTGTCACCATTACTTAAGTGATTAATTTGTGCCCTATTTAGTGATAAGTATACGTTTAAAGAAAATGCCAATACTCTATCATGTGCACAAATAATGACAGAAAATAATAAAATTACAAAAATTTTTATATTTCGTGGTTTGTTTTCATTAGAACGTAAAGTTTATACATACAACCTAGATATTTGGCCTTCATTGCAAAAGGTTTTTAAAAAAAAAATTTTTTTTCAGTCATATAAATTTATATTTATTTATTTAGTTACTTATTTATAATTATTTATTTTATAGTTATATAATATATATTTTATTATAGTTTAAATTTTAAAGGAAAAATAACTATCACTAGAAAACTAAATGAAATGGCTTATTTAACTATTTTTTTTAACAAATTGCATAGTTTCTAACATATCACAAGACAACAACTGCTTACTTAAAATTCCACGAAATAAAGTAAACAAGCAGAAAACAAAAAGCAACCACAAAAAGCAAAACAAGCAACACAGAACAAAAAGACCTATGACTAAAGAGGCGCCTACACTGAATAATAATAATAGTAACAAATACATATTATATTGTATATGCGAGTATCACTCAAAATAGAGCGGGCTATAAAGCAGTTGAAGTGTCAATGTCGTCAAGTTTACAAAATCTATAATTGATTTTTAATTTAAAAGAATTCAAAACAATCTGAATTGAATGGAAATAGAGACTAACGGAAAGCTGCAGAATTTTGAAAAAGAAAAAGAAATTTAATATTTTAATTGCAATAATTGTGTAAAAATTCATGTGAAAAAGTTCTTTTTTATATATTTTATTTCGATGTATGACTGTTAATAAGACTGAGTGTTCAAACTTATATTGGCTACGAATTTTATGCGGGATAGTATTTTGGCAAGCGGACATGGTACATAATGTGCATATTTGCCATTTTGTGTAATAGCTGATGACTTCAAAATTAGAAAATTTTTAACATGTCCGCCTTCCACATCATACCACATATGTTAAAAAAGTGATAAATTGTTACAAAGATGCTTTGTTAAAGTTTGAAAAAAAAATAATTATCGGTACAAAAGTAAGCGAAAAAACCTTTTGTGTCTTTTTAATAATTATATAGTTTCCAAGAAGTCTTATGGATACAGGACATTAAAATTAATTAATTAAAAATTCCTGGAAATAACTTTAACAAACAGGTAATAAAAACAATTAACACAGAACAAAAACAAAAACTTGCAGCTAAATCGGCAACTAAATTGAATAATGAAAACAGCAGCAATATGTGATGATGCTGAAGTAGAATTTTCTTGTATATACAAAAACTATTCAAAACAGAATATGCAAATACCATCTGTTGGGCAATAAAACAGTTGAATTGTGAACATAATCATGGAAAGACATAAAAATAACAAAGCAACTTTTAGGCGTAAAAGTGGTAAAGTTACCACATGAGCTTTTTTGTGTATAAAAGTTAATAAGTAAATAAATATGTGAGTATATTGTCCGGCGGGGTTGGATTTATTTTGGTGTGATTTTACGTCAATCCGCCTCAAATTTGGTTTGTGAACATACCGGTTTCGGCTATATGCCATCTGCAGTATTCTCTTTTCCCCCTAGGGGCATATAAATATGGTCTTTATATAATATTCCACTATCTAGACACACTGGGAAAAAGGAGCCCAGTCCCCTGAAGTCAGACAGGGAGACAACTGGAAGCTCCACTTTATTTCCACGGGAATCAGTAAGCTCGCAGAGTTCATTATTTGTCTCTTTAGACATCTAATAGTTCTCTGGCTGATTATTGAGGTTGGCCCCTATATGGGAGTATCGTGGTGGTTGTGGTTTCGAGGCCTTATAACAGGTTTGATTAGTATGGTAGCCAGGATCATTTCGCTGAT
This sequence comes from Trichopoda pennipes, assembly GCA_030448955.1. Taxonomy (NCBI): domain Eukaryota; kingdom Metazoa; phylum Arthropoda; class Insecta; order Diptera; family Tachinidae; genus Trichopoda; species Trichopoda pennipes. Next base: position 93,591 of record JASKUP010000011.1, on the reverse strand, counting down.
AATGACACGCATGGTGAATGATCCAGTCCAAAGAGCATGCTTGACATGTGTTCTGGACAAGGAGTTAGAAAGTCTCCAACTCTTTAGCAAGGTGTGATAGTTTGCAGACCTGCCCTGGAATTATTCAAGTTGCAACTAGGTGGTTCTGTTGCTAAGAATTATGTCTTCGGCTATCTAGGACGTTTGTATAACGTTCCAAATTATACAAAGTGGTTTGTCCACCATCTGATTAAGACTATATAGTCAGGCGCGGATGTAAAACAAATCACACTCTGCAGTATTTTCTTTAACTGGGGGAAAAAGGGAGCCCAGTCCCCTGAAGTCAGCAGGGGTACAACTGGAAATTTCACTTTATTTCCATGGGAATCAGTAAGCCGCAGAGTTCGTTATTTGTCTCTTTAGACACTTAACTGTTCTCTGACTGATTATTGAGGTTGGCCCCTATATGGGAGTATCGTGGTGGTTGTGGTTTCGCGTCCCCATATCAGTCTATGGTTGTATGATGGCCGGGTTCATTTCACCTTTAATAACACCTACCTGGTGAAATGTTCCCAGATCCAGAGAGCTTGCTAGACATGTGTTCTGGACAGGATTTGAAAATTCTCCAACTCTTAAGCATGGAGTGATGATTTGCAGCCCTGCTCGGGAATCATCGAAGTTTCAACTAGAAAGTTCTGTTGCATAGAATTATAGCTTCGGCTTCCTAGGACGAGCATGGCGTTCCAAATTATGCAGTGGTTTGGTCCACCATCTGATTAAGGCTTCATGGCTAGTACTCTCTCTATAGTATAGTAAATAAATCGTGTAATTTAATTTAAAACACTAAAGTGTTGTGTATAATTATTTTGCAACAAAAAATCTTAATACTTGAAACATATTAAAGGAATTATTTATTTGTTTGAAAATTTAGAGAAATTTCTGTAAATTATTGAGTTAATTTTAGTTAACTTATTTGTTTATTAATTTTTTCGAAGTTAAATGTAATTTTTTATTAAAAACCATTATTTGCCAAAAAAATTCGTGTTTTTTAATAAATTAAAATAAAATAGGCCCCGCAAGTGATGGACCAATTAACTTGCATAAATATATGCGACTTTATAAAAGAACGACCTAAACCTTATTTGAACTAACAGACTTACTACCAACGCTCCAGTACTACACCAAAAGGAGTGACAACAGTAGAACAAACCCAAACAACAAAATTAGTTCGTTTGTTTTCTTTATTTGAAAAATTTTGTCGGTGTATAATGTATACTCTAATTAAATTATAGTTAAAATAAACAATTTAAAACAACAAACTAGTCCAAACATTTTAATATCAATTTTTTAGCTTTCTTTAATATTGCCATTTATTAAATTAAAACTAGAATGATTGTATAACAATTCAAAATTTTCAAAACTTATTTAAAAATTATAACCCTCTTTAGAAAGTTAATCAAAATAAAGTTTATATTATTTTAAAATTATATGACCAGGTATGCAATTAAAAGCAATGTGACAATACATTTGTTTTTATGCATTCCGAAATAAAACCCAAATCTTTTTATAAATACAAAATTAAGTTTTCATTTACACACTCTTACTTCCTTTTTTCTTTCACTTAAAACAACATAACTTTATCAGATACGAGTATTTTAACATTCATTAATATTTAAATATATATTTTTTTATAAAGTACATTAAATTGCATAATGTTTGTCATTAAAGAACACAAACAATTTTTGAATGCCATCTGAAATACATAAACAGCAATGGCCAACATCAAAACCACAACTGTTTATCGTTAATGGTCTGTTTGATAAGAACAAATGGAAAATACTTTACTTCGCCATTAAAACAAAAAAACAACCGACATCAAAGTTATTGCGAAAATGCACAAAAAAAAGAATCTACCACAAATGTGAAAAGGACTTCAGGGACATAATAATTATCATGACTTTGAAAGTAAAATATAAACAAGTAATTGTGCACTTAATTGACAATATTTTAAAAATTTAAGTCTTAACGATTTTTTACAGAATAATAAAGAAATTAAATTAAGTAAATTTAGTTTTAAAATAATTATTAATTGTTATAACATAATTTTTAGACGGGCTATAATTCATTTCTCTTTTATTTATTTGTTTCATTCTGTTAAGGAAAAATAGTTTGATATTTTTATTTAATTTGATATCTTTGAACAAGTACAAGTAAATATCGCAGTAATATTTAAAGTTGGTTATTTTTTATAGAGGTATAGACCTTTTCAACAAGAACATTGTTTTGTAAACAAAAAAAAATTTTTTTTTGATTAAGATCAGTGATGGGCGAACTACGGCCACATCCGGCCCGCCGAGCGTTTAAAAAAAATTAATTACCAATTAAAAAATTATGCCCAAAAAATAAATTTACATTATGTTTTAAAAAAGATATAAATTGACAATTTTAGCCTAAAATAGCGATGTTTTCATATTATATTGTGTCCAAACTGCGTAGTTTTCTAGAAAATATTGCACACAAGAGAACAACAACTTTCCGATGCAATATTCCAAGAAGAAACATAAACATCATAAAACACTAACAACTAATATAGAAAACTGAATGTATAACATAACAACAACTATTATATGTGAGATTCTTGAATGTTCGAGGCAACATGCGCAACAAATATAAAAGGGCCAGCGATGGATTAATCAGCAATCAGTAAAAGTGTAAATCTCGTGACGTAAGGAATAAATTGTGAAGTAAATTTATAAAGTTTTATTTGTGTATTTAAAATAATACACTTTGTATTGTAAATACCCCCATAAATGTCAATCGAAAATAGAAAGAGAAAAATTGATTCGGAATGTCGAGTATTTCAAGAAGAGTGGACATGGAAGTACTTATTTATGGAATATAACCAAAAACCTATTTGTCTTATCTGCCAAGAACCGGTAGCTGTACTAAAAGATTATAATCTCGCTAGGCACTTTAATTCAAAACATCTTGGGCCGAAGTACTATAAAATGACAGATGAAGACAAGAAAGTTCATTTAGAGGAATTGAAAAGGGAAATATCTAGTCAGCAAATGTTTTTTAAAAATTAAAGAGGTGTCCAGCGATCATCCAGGTTAGCTAGTCACATTGATGCCTATAAAATAGCAAAAAGTAATAAACCCTTTTCTGAAAGAGAATTTATTAAGGATGTGTTAATTAGCATTGGAAAAGTATTATGCCCAGAAAAGTTAAAAGATTTCGAATCTGTAGGGCTGTCACGTGCAACGGTTACGGTCAAAGAATTGAAGCGATTTCTTCTAATTTAACCAATCAACTCGATGTACGTCTTAAAAATTTAAGTATTTTTCAGTCACTATGGACAAGAGTGTTGACAGGAGTGATACAGCCCAACTTCTAATTTTTATCAGAGGAGTACATGAAAACTTTATAATAACCGAAGAACTTGCTTGTTTGAGGTCTTTGAGAGGAAAGACGACAGGAAATATAATTTATGATGAATTTAGAGAGGGGATGGAATCTCTTAATGCCCCAATTTGCAAATTAATTAATTTAACAACTGATGGAGCACCTAATATGGTGGGAAAAAATACGGGGTTTGCAGGAGTTTATAAAAGTCAGAATCTTGAAAGCGAAACAATTTTTTTACATTGTATAATCCACCAAGATGTTCTTTGCAAGGCTGCCTTGGATATTAACCAGGTACTTAATATTATTTTAAAATTAATTAATACCATTCGAGCCCGTGGTTTGTTACATCGACAATTTTAAGAGTTTTTATCGGAAGTTGATCCAGAATTTTCAGATGTACTTTATTACACATGCCTTCTCGAGAGTTTGGAGTCTTCTCGAAGAAATTAAAGTTTTTCTAAAAACCAAAACTGAAATTTGGGATGAGTGGGAAATATTGGAGGATAAGATTTGGTGCATCGAGTTTGCTTTTTCACGGATTTACTCGAGCACTATAATAAACTAAACAAGAAGTTACAGGGAAAGAAATCAATTTATAGATGAAACTTGGGGCAGTTTGAGGTCTTTTAAATCTCAATTGTTTATATTTTCTAAATGTTTGGGAAAAAATGATTTGACTCATTTTCAAGACTTAATTCTTTGAGGCCTGTGAGTGAAGAGAAGTTAAAAGTCTTTTCACAATCTTTATTAAAACTGTATTCAGAATTTGGGGCCAGATTTGCTGACTTTAAAAAAATCCAATAATGCTTAGATATTTTTTCAATGCCTTTTAATGTTAATCCTGAGAATGTTCCATCTGATCTACAATTGGAAATTATAGAATTGCAATGTAATAATAATTTAAAACAGCTATTTTTAAATACAGATAAGCTTAATTTCTATAAATCCTTATCAAAAGATGAATTTCCAAAGCTAATTAATCATGCGCAGAATATTATGGAAATGTTTGCTTCCTCATATTTATGTGAACAGGCCTTTTCAGTAATGAAATGCAGAAAAAATTCAATAAGAAACCGATTGTCAGACGAGAGTTTATTTAATTTATTAAAAGTCCCATCCTCCCATCTGGAAGCAGAAATTATGTCAAGTCAGAAACAGATCCATGCTTCCCATACATCTGGAAAATCTTAAAATCATAATAAACCGTATCTTATACAATTTTTATGTTGTTTTAAAATATTACGTAATATAACTAATAAACTTTTAATTGAACAGCAACCCATAATTTTTTAATGAATGACCCTCTATGTTTTTTTTTTAATTTAATGGCTAGCTGCAAGATTTTTTTAAATTTATTGGCCCGCCCCCCAAAAAGTTCGCCCATCACTGAGTAAGATGATTTAAATTTTTATTATAGTATAATGCAGTAGTGTTAAACCACAGGATTTAGCTGGTCACTTAACTGCTGATTGTCGTGAAATTATGCAATTATCGGGAAATATGATTTGCAATAAATTGATCGTTGTTGGATTCTCGCGATTGCGTGATCAATATGATTACGTATTTCGAACCCCATCTTCGAAAAAAACGGCCCAATCACGTCTCCAGACCACATAGCGCACCATAATGTGACACGTTGAGCATGCAAAGGCTTCTCAGTAACCTCTCTATGATTTTTCAAAAGCCCAAATGTGGCAATTTTGCTTGCTAACATACCCTGACAAATAAACATGACCTTCGTCTGAGAAAATGAATTTTTTCAGAAAAATCAGCCGGTTGTTCCCGAATGAATTGAGCGAATCTATTGCGATGTGAATGGTAGGTTAGCTTAAAATCCTGCACCAGTTGAACCTTGACTTTAAAGTCAAATCCTTACTCAAAATTCGCCAAGTGGTGGTTTTGGATAACCCCAATTGTTGAGAACATCGAAGAATTGATAAATCTGCTTCAACACTGAGGCTCACGACTGCAATGTTTTCAGCTGAACGACACGGTCGATCACGCGTTGGTGTTCGCATATTTTGTATCGGGGAAGAATAAACCATGTGATTCAAAGAACATCACTTATGGGAATACCCATTAATTTTTAATCTTAGATATTGTTATAGTTTTTGAATTAATAATAAGTTTATTTTCTTTAACTACACAAAGTTGACACTACAGAACAATTTACTTAAGATGCGCGTCTTTTTTCAAGATGTTTATTATATTTGTTTATTACATTTGTCCATTTAAATTCTAGGAAATTTAAAAATCATCTTCTCCCTTTGTATCACATTTTGTTGTTGAAAGTTGTTTATTCGATGTATTGGCGCCTGTATGTCTGTGTGTATTTTTGTTTTTCTTTTTATGTTGATAAGGTTTCTGCTTGGGATTTATTTCAAAATATTTGTTGTTGTCTTTTGTAGAAAAGGTTTCTTATAAAACTACACAGATGGTAAACAGCATACATGTTTACTGTTGTCTTGAGCGTTTCGTTAGTAAACAGAAATTTGTTTGGCTTTTTTTGTCTTGCATTCCAGGCAGTTAGTAAACAGCATATCAAATTGCTGTTGTTTGTGTACAAAATTTCTACGCAGTTTGTAACTAGAAATTTTGTTGTTGTACCATAAGTTTTCTTTAGCAAGCTACGCAATTCGTAAACAACATACCCAGTAGTTCGCTTAATTGCTTAATTATTTTAATTTTAAAATTTAAGCAAGAAACATCCGTAACAATATTATTACTTTTTTTACAGCACCGATAAATACATATATTTTGTGTAACTTTCAGTTGTTTGACCGCATCAAAAGATAAAACCATATAACCCAGTTTAAGAGACCAACAAGGCCACCCTTTACGTATGAAGATGTGTTGAAAATGAAAATAACTTTTTAATATATAAAATATGCAACAAAAAAATCATATGTATTGTATGGGGACACAATTAAATTTTTTAAATTTTGAACTTTTTAAAATGGCACATAATAATTGAAATTTTTATTAATTAATAAATCAAAGCTGTTTCATTTTAAACACAAAAAATATTTAAAAAAAATACGAAATGACCTATTGTGTCTTTTACAAACTGCATAGCTTTTAAGGAATTATATACACCAAGTTGAAAAGGTACCTTCCCTAAATGGTGTTAGCAACAACGATATAAGATGATGTTAAATTATAATTTTCTTAAATGTCGAGAACAGCTCAAAACAGATGCATAAGCACATCGTTGAGTAAAGACCTTAAAATAATAAAGCATCTTTTAAGCGTTACATTAGTAAAGTTAGCGACATGTATTTTTGTGTGTATAAATCCGAATAAAAGTAAATTCATCGTATAATTTAATTTAAAAACTCTAAAATTTCGATTTATTATTTTGCAATAAAAGAACTGAAGACAACAAAACGTTTATTAAAGGAATAAACGTAACAGTATTTAATTTTTAATTTAGTCACTTGCCGGTTAGTATATAACTTTTATTTATGTATGCTTTTTATATATTTCATTTATTGAGTGTCCCTCGGCTATACCTTAAGCAATATTTTTAATGTTTATTGCTGAAATGTCAAAGAACCAGATTATCTGCTTATTGCATTGCTGACGCGTACAAACTAATTAAGTAAGTGGCTGCAAGCCGAAAAATTTGGCACTTACAGTCATGTATTTGTGTAGCCTGCTGTGGTGAATATGTTTAATGCATTAAGTAATATTTCATTATTTATAAAAAATAAATTCTTATGCTTTTTAATTTTTAATTTTGAGTCTGAAAACTATTTTAAGTTTTTTTGCATTCACAATAATTTGTAATGAATCAATTTTTGAGTCTTTAAACCCATAAGACATAATAAAAAAATATTAATGTGTTTAGTCACGGATGGCTCAACTTGAATTCAGCCATTTGCCCGCAAGTAGCACCTACATAGTTGTTCCAAGTGGCTGCCGTACATAAAAAAACACTCCAATCCAACATCACCCTATGTTGTCGTTGTTACCATCATTCAGCCCAGGCGCTCGTGTATTTTGTTTTGTTCTATGTTAGTTGGTTTTGTTTTCTGTTGTTAACTTGTTTGATAGAATTTCTTATAAGCATGTTGTTATTGTTGTTGTGTTGTGTGTAAAAGATTTCTTTAAAAACTTTGCAGTTTGTTAAATGCACAGTGGGTCATTAGCTTTCTTTTACTGTTAATTATATTCTTTTAAAATTCAATAAATCATCTTCGTAGCAATATGTAAAGATGTAATATATCAAGAAAAATAATTTTTAATTTAACATTAATTTTAATTTAACTTTAAATTCAATAGTATGAATATTAAATAAATTTTTAATTGTCATTAATCAATAGTGATATATTTTTCAATTTTACTTGACCTTTTAAAATTTATTGTATTTGTCACTATATTCCGCACTTTAATATCAATAAAAGAACACATTTCCATAGTGTGAGTTGTGCATATAATGCACTTTTTATTTTATTGCATATGAGATTCTGAATTACAGCATAAGCTGAAATATAAACTCATCCATACGTGAATGTGTAGATATTTTTGCACTGCAATGTAGTGCTGTCATATAAAATATGATAATAAATATGGATGTATAAATAGGCGATGACAGCAATATCAAAACGAGAGTATACTTTAAGGAAAATATAGTTATATGGAAAAATTCCTTATGACTTTCAGTGATTTTACAAATACCTTTTCAAATTCACATATATGACAGAAACGTGTTGTTGTTTTCGTCTTTTATGAGGAAGAATCCTAAGAGTAGTTTTAAAATCACCTGCTTGCTGTGTAAGCTGTCTCTCAAACGCATAATTTCTCTTTAGTTTTATTTAATGTTGAGGTTGCAAATACTGTAGTATTAAGCTCTTCACTTTTGTCTCTCAGTTTATACTTTAAATAGGAAATAGCTTTATATTTATTGACTATAATAAAATATGAAATTTAATTTCTATGGTAATAGATTGCGTATGATAATAAACATTTTTACTGCCACCGCAGTGAGTAAGTTGAGATATAAATGTGTTGCTTATATTAATTCGAATTGTTAATATTAAAATCGAATAATGTAGCATAAAATATCATGGATAAGGTTATTTCTTAAATAATATTAAGGTTTAAAAACTATATAACTAAGTCACCACAAAAGAGTTAAAGTATTATTTCGTTTATTTCAGATTAATTTTTAGTCGCTAAATATTTCAATCTTAAATTGTTCTAGATATCATAGATATACGAGATCTGTTAATTTAGTAATGAGAGTGATTATTAAAATTCTTTTTATTCAAATAAAATTACAATTTTATATTGTCATCCTCAAAATAACTTTCTTCTACAGCCATACAGCGATGGAGACGCTTCTTCCAATCCTCAAATCAGTGCTGGAACTCTGATACTATAATAGCCTTCAGCTGGTCACTTACAGCCATTTGAATATTTTCGATTATGGTTTTACAAATTCGGGAAGAGGAAAAGGTTGCATGGACTTAAGTCAGACGAATATGAAGGCTAAGGAGCAACAGGAATATGTTTAAAGGGCAAAAACTCGTTTATTCAAATTGTTGCGTAACAAGGAGCATTATCGTAATGCAGCACCCAGTTGTTCTTCTTGATGTTAGGTCTTACACGAATATCCCTTTTTCGAAGCCCTTCAACAATCTGCCAGTAAAAATATTGATTGACTCTTTGTTAGCGATTCCGTGAATTTCGAAAAAAAAAAAAAACAAATCAGCATGCATTTGATCTTGGATTTTGCCATCCTTACTTCTTTGGGCCATGGAGGGGTTGAAGTGTGCCACTCCATGCTCTGACGCTTGTTTTCTGGATCGTATTCAAACACCCAAGACTCGTCAGCGGTAATGAAACGTTCCAGAAAATTGGGGTCCATTTCAATAGAATGCAAAAAGTTAACGCACCTTTTCTTCCTGACGTACTTTTGGTCGTGCGAAATTTTATTTGAACGATTTATGCCCAAATATTTTCCATGCCCAATTAACTCGAATAGAGTCGACTCAAATAGAAAAGGCCTGAGTAGAACAGACTCGAAACGAATCGGCTTCAATGGAATGGACTGGAATAAAATTAACTTGAATAGAATCGACTCGAAGGGTCAACGCAAATAGAATAGGCTTGAACCGACTCCAATAGAATCGGTTCCAAGGGAATAGATTGAAACAGGATTAACTTGAACCGACTCCAATAGAATCGGCTCTAAGGGAATAGATTGCAACAGGATTAACTTGAATAGAATCGACTCGAATATAACCGACTGTAACAGAATCTACTTGAGTAGAATTGCTCGAATCGAATGGAATAGAATCAACTCAAACAGAATAAGTTTAAACAGAACCGGCTTGAATAGAATCGACTATAATGGAATCGACTGGAATAGAATCGACTTGAATAGAATCGACTTCTTTTTTTTTAAAAAGAGAAGTAGTACTTCAGACAACAGAGCCTATTTAGTCAAGTACCGTGCTACGTTCTTTAGGAAAGGGATAGAAAAGAGATGAAACAGGTGGTAAAAGTAGAAGGGTAGTCGGAAATTAACTGCCGTATAAGACAGCACAGCGACCAGTGACTATGCCCTCATCGCTGAGCAGCCCAACCGACAGTCAATTTTTATTTTTGTAGTAAAAAAACCCAAGGTCTTCGTTGGGAATCGAACCCACAACCACCATACTGACAAACTATTACACTACCTACTAGCCTACAGGGGTACCTAAATAGACTTAAATAGAATCAGCTCTAATGGAATCGATTGGAATAGAATCTACTTGAATCGAATAGATTGGAACAAAATGGGCTTGAATAGAATTGACTTGAATGGAAACGACTGGAGTAGAATCGACTTGAATAGAATCGACTTAAATAGAATCGGCTCGAATGGAATCGATTGGAATAGAATCTACTTGAATCGAATCGATTGGAACAAAATGGGCTTGAATAGAATTGACTTGAATGGAAACGACTGGAGTGGAAACGACTGGAGTAGAATCGACTTGAATAGAATCGACTTAAATAGAATCGGCTCGAATGGAATCGATTGGAATAGAATCTACTTGAAAAGAATCAAATCGAATAGAATCGATTGGAACAAAATGGGTTTGAATGGACTTGAATGCAGCCGACTGGACTAGAATCGAATTGAATTATATTCCACAACTCGTTTGCATATTTGACAACTGACCAAATACTCATGGCTACTTACATATATAAATCATATATCGAAAGTATTATTCCATTTTTGCAATTGGCTAAATAATTATTAGAAGATTGTTGTAGTTTTTTAAAAAAAGTTAACAAACTTTTATACGAGTATATGGATTTATTTTTAAAAACTAAGTACCAAACTCAACTATGATTTATATATGTATATGTATTTGTAAATGTACATAGAGGGCACACTAATTCAAGTTTATTTTTTCTTAATCAAACTTTCTTGATATATACGTTTTCGAAAACATGAACGTAAGTTTGTAAGTAATTAATAAAATAATCAATAGACAAGAAGTCTTCTGAAAACATATCATCATCTGTATCTGTACACACACATGTATGTGTGTACATATGTACATACATTTACGCTTATATAAACGCAGTGATGATTCTGCTTCTATCAAATAATCTATTTTAAGTTTTAAGAAGCCAAAATTCTATATCTGGGTCAGTAATTTATTTCCAGATGAACTTTATGCTTTGAATGAAAATGTTTTTAAATTAAATATTGACTTGAGTATAAGAAAATTAAAAATTGTTAAGGTGAATTAAAAGTTGGTTGTTTAAAAATTTGGAAGCAACTCTTAGATATCGGCGACAATTTTGTGAATATATTTTGTTGTTCAAATTGGTTTAAAAGATCAACATAAATTAAGAATGACACAGAATTTGAATTTTCTTCTATTATAAATTATCTTTGCATAGATGAAGTCAAAAAAGCAATTATCTAATTTGTCATTTGGCTACCAGAGAAACAGAGAGTTGGCAAAGTTTTATAAATTTTTGGCAACATTAAAGTCATGCTTTTTTGTTAGCATTCTCTTCACACACAATTAATATTTTAAGCCTCTTTGAGCAAGAAAAAAGTGAAAAAGTAAAACCAAAGTAATTATGCTAATTATTTGTGTGGCAACGCTAATTATATGCGGATAGAAAAAATCATACCGACATCAAACAGAAGTAGGATACGATTATAGCGTCATTTTTTTATAACATAGCAAAGCTAAACTAACACATCATGCAGAAAACTTTATTTTATGGGTGTTTTTGATTTTAGCTTTATTTTTATTTATATTACTTTTACCCAAAGTTTTGATTAAATCGTTGAACATTGTTGTGGTTCCAATACTTTTTTTTAGAATAAAAAAGAGTAATTTCCATTAAAACTATAAATGTAACATATTTGTTATATTATTTATTATATTACTTAATCGATTATCTTTCTACCTGCCGCATAAGTGTAGAAGTCCATGTGAAGAAGTGCATGTGAACTGCACCACTGTTTCATTCTCGACATACTGCCAGTTATTCTACAAATGATATATTCATTTGTCATGAACATCAATGGCAAACTAAACTGTGAGTTTAGTCACCAATGTTTTTATTTATTCGGAGGGACTTTCTTCAGATCTTTTACAACATTCCACACCCTCAAACCATTCACTGCGTTGCTCGTTCGCTTTGCATGAGGAGACATCGAGATCGTTGTGCGGTTTTTCGGCTGCCAGATTCTGTAAAATTTAAATAAAAAATGTGATATTGATTAACGGAATTCTATGATTTAAAAAAAATTTAAAAGCTCTGACTTTTCTACCAAAAATTTCTTTAGTCATGCATTTTTTTCTTAAAATTTTTTCCATTCATAAATATTCTATCAATAATTATCATCAGTCATAATTTGTCTACACTAAAACTTAATCAGTCATGATTTTCCTTAAAGAAAAGTAGCATCAGACATGACCAATCTGTGCAAATTTGCATCGCCCACGATTTTGCTGTAAAAAATTAATTTAGGCTTGATTTATAAAAAAAATTATGTCACGATTATTCTGTCATTGAAGTTCAATATCGTGTAGGCAATCGCATGATACCTTCTGATGGGCGCATTCATCACAAATTTGGCAGAACAGTAACTCAGTGATAGATCACCTGTATTCTTCGATCGATACCAGACCTTGCAATTTTGCTTATAATTATTATACTATTGGGCATCCCTATGGGCTGCGAATCCTAGAAGAGTTCTGGAATATTTTCATTGCTTTTTCGAGTTAAAGAAACAGCGCCTTCAATGACACAGTAAATGTTTTCTTGGCTTTTAGAACCCTAATTAAGTTATAGATGACTAGAAAATTTTAAATTTAAAGTTTCTTCTTGGAATTTATTTTAAGATAATTGTTGTTGCCTTGCATGTATAAGTTTTCTTAGAAACCTACGCAGTTGCGTGTATAAGTTTTCTACGCAGTTTGTAACTAGAAAATTATCGTTGTCTTGCGTGTATAAATTTTCTTAGAAAACTATGCAGCTAGTAAACAGCATACTCAGTTTTTTCGTTTAGTTTTTTAATTTATTACGTAATTATTTTCTTTTAAAACTTAATCAAGACACATTCGTAACAATATTTTTATAAATTGTTGTTCATGAGCATTAAAATTAAATTTTAACTAATTTTGTTTAAAATATATTTTCTGTTTAACAAAACTATCTGTTTTTAACAGATATTCAAACATATTGAGTTGAAATATGACAGAAATCAGTGTCATATAATGGTAAAGTTATACTGTTTGTCATGTGGTTTAGTTGGGTGCATGTCGTGCATGTACATACGTTTTAATTCAAATTTTTACAGAAAGATTTATGACATATTAACTAACTTTTACTGTCTGCATAGTTCACTAAAAGTTTTAGTTGGTTTGCGGTTTGTCATAAAAATTTCCTCTTTTTTTGTCATGTTACATTTTTTTTATATTTTATATACAAAACTTTTATTAAATGGATTATCAAAATAATAATTTCGTTTTTGTAATAATAATTTAAAGCTTGAATTACAAATTGAATTTATCAAAAAGAAGAATACTATGGAAAATAGATTTTTTATTTTTTTTAGTTTGACTTACTGCAGCTTAGATTGGGAGAGTTTACTTAAGAAAATAGCAACAAAGCAGTAGTAGCGAGTTACTGGTTTTATTGGAAGTCTTTATGGCTTTTCAAGAGGCTGACTGGATTTTCAATTTGGAACTTATAGCCATTTTCTTTCTTGCTAGTGAATCCTTATAATAGCTAGATTATCAAAAGGTTCCTCCACTTAAATTGTATAATAAAAATAAAATGAACTTTCGCTTGCAACGTTACTTGGCTAAGCATACTTCAATAATCTGTAGATATTTTCTATGTCTAAAATAAATTAAATTAAATAATAGATAAAAGTTTTGCATAATTTTGTTGTCTTTTGGCATCTAAAGAGTTCGCAATCTAACGTTTTTTTTCAACTAGTTCTTATTTCATGAATGCTGACAGCTCATATTTGATTTGACAGATAGTTAGTTTTATCCATCCGCTGAACGAATATGGTTGTGTATACGCTTGAATTACACTTCGCTAAGTGGGTCTGCTGTCGACTTACAGAAGATGCCGATTTTGACATTGAAAAGTCGACGCACCCAAAACGAGTCACTGAACGAATTTTTGTTCACAAAAATTGAAGAGGAGGATATTGGCAACATTTGGTTTCTACAGGACGGCGCTACGTGCCACACAGCTGAAGTTGTGTAATTTTGTTTATGGTATTTAAATCCAAAAAAAATATTTGGTGGACCCTATACTTACATATGAAAAGTTCTTGTCAAATTTTATGACCAATGTCCATTTATATATTATATATATATTATATATATATTATATATAGTAAATTCATAGTCTTGTTATAATCTATATATTGGAGAGTAGCGAAGTGTTCACTCACTGTTCATGCATGTGTGAATATGTATATTTCATTTTTAGTCGCTTCTTCTCATACATGTGTGAGAGACTACAAAACATTTTGTGTTTTCTCATTTCTCATGCGACGATTTATTTTTTTCTTTCTATTCATAAGTGAAAAAATGAGAAACAAACAAGTGTTCATTTTTAAATATTTACAATTTTCATAATTTTTCATAAATGAAAAGATCGTAAAAATATGTGCGTTAAGCATTCGCGTACATAAATGCATATATTTGGTAATGTGCAATTGTCGGCGTATGCAGAAAAAAATTTTTTTTTTTTATTTCTTTTAGAATATATTGCAAAATTGCATTTTGAGTTAATATACATTTTACGGTAAACTGCGATCGTAGGTAGAAAATTTTTTCACGTTCATTTATGAGAAATTTTATAAAATTTCAACGATCATAAATCAACATATACATTTATTAAAAAGAATATTAATGAGAAAAAGCTAATTTATCATTCATCACATATGAATAAGACTAATAATTCTTGTTGTTCGCATTCATGTATGAACATAAGCAGAACATTTTTTGTTGTTCGTTTATGAGCGTGAAAAATAAATATAAAATTTTAGGTCTCATTTATGAAAAATATCATGAGTGTTGATTTTTGAATGTTCATAAATGAAAATTTCTGAACCCTGATATATTGTGTAGGCATATACCGTTCATAATTAAGCCTTAGCCGTACTCACTTATGGTCTAAAAATACACTTAAAAAGTCCACTCATAGGCTGGCTTAGTTTGGTGTTAGTTATGCCAATGGCTATGTACTGTTTATTAATTGTTTAACTGCACTCTAATAGTAGTAGTACCAAATACAGCCCATTCCCATTTCTATTATAGTGGCAGTGTAATTTACAATATTTTAATAGAATTATCATATTTTAGGTCAAGTAGCCAAGTAGGATTACCCGCTATCGGAATATTTTTTTTTATTACTTTTATTATTGTTGCAGTCTATTCATATGTTCGTAATAAATCTGTCAACATATTGTTACGAATGTGTCTTGCTTAAAATTTAAAATAAAATAATTAAGCAATAAAGCAAACTACTGGTTACAAACTGCGTAGAAGTTTTTACACACACAACTGCAATTTGATATGCTGTTTACTAACTACCTGGCATGCAAGAA
The DNA here is from genome assembly GCA_030448955.1 of Trichopoda pennipes. Classification (NCBI taxonomy): domain Eukaryota; kingdom Metazoa; phylum Arthropoda; class Insecta; order Diptera; family Tachinidae; genus Trichopoda; species Trichopoda pennipes. Next base: position 78,101 of record JASKUP010000011.1, on the reverse strand, counting down.
AAAAATACAAGTATGATGTTTATCATCTAAGCGCGCAAGACAAAAAGTAATTTTACAACAACAAATATACATGTTGTTTACCATTTGCGTAGTTTTCTAAGAAACCCTTTTTTACAAAAGCAACAACAAATGTATTGAAAGAAATCCCAAGCAGAAACCTTATCAGCATAAAAACAAAAACAACTATACACACAGACGCCCACACAACGAATAAACAACATACAACAACAAAATGAGATACAAAAGGAGTATAAGATTCTTAAATCTACTAGATTCTAATTGGACAAGTATAAATAGGTGAAGCGTCCGAACCTCATCAAGTGAAGTGTTATAAATTTAAAAATCCTAAAAACTGGTGTTATTTATTTTGCAATAAAGAACTCACAACAAAGCGTTTATAAAAGGTATGAACGTAACAATATTATTGTTATCATAGTCTATTCGTTGTCTAGTTGAAGCTTGTTCAGTCCTTCGACAATGATAATTGCTAAACAGAGCCTTGCTCCCATCTATAATTTTTATCTATTTATAGCCATTGTTAATCAATTAAAATTATGTTATTAGTCGACGCATATATTCCATTTACTTCTTTCCGTAATGCTACAGATTGCAGCAATCTGATTTTTGAAAATTTATTTTAATTAATTACAGGGAAAAACACATTCAATGTAAATATATCACTTTTATAACCTTCGACCTTCTCTGTGTTTACATCAACTTCAATTTGCAATATGTACGTGGTTCAGCTAAAATAAGTTTAATATCACTGGCTTATTTTTTTTTCAAATGGTTCTAATGGTAAATATACTTAGGCACCAGCATGTGGCTCAGATTTAAGGAAGAAATCTTAACAGATGGTATGATTCCCTGAATAGAGCAACATGTTTGAGGCAAATATTTCTGCCGATATTAAAAGCCCCACAGATTGCATCTGAACACGTGCTGGGAGGCTAGGCTCCTTTGTAATGTCAACAGACAGGTGACGTTTAAGGGGCATAGTGTCAAATCAAGGCTGGTAAACGAATGCAAAAAAGCTTTCGATATACTAATGGACTATTATAGAATTATATTTAGTTGCGTTTCGGGTCAAGATTTGAATCGGCGCAGACTACGGAAAGAGTAAAAATGGTGAAGCCACTAAATTGCCACTATTACAGACTTCTGGGTAGTAGGAAAACTAACCACTACTGGCTGGCTAGGGCTGGCTTGAGCAGGTATAGTATTCCTGATGAGTGCAACATATTCTAGGCAAAAATTGCTATTGATAGTAAAAGCCACTAAAATTGTGTTTGTGTAAGTGCTGGGAGGCGAGGTTACTTTGTATGTCAACAAGCAGGTGACGTTTATAATTGTTAAGTGGCGTGAAGTCAAATCAAGGCTGATAAATGAATGCGAAAAAACTCTCGATAAACTAATGTACTAGTAAAGAGTTATATAGTTTATTGTGTTTTGGGCCAAGCTTGAAATCGGCGAAGCCACTATTACAGGCTTCTGTTTAATTAGGTAGTAGGGGAACTAACCACTACTCGCTGGCTAGGTAAGTTAGCAAGATCTACGAGCTATTTGGCCAGACCTGGACTAGCGATCCTACCAGTATTCTTATATTTTTATTGAGTAATTTAATAAATAGTACTTTTAATAGAGAAAGGTTAGCTGACTTTTTCATTTAAAATTGCTTCGCCACAACCTAACCGCATCATTAGCTTAGCAAGCCTAACTTATCGCACGTTTAGTATAAGAAAAACTACTTTTAAAGAAGTAAAAAACTAAACATATTAATTAAATAATTTTTCAAATCTAAAAGGAAGATAAAACATTATTAATTAATTAGTTCGGCTTAAGTTATTTATTTTAATATAATTAAATAATATAATTAAAGTAATTAACTGAAACAATAAAGACGTTCAACTGCGAGTTTTGTTAATATTAAGTTTTTTAGCTCCTTTTTCAAACGGGAATTAAATTGAGGATTATTGATGTTGGATATATTCTTCAAAACATCAGGCGGTAAGTTAGATCCAAGGATATTGTCTACCGAGTAACTGTAAATTGTACATTCGCTTAAAATCTGGTTGTGTTGTGTTACAGAGTGGACACTGCGAAGGGACTTTTCGGCTAAAGTTATTTAAAATTAAATAAAATTTTTAAAATTATTTACAATTTTTTCATTTTTATATTGAAACTTAAAATTGAAATTTTATTCCAAATAAAATATAAAAATAATATTACGAAAACTCTTACTTTATTTCGTTTTGTAATGCTTAATGCTTTTGAAAACATACGATAATTTCTTTTTGTGGTTTTGCACAATCTTTTACCAAATAATATTATGAACTTGTATTTTTTGTTATATTTTGTATTGTTACATTTTCTAGTTTATTTTTTTTTATATATTTTATTTTGTTTGTTACTTATACCTTTTTTCTGTTATTTGTAACAATTTTCAGAATTGCAGTATACACGTATTGTGCAATTTGTATACATACAAATGTAAATTGTGTATTACATATTAATAGATAAATATGTATTTGTGTAGTTTACCATAAGTATAAGACTTAAGACCTTCTTATTCTCTATCACGTATGGGATACATTTTAACTAAATATATGAATATAAAATATGCTTTTATAATTATAAGATTATTCTTTTTGATTTTCTTTACAAGTTAAAATATATCGTTGATACTGTTCTGTTAAGTTGAAAGTTTCGGACGCTGAAACTATAGCAGATGTTTTCAGAATTAACATTTTTCTCTAGGCCATTTATTTTTTTTATTTTGGTTGGACTATCAGCTAAATAAGAGATAAATATATATGAAGTAGAATATCGATAAAATGATCTTCATTTTTTATTATTGTTTGGATACTCTCTTACTGAGCGTATGGCTAAATAAATGTTGTTCAATAAAAGAAGATTTGTTATTAGCTAACTTTATCAAGCCGCAATAAATGCAAAACATTATCTGCATTTTTTCAAGAAGTAAGTTGCCAAGATGCCGCCTTTATAAAATCTCCACGAAGCCATAATATAATCCAGTTTTAGTGATAATAATAACCGGGTTTTATGAATTCAAAATACGAAAGCTTATAGGATTATGCACCCCGAATACGAAAACTTATATGATTAACAATGGAATCATAGTGATAAGAAAAATTTTGTTCGGAAAATCAACAGAAGAATACGTCATTATGCAATAACAAATTTAAATAAAAAGATAACTTATTAAAATTAGTTTTTGACTTACAATTAAATAATTTATCTTTTTAGGAGAAGCAGATCCATAAAATATTATTTAAACAAATTTATTTTTTATATAGAAGAGTTTTTGAGTTGTGTAGTTTTTTTGTGTGTTGTTTCAACGAAAACTCTCATTTGATCAATTTGTCTTGAGATATAAGACTCTTGAATTTTCTATACAAAATTTGGGGTAAAATCCATTGATGAGCTATATGAACATTAGTAAAATGGTCATATGGATATGCTTTCCCCCACAGTAATACATATCAAATATATTTTTTGAATAAAGGAATCTAACACAATTTAACACAGGTTAAAATAATATTTAACTGTTGTTTATAAATAACGATTTTATTTTTCAAATCGCTCCCTAACAATATGAATCGTATGGTAAATTATTACCAAAATTTATATTCGTTAATGCCATTTCACAAAAACTTTCAAAATTATTTCTTTTCCTTCACAAGTGTATGCATTGTTGAAAAGAATAAAATACAGATTTTTATTAAAAACTATAAAATTTTGTAAATCTCTAATGTTTTTCTATGTACACTTAAGAAAAACAAAAAAAAAACATATTTTTGCTTCACAACTTAACAATTGTCTGCTATGAAAATAGTTTTCAAACATATAAAGGATTCTTCTTTGTAGAGGTATAAAAAGGTAAATTGGCAAACACTATTTTAACTGGCGGTTATTTTATCAGCTGTCAAGTGATTATTTCTAGTTTGCCTTGGCATTTTAAAAGGAATAGGCTTACGCCTGAACTCCCCTGTGCTGGAGCTACAGCAAGTTTGCCGTTAACCACGATTTCTATAAACGGATTTAATTTAGCGATGAAACTCATTTTTATTCGAATGGATACGAAAACAAACAGAAGTGTCGTGTTTGGAATGATGATAACTCTTAAGTGTATGTTGAGACACTGTGATGATAATCCTCAAGTGTTTGTTGACACACTGTGATGATAATCCTCAAGTGTAAGCTGAGACTGTCATATCCAAATAAACGGGCTATTTGGTGTGCTTATGGACTAGTGGAATAATTGGTTCCCATTTCTTTAAAACTGATGCTGGTCATACTATGACATTCACTGGTGACACATTAGAGCCATAATTATTGACTTTATTATTTATCACTGGAACAAATGCAACGTGCAGGAGGTGTGGTGTCAACAAAACGACGCAGCAGGTCACAAATGTCGTCCTATAATTGATTTAATAAAGGACACTTATAGTAATCGCATAGTTTCACGTTGAGGACCCGATCACAAATATGGGAAAAAGTTATTGAAAATTGAACCTCCTGACTATACTATGGCTGAGCCAGTTGTGGTAATCATATGTCAGAAGTCATATTATATAAATTATAATGCCAGAAGGCTAACTTTGGAATACAATAAAATTCATGTCAATTTAAAAAAATTCATCTTTGTTTTATTCCATTTAAAAATTCTAGACCTCCACAAAAACACCCTATATAAAACACCCTTAGAGTTTGTAGCTTATATAGAATAAACTTTTTCTTTTATCGTAATTTTCTGCAGACGATATAAGTCCGTTGTGTGAAGGATAATATATATGTATAATAAATTTTTGAAACAATTTCGAGCTGTTATTGGCGGTTAAGATATTCAAAGAACTTTAACAAGATGTTGAATTTTTGTATTTGTGTTTGTTCTTTATGCTACGAAGATGATTTATTAAGTTTAAGTTAAGAAAATAATTATCCGTAAAAAACACAGATCCACTGTGGCTTTTACAATCTACGTGGTTTTCTAAGAAATCACATATACACAAGACAACAACAACAGCAAGCATATAAGAAATTATACGAAATAACATAAACAACAGAAGAAAAAAAAAACTTAACACAGAACAAAATAAAAGCAGGCACCTAAAGTGAATGATAATAGCAACAACAATATGGATTGATGTTAAAGTGTATATCCTGTATATGCCGAAACCTTTTAAAATAACTGTATAAGCACCACTTGCTGGGTAAATAAATTAAATAAAATTGAGTCATCGTTGAGTAAACACAACAAAGTTACCATCGTGTTTATTTTGTATGTAATAAAAGTTACTAAATCGTTTAATTTAATTTAAAACTCTAGGGTGTTCTGTTATTATTTTGCAATAAAATTACTCAATGTAACAAAACGCTTATTAAAAGGAGTAAACGTAATAATTTGAACTTTAAGGTAAAATTTTCTTCACAATTATCGTATTTGAAAATATGGTAAGTTTTTGTGCAACACACTTTTTATATTTCTTCCAAATAACAAGCAAAAATATAAAAATTAAATGTGAACCAAAATATGATAGAATATTTCTTATGCCGTATAAAGATTTACATGGTTAAAGAAAGACACAAGTAGCTGATGAGATGATGCACAGTGGTTTGAAAATCATTTTTGTTTTTTTGTTTAATAAATTGGTAGCTCACTAACTATTTAAGATATTATAATAAAATTTACAAGGTCCAAGAACAGCTGCTTACGATTGGATACCTGGGATAACGAGAGGCTTCTGTGGGCAATGTTTCATGATTCAGTTTTCAACAAAATATGATTATATTACATATTATTATTGCAAATTATGTTTTATATTTCTTTCTTTACTTTATATTGTAATAGTCATGTATAAATTAACTTTTTTAACACCTTGTTTATGTGCATTTTAAGTACGTTTACATACACAACTAAAATTACGTTTGCTCACCAACCCATGTAATATTTCATTACAGTTTTTTGACAAGTCCTTTAAACTTAAATAAATTGTTGCAAAATCGTACGTACGCAGAAACTTTTGCTTATGTGAGATATTTTTGTTTTCATAAAACTTTAAGTTGTTTTGTATTGCAGAAGAGTGCATAGGTGTTGTGTGTATACAAATGTGATTTATGCAGGAATATTTATAAAAAGAATTATAAATTCAATTTGTATGCATATGCATATTGTTACACCAGTAATCTTGTTTGTAGAATTTCATTCTTTAAATGTTTTATTGTAGATTTATTTTATTTTCCTTTATAGTTATTTGCTTGCTTGTACATAAACAACATTTTTTTTAGGTACGTATAGCCATGGAAACAGTAAACGGGAAAGGATTGAATACATACAGATATTATGAAATATTCTGGATTTAGTGAAATGTTAGTGTTATGAATGTATTAACACACTATGTATTATAACACACAATTTATATGAATATAATTAATAAATAAATTATTTAAAATATATTTGGGGAAATTTCTCACGCAATTACTGAGAAATTTCGCTGAATCGACAATTACATGGTATTAATACATGTGCTTCTGCAAACGGCTTGACTATAAATCCTTTCAAGTCTAGATGCGTCGTTATGCAGAAGAGACTTTCACGATTCATAATTAGACCTGACATTTATATAGGCAATCAAAGAATTGAGATAGTTTCATACGCTAAGAATCTGGGTGTTTTCTTTAATAGTACTGATCATATTAATTACGTATGTGGTCGTTCAACGTCCTTGCTGAGAACAATATGGTCAACACGAGATTATACCCCGTTGAGAATTATAATACTAATTGCGAAAACGTATTTGATCCCTGTATTGTTATACGGATGTGAACTCTTCGCCAGCTGCGACTCAGTCAGTAAAAGGAAGCTAATGGTCACCTTTAACAACGTTGTTCGATATGTGTATTGTTTGGATAGACGTTCTAGAGTTTCAATGTTTTCGAGAGAATTGTATGGCGTCTCCTTTTGCAATTTGCTTAATGTTAGGGTATTAGTTTGTTTGCATAAAATAATATACACACACCAGCCGGATTATCTTAATAGAAGATTAACTTGTGCAGAAGGTTGTAGAGGTAGGAGAATAAGGACAGTTGGGTACAGGAGCTTAGTGTCAAAATGGCATTTCTATATATTTGCAATATCTCTCTAGAATTCGATTCATCATAAGTTACAGATATTATGTAACTCAAAAAAATTTAAAAATGATATTTTGAATTTTTTTTTCTCGGCTTTGATAGTATTTATTGTTTTGTTTATGTAGAATTGTTTGGTGTTGTTCGATTTGAATTATTATATTTACTCAAATTATCTTCCATTATGTTCCATTTTAATACATTTTATTTTAATTTTAATAATTTTAACATTAGTAATTTTGTAATTAATTCAGTTCCACACTGAAAAATAAGACTAAAGGTCTTGTGTGTGGGATGATACGTATGAATAAATAAAATAAATAAATAAAAAATAGTAATTGGTGATTTGTAACACTGGCCTTTTGAATTTTTTAAATTCTTGTTCACAATTGTGTTATTCATATCCCTACTGTTTTCAAGCAGCAACTTATCAAGTGTTAATATTGCTTAATTTTAAGCTTCATTTAGAGTCATAGGGTGACTTTACTTAAATTAGATATAGCTTTTTTAAAAGCCTACTAAATTGCGCTTCGAATGAAGTCTAGCTTATTTTAATCGGATAAAATGGCACAGTTTTAGTGAATTCAAATTAAATTTTTCTAATTATTTCATCAATTTTTGTCATTCTGAAGCTATTTTTCAATAGTAACCTTACCACAGTTCAATAATTCACATCAATAGTCCATTTAGTTTTAAAAATCTTATAACATTTTGCAACGATAATGCTTACAAAATAAAACTAATCAATAATATTCTGAAAAATCCTTTATTTAAAACTTATCGGTACACATAAGAATAACATATACTCCCTCTGTTTGATTTTAAGTTTCGGGCCATAAGATAAAACACCCTAAAACTCTTTAAAATATCTTCATTCGCTCTGAACTCATTATATTTCTTTTACGCATACGGATAAGGTTCTCATTGAACTAAACAACTAAACTGTGAGGCAAGTGAACCTGTACTCCATATTTGTCTGAAATGTGTTTTAAAACTTAATCAATTTGTCTTAGTTAATGAGGTAACATTGTTGATGCTTAAAGGGCACATAAGCACAGCTGAGAATAAAGTAGCACACCAATCAGCAAAAGTCAGATCCACTGCAAATTTAAATGAATTAAATGAACCCAAAGAAGTGTTGGATAATGGCTTAAAGTGGGCCGGAGTTCTTTAATGGGAAAATTTAAACCTAAAAAGGTGGAACGTTTCTAAATATAGACAAAGGCGAATAGTGCTTAAAAAGAATTTTGGCAGGAAGGCCAATAAGGTACTCATATAAAATGACTTAAATTGATTAACTGAAAAATCATTTATTTAAAAATCAGTATATATAACAAAAACTAAGAACCAGTATGGCACCCGTTTGATTGTAAGCTCTAGGGCTTAAGATAAATACACTGACACTCTTCACCATACACTTATTCTAAATTTATTATAAATTTCTATTTGGTATACGGATAAGGTTCTCATGAGACCAAATAATAGTTGGTTATAAAACTTGTGAGGCAAGTGGACGTATACTCCATATTTGTGTTCTAAAACTATATAAATGTGCCTCGGTTAATGAGGTAACTCTGAAAATTCTTAAATGGCACATAGGCACAGCTGGGAATAAAGTAGCACACCAACTAGCAAAAGGCAGAATCACTGCGAATTTTAGTGAATCAGAACCCAGATTATTACTGGGAAATGACTTAAAGCGACCGAGGGTTATTTAATGGATAAACTCAAACTAAAATAGTGAAGCGATTCTAAAACATACTCGAATATATAAAAGGTGCATATATAAAGTATAAATTTCCTAAAGCAATTAACTTCATTAGTTACAGGTCATGTAATCATTAAATATCATCTAGCCAATATGAAAATCGAAGAAAATATTACTTGCAGAGGGTGCCTGGAAGAAACTTAGGCAGTGGCGGACCTTATCTGTGTGCGCATTTGATTGCGCAAGGCTTGAGAAAAAATAATTAAATCTGAATGCCATGAGGTATCTAAGATCATATGTTAGCAACTAATAAGGCTGTATGACGACAAAGAAGACAAGACAAGGCTAGACTGGTGATACCATGTGACTTTATGAAAGCAAGGTTTTTCCTTAATTAAAAATCGGTTTGACTGTAATCATTGTGGCTGAAAGGAGGATGGAAAAGGAGCATTAAAGACGCGATTTTCTTCAATTTTACCCCCACATTATTAATCATAATAATAGGCCTAAGGCTGTTTGTTTGTTTGTTTTGTATATATATTTTAGAAAATTTAATTGCTATTGTTTTTTATTATCTGGACAAAGGCCGCATTAAAAAAATATATTATTATTTTTATAATCAGCAGCCGTTAATTATTTTTTATTATAAATATTTTGGCTGTAATCCAAAATTACTTCTTCCTTTATTATCGTTTTTACAAGCTTTTTAAAAATTGCTTAAGCGAAAAAATTATTAAAGTAATAAAAACAAGGACTTATTACATAGATATTTTTGATGCAATTTCCAATTTTTAATCTTTAACAAAAGATTTTTTTAAGACGAAATTTAATATTAACCGAAAACATAATATTATCTTTCAACATCAGATTTTCTACCCTTAAAATAATATTTTAAGCATGATATATATAACTACTTAAAAATATTTTTCTTGTTTCTTTCTGATGCTTAAATGCTTCTTTGTGCATGTGAAATGTGTATAAATAAAAATATATATGTAATTATAAAATTCATTAGTTTTTTATATGATTTATGTCAAGTTTTGTTTACATAATATTTAATTAACATTTTCTATTATTTCCAGGAAAAAACTTAAAATTGAAAAATGGAATTTATACTCACAAAATGCTACTCATACTCATATAACTATAATATCTGACGCAGACAATGATGATATGGTTGTATATACTGCCACTCTAAGACCAAAGGGCTTATCTAATTTTTATACGAAAATGAGATTTTCTTAGTTGGAGAAATGTCAGTAACACTCTCATTACATTAAAGCATTTTAAAGGACTTTATAAAATAGTCCTAGTAGCAAGAAGTGATAAAAATCATAAAATTGAATAAAATTATTGCGAAAATTTCAAACTCTGTTGCTGCACTTGTTGAAAATAATTATCAGTCACAAATTTTGAAATTATTAAGAAATTTTATCATTACAGTTACCAATGAATACTAATTTTATAAAAATTTTCGTATAAAATAAATGATCAGTTTGATTTGCAATCATATTTTTTTTTGAAAGGTTATGGGTCCAGCATGCTTCCACTGTGCCACTCTGCTAAATGTGGGTTTTTAAATTGTTGTATCAAAGCAGCGATTAACATGAAACGGTCGCTGACGAAAATGGTGATTTGGTTTGCAAACTTAAATGAAACATCTATGGTCTTAAAGAAACTGCGAACTTATAAAATAAGGCGCTTAATTAATCACTGATTGATGGAAGTTTCAAACAAAGAACGTATTAGTTTACATAAATGACTTAGTGGTTGCAGCTCAAAATGCTATACAAATGAGAAATGTCTACAATGTCCTAAATAAGAAGTTTGAAGTAAAAAATCTTGGTGCTATTTCCCAATATCTTGGTATTAGATAATAATAAAGGACAAGTTTAACTACTGAATAGGATAGAAGCAATATATTGATAAAATGTTAATACGTTTTAGTTTACAAGATGCAAAATGTTCAAGATATCACCTTGGCTCATTATACGGAAAGAATGATGCTGAACTACTCTTATCAAATGACGAGTACCAAAGCTTAGTCGATTCTTTGCTGTACATATATGTAAATACACGTTGTGATATCTCGGCGAATATTTCGATACTAGCAAGGATAACGAACACTCGAACCCTGGAGGATGTGAGTGAGTTGAAACTTATAGCTAAATATTTAAAGGGAACATCAGAAATCTATTTATATAAAAATAAGTCGGGTTTTCCTTCCTGACGTTATAACTCCAGAACTGTGTGATTAGATTTAGATTTACATCTGCGCCTGGCCATGAAGCCTTAATCAGATGGTGGACCAAACCACTGCATAATTTGGAACGTCATGCTCGTCCTAGGAAGCCGAAGCTATAATTCTATGCAACAGAACTTTCTAGTTGCAACTTCGATGATTCCAGAGCAGGGCTGCAAATCATCACTCCTTGCTTTAGAGTTTGCGACTTTCCAACTCCTGTCCAGAACACATGTCTAGCATGCTCACTGGATCTGGGAATATTTTACCAGGTAGGTGTTATTAAAGGTGAAATGAACCCGGCCACCATAGAACCATAGACTGTTATGGGGCCGCGAAACCACAACCACCACGATACTCCCATATAGGGGCCAACCTCAATAATCAGTCAGAGAAAAGTTAAATGTCTAAAGAGACAGATAACAAACTCTGCGGCTTACTGATTCCCTTGGAAATAAAGTGGAGTTTCCAGTTGTACCCCTGCTGACTTCAGGGTACTGGGCTCCCCTTTTCCCCCAGTTGCACAGGTCTAAGTTGTTGCTATCTCCAAAGACCATATATATTTGCCCCCGGGGCGTCTATAACTCTAGAACGCACGAACTAATTTCTGCGGCTTTTGTATTCGTTGCAAAGGTCTCAGGCTCCGTGAGGTTTATAGCAAATAAAAAATTCAGATGGCGCCGATGCGCTATACATTGTTTGATAGCTACTCATGCGCACGTGAAGTTGAGGTTAAAGTTATTGTTTTCCTGATAGTTCAATGGGAAACCATCTACTCAATCACGCGTCATGTTTACGAGTTGGAAAACCATCCGCTTTGTTTGTGTTAACGTCAGACCAAAAAACAAAAAATGTGCTTTACCAAGGAGCACTTCAATGAAACGGATAATTTGCGGACACGTATAACGCTTCGTTTCAGTATTTACTTTGGATTCACTTTCATTTTTTACTCAGAGTAGTTCAACTAAATTTCACTTCATTTTTTTAATCGAAATGAATTCATTACTGTTGTGCAATGAAACAAAATTTTTCCTTTTCAAATATAAAACAAAAAAAAATAATTTGTCTTCATATTTTAATTCCCAAACGGAATGTTACAAAAAACGAAGCCATCTGGTGGCGAAAAGCAGTTCACCGGGTTCGCTAGTGTATTATAAATTTGAATGGTAGATCCTCGTATCACAACCAATTATTTGGCTATGCAGATGTTAATTATCGAACTCTAGTTACATTTTTACATTTAATGATAATGCAGTTAGCTGAGTTTGCAAAAAATAAACTAGGATTTCGTTATCAACAACAGAAGCAGAAGCTGGAAATTGGGGTCGAAATGGTTTATCTGATCTAACATGTCCGCAAAGACAATAGAAACTGCTTATTTTAATTAAAAGATGAGAATTTATGCAATCGATCCAAGCATATAGATGCAAAATATCATTTTGTAAAAGATTACGAAAAGAAGATAATTACTTGTGTATATTGCCCTTTTGATAAGATGATTGCTGATATGCTAACTAAGGCTTTGCCAACTTCACAACTGAAAGTATTTAGACTGAAATCCAATGTTTATAAATTTTGTAATTATAAATATAATTTTTGATTATAGTTACCCTTGAATTATAAGTTTTCGTAGACTTCAATTTTTATTATTAAAAATAAATTTTAAACAGTCAGTTTGATTTGAAATCATTGTTTTATTTTTAAAAGCGCTTTTTAGGCTCGGAAGGGCAATTTATTTATTCTTAAGTTTTATATATTTGATATAAAAGCTATTTTCCATTATTCTAATAAAAGACAAAGAATTTTTTCTTGGTGAAGCCACTTCCACTAGGTTGCAGTATATATATATATATATATATATATATATATATATATATATATATATATATATATATATATATTCTACATTTTCGAGAAGAAAATGTTTTAAAAACTAACTTTAAATTATTTTCAACGCTTTTGATAAAGATGAGTGATATTTCAGAACAGTGACTGAATTAATAAAATAATCGGTATTCAATATCGATACACCTAGTTCTTTTCTATTTGTAAAAGTACATGTTAAAATTTTGTTTTGCTTCGAGCTAAGATACATATATACTGTTCTCACCTTCGTTCTATTATAAGTTAAAAACATTTTTATGCGTGTTCTTGTTTCCATTTATAAGTGAAAGCAATTTTAAGGTAATCAGTTAATATTTTTTTTATTCTTTACTATCATCACAGCATTTTAAAATATAATAAATTCTTTTACAAATGTTATATTTGAGATTTTACTAAAAGTATTTCAGCAAATAAGTTCACTTGATTTTAATTAAAATTTACTTATTTACATATAAAGGGTGTTTTTTTAAGCCCGATAGAACTTGAAATTGTAAAAAATAACACAAAAAATTAAATTGTAATCAAAATTTCTTTTTTATTCGAAGGATCAATAGGTGACATTAACATTTGAAAATGATTTCGGGCATACGAGCACCGCGGCTGTTCTTGACGAAGCGCATTCGGGACGTCCAATTTTGGGCCACTTTTTCGAGCACTGCTGGGCGTATGTCACGAATAACACCAACAATGCTGTCCTCCAAGGCGTCAATTGTTGCTGGTTTATCAGCATAAACCAGTGACTTCACGTAGCCCCACAGAAAATATGCGAGTGGTGTCAAATCGCACAACCTTGGAGTCCAATTGACAGGTCCATTTCTCGAAATCATGTTATCGCCAAACTTTGATTTCAATAAGTCGATGGTTGCGTTCGCTGTATGGCACGTAGCGCCATCCTGTTGAAACCACATCTCGTCCGGATCAATGTTATCCATATTTTCAAACAAAAAATAATTGATCATGGTGCGGTAACGATCTCCATTGACCGTAACGCGAGCTCCGGCCTCATTTTTGAAGAAAAAAGGTCCGATGATGCCACCAGCGTGAAAACCGCACCAAACGGTGCATTTTTCTGGATGTAATGGAGTCTGTAGGGTCTGTTGTGGATTGGTCTCACTCCATATGCGGCAATTTTGCTTATTAACAAACCCGTTAAGCCAAAAATGCGCCTCATCGCTGAACACAATTTTGCGATAAAACAACGGGTCAGTTGCCAACTGCTCCAGAGCCCAATCGGCGAAAGAACGACGCATATAATGGCCTCGTGGCAATTCCTGCACCAGCTGGATCTTATACGAGTGTAGGCCGAGATCTTTGCGCAAAATTTTCCACGTAGTGGACGGACAGAGCCCCAATTCCTGCGACCGACTACGAATTGATAAATTTGGATCTTCTTCCACACTTTCGTTTACAGCGGCGATATTCTCTTCAGTACGCACATTCCTTCGACGTGTTGGTGTTATTGCATCCTCTAGAGAGTATGTGGTATGAAATCTATCGACAGTTCGACGAATGGCTTGTTCAGATGCACGATTATGTACGCCATAAAAATGACGAAGTCGTCTATAAGTTGCGCGAATCGACGACTGATTTTCAAAGTAAATTTGGATAATTTCGTAGCGTTGTTAAAGCGAGAGTCTATTCATGATGATTTGTCAGAGTATACTGAAACAAATAAAAAAAAATGTTTCATCAAAATTTCATTTTTTGTGTTACTTTTTACAATTTAAAGTTCTATCTAGCTTAAAAAAACACCTTTTATATACATTATTTACATTTTCAATGAGAAAGATAGTGAAAACCTTATATCTACATTAAGAAAATTTAAGAAAATCTAAGGTCAGCGCTTTTGAAATCTTCAAGAATGAAGATTGCAAAGTATTAACTCTGCAACTCCCTTATTATATAATAATTCGAAAATCTGTTCCGATTTTCAAGGCTTTGTGTAAGTTTACTGGTTACTGTTGAAAATAAATCTTCTTTAAATTATGAGTGAAGGCGTTGAATAATTTGAAGCTTTTTGAATATGTTTTAGCGCATTTTGTTGCAAATATTTGACATCCATATGTCATTATTGGTCTTATACACATTCTGAATAGCAAAAACTTGTTTTTGTTATCTAATGTTGATTTGCGGTTTAGAAGTGGAAACAGCGCTCTACCACATCTTATTGCTTTTGCGCATGTTTGAAAAACATGATCTTTGAATGTTTATCTAAAGTGACTTTCTGGATTGAAAGTGTGCTGCTAGGTATTCGTTGCATTGATTTATTAAATAGAAAGATGATGGCTTGTGTTTTACTTTCATTTATTTTGACCTTCCATTTTTTAAAGTAACTCTTAGCGTGAGCCAGTACTTTTGTGGCAGTTGCATTAGATACTTTTCCTGTCGTTAATAGAGCCGTATCATCTTCGTACCATGGAGCTGTATAGTTTTTTGGTAATTTGTACTCAGATATAAACATTGAATATAACAGTGGGGATAAGACAAAGCCTTGCGGAACACCTGCTAAAATATCACGTTTTCTAGAGAATTTTCCATTAATCTGGACCATAAAAGATCTTTCTTTTCAAAAACTCCTGATTATCTTTTGCGTATCAATTGAGTAGCCGAATTCTTGAAGCTTATAAATTAACCCATCATGCCATACGGAGTCAAAGGCTTTTTCTATATCTAACAAAACCATTCCTGTACTTTTTCTGTTTACTTTGTCAGTTTATATATTTGAGTATATTTGATATATTTTTTTATATTTTAGTATATTTTATACACTTTAGTATATATTTAAATTTTAGTATATTTTAACATATTTTGAGATATTTTAGTGTATTGTAATATTATTTAGTATATCTTGATAGAATTTAATATATGTTTGACTATATTTTAACACGTTGTCACATTTATTCCTTTTAATAAACGTTTTCTTAATTTGCGCTCTTTTATTGCACGATAATAACACCGTACATTGGAGTTTTAAATTAAGTTAAATGATTTATTTCACTATACTTATAATCAATACAATGGCAATTGTGGTGCTTTTACTCTCTTAAGACTTGAATTAATTAAATTTCCCAGCAAGTGGTGCTTATATAGTTGTTTTAAGCGGCTCTCGCATATACAACAATATTCTACTTTATTATTTGTTGTTATTATCATTCAGTTTAGGTGCTTGCTTAGCTGTCTGTTTTGCGTTTTTGTGTTAGTTGTTTTTGTTTTCTGTTGTTTATCTTATTTGGTAGAATTTCTTGCAAGCATGTTGTTGTTATCTTGTGTGTTTAAGGTTTCTTAAAAAACTATGCAGTGTGTAAAATACACAGTGGATCGTTTACTTTTCCTACTGTTAATTATTTTCTTTTAAAACTTAATAAATCATCTTCGTAACAGTATTTTTGTATTTTTTAAAAAAATTATTTAAATATTATAATTTATTAATTTGTATTATAATTTTAATTACAAGTTGCAGGGTCCATTTATTTCATAATATTACAAATGCTTGAAGAAATTTTAACTCAAACATTCTTAAAGAAAAGATTTATTAAAGTTAAAGTTTATTGTAAATAATGTCTTATTTAAACCAATTGTTCATGTTCGTAGAGGTTTTTAAAGGTATCATAACTAAATGAAAGATATATTTAGTTTTCATAATTGAAAGTAGATTTTCGCTTTAGTTGTAGCAACATAATTTCCCTGTTCTTAATATCAAACGAGCAATGATTGGACAACCGCTTTCATATCTCTACTTCCTTGCTGTTCCTGAAGCACACTGTGATCAAGATCACTACTATTAGGAGAATGGTGATTTAAAAATTCCATTTATTTTTATTTTATTTTATTTTATATGTAGTTACCAGAACTATATTTCTTCAAAAACACGGAATCGACAATCTCTAATTTGCAGCCCTTCGTTTCTTTAAAACATTTATTTTTGGACAAGAAACTCTTAAAAAAATATTCGCCAACAGAAAACTTTAGCTAAACCATTAACAGTCAATTTGAATCCAATATTTTTTCAGATACTTAGGATACTGGAATTAGATATGCGACATCCTTAAATTACGGAAAGCTATTCTCGTATTTAAAATCAATCAGCTGGTTGAAAAGTAAATAAAAGCAACTACAAAAATTATGTTTCACACTCACAACGGTCTATCCAAAATGCTATTTAAAGATTCAATTCTAAAAAAGAAGGTTATGTTTATTATGCGTCAAGGCAAGTATATACTATTGGGCTTCTGAATGGGATAGAAAGTTAGAGTTCCGGTAATTTTGATTTGTTGTTCTACAATTATGAATAATATTTTTTATATCTTATTTAACCGAACTTCACCAAAATTAGTGCAGTTGGGAGCCTACTTTATTTTCGGTTAAAATAAACTACTCGAATCTTGCTGTTTGCCTCGCCGATGCTGCGAAAAACAGAAATTAAAACATTCATTGGCTATTCTGCTTTCAACAAGTTCTGGTTTGGCATTTCTCTGTCACGTTAATGTTTCAAGTTATGTTTCAACAAGAATTTGTGGTTTTTCTAAAAATTTGTAAAAGGCTTTCTTTCAGGGTGGTTGCTAAATGGCATTCTTTAATGTAAAGTCTATTAATTAATAGTTTAATATTTCCGTGATTAAAATTTATTTAAAAAGAAATTCATTAATTTTTTTTATAAAGAAAAGTAGCACTTCAGGCCACAATGCCTATTTAATCAAGTACCGTATTACATTATTTAGGAAAGGGATAGAGAAGAGATGAAACAGGTAGTGAAAGTAGATAGATAGTCGGAACTTAACTGCCATATAATGACAGCACAGCAACCAGTGCCTTTATCGCTAAGCAGCCCCACTAAGTCAATTTTTAATTTTGTAGTGAAAAAATCCAAGGTGGGAATCGAATCCACAACCCCCATGCTGACAAGCTAATACACTACCTACTAGCCTACAGGGGCATCTAATTAATGTAGTGTGAATAAGGGCTACCTATGTTGAACTAAACGCATATAAAGGAAGGAAAACCCATCATTTTTGAGCTATTACAGTTGTAACGGTGAAAGTCGTACCTCGTTTTCACCTACACAAAATCACCACCTTATTAATTCTTTTCTTAATTTTAAAATGAATTATTTTTATTATTATAATTTATTGTTATTATCATTACTAGTATTATTATTACTCATTGTTATTCCTTATTTTCATTATTATTGTTGAATTCATTCATTAATGTAAGATTTATGAATTATTATATTTTAATTATTATATTATTCAAATTAACGGTCGGGAACATAAGAGCGCCACCTGTGAGTCAGAAAAAACATGATCAACAATACAATCAGCTGTGATACAGATCACCACTGAGAGTTGACAAGCAACTATGACGGATAATATGGGTGTGTGTGTGAATGTGTGTACCCACGCATTGGTATAAAAGGCGGAATATTTTATTAAATATTTCAATTGGCACGCAGCTGGCCTACAGGTAAGAAGTCTTTTGGACAGGAATTTAATATTCCGCATTAACTTTTTATCAGTAGACTGCAAGTAGATCGCCTGTAAATAAGAAGTCTGTTGGACAGGAATTTAATATTCCGCAATAACTTCTTATTAGCAGAAGGCAAGCATATCGCCAACAGATAGGAACTTTGGACAGGAGTTTAATACTCCGCAATAGCTTCTTGTCTGCCGATAGCCAGCCGATCGCCTGAAGGAGAAGAAGCCTGTTGGACAGGAATTTAATATTCCGCAACAACTTCTTACCCTTGGCTAGCACGCAGCTTGTCGCCATAAGTAGAGTTAGACCGTTTTCTTTGCGGCTGCCGTCTGTACCGCAGCCATCTCTGCTGCGCGCGTCTGTACCGCAGCCATCTCTGCTGCTGCCGTCTGTACCGCAGCTATCTTTGCTGCTCTGACGTCCGTACCGCTGCCCGGAACTACTGTGGATGACATCTTTGCTGCCGACGCCCGTACCGCTGCCAGGTACTACTGTTGACGACATCTTTGCTGCTGACGCCCGTACCGCTACCAGGTATTATCGCTGCCGTCTGCACCGCAGCCATCTTTGCTCTGACGTCCGTACCGCTACCAGGTAATACTGCTATCGCTATCCTTGCTGCTCTGACGTCCGTACCGCTGCCAGGTACTACTGCGGCCGCCATCTTTGCTGCTGCCGTCGATACCACAGCCATCTTTGCTGCCGACGTCCGTACCGCTACCAGGTACTACCGCTGCCGCCATCTTTATCGCTGCCATCTGTACCGCAGCCATCTTTGCTGCTGACGTCCGTACCGCTACCAGGTACTACCGCTGCCGCCATCTTTATCGCTGCCGTCTGTACCGCAGCCATCTTTGCTGCTGACGTCCGTACCGCTACCAGGTACTACCGCTGCCGCCATCTTTATCGCTGCCGTCTGCACCGCAGCCATCTTTATCGCTGCCGCCAGTGCCGCAGCCATCTTTACTGCTGCAGTCCGTATCGCAGCCATCTCTGCTGCTGCCGCCTGTACGCAGCCCTCTTTGCTGTCGCCGCCAGTACCGCTACCAGGTACTACCGCTGCCGCCATCTTTATCGCTGCCGCCAGTGCCGCAGCCATCTTTACTGCTGCAGTCCGTATTACAGCCATCTCTGCTGCTGCCGCCAGTGCCGCAGCCATCTTTATTGCTGCCGCCTGTATCGCAGTCCTCTTTGCTGCTGTCGCCAGTGCCGCAGCCATCTTTACTGCTGCAGTCCGTATCACAGCCATCTCTGCTGCTGCCGCCATCTTTATTGCTGCCGCCTATATCGCAGTCCTCTTTGCTGCTGTCGCCAGTACCGCTGCCATCTGTATCGTTGCCCTCCGTCTTTACGTGCTGACTCCCCGTCCCACGACTGCAGTTCCCGACCGCACTTGTAGCAATCAGTCTCTTTGTAAAAATTAGAAAATAAATAAACTTGGCGATACGTTTTATAACGTTATTCGAACATTAAGTGTCACTCCATCCAAAAACAGAGCTGGTAGGTAATAGAAAGAAAATTTGCAATGACCCTGGCCGCCGCTGTCGCTATCCCAGCAACCAGCGGAAACGTGTCGTTACATTGGCGCCCGAGCAGGGACACTAGTCGTGTCCATAACACATAGAATAAGAAAATAAGACAACTTTCAAAACGAAAATATCTATTACCAACCATTTGTGAAGCACACTTAGTGTTCGAATCCTTGCCGTATAACAGAATATAGATTTCGCACCGCAGCTATGTTACGTACTTCCTGGGCCTACTCCCTGAAGAGGGAGGACTTGGTAAAATATCTCGGCCAATATCAGCAGGACACTACCGGCAATGTAGAGGACATGCGGAAACGTTTTGCTAAATTTTTGGCATCGGAACATCAAGAAGATCAGATGAGGGAGTTGCTGGTCTTACAAGGAAAACATGAGGCTACCCTTAAGCTGCCTACTGCCACCGATGGACTTAGCCGGCCAGCATCTCCCGCCAAAGTAGAAGAAGAGAATGCCGGACTGGAACGACGGGGATCTGGCGAAAAACCCGAGTTAACCACCGCTCAGCCGAGCTTTGGAATGTTCCCGCCCCTACCATCGTTACGAAGTGAGGATCATATCGGCGCTATCGAAGTAGTGCGGAAGTGGAGCCTTAGATACACCGGGGGAAAAGACCCGCTGGAATTTATAGAGCGACTGGAGGAATTGGCCGCAATGTATCAGGTGGACTTAGACCAACTGCCTAAAATAATGCCGGAGATCCTAAGAGAACGTGCATTGATCTGGTTTCGAAATAACAACCAGCACTGGGAGAAGTGGAAGGATTTCAAGGAAGATTTTTACAAATTCTTCCTTCCCCCTCGCTATTTCGAAAAACTAGAGGATGAAATCCGCAAGCGTACACAACGCCCGAAAGAGAATTTTAAGGACTATTTATTGGCCATCCAGAACCTGATGCGACCAACCAACATGACCGAACAACAAAAACTCGAGAGAATTTTCCGCAACGCACTACCTGATTATCAGTGGTACATTCGGCGAAAGGACTTTGCAACATTGGGTGAATTAATCCAACTAGCGGATGATCTCGAATGTATCCCACCGTATGGTTCGCGGAGAAAATCCCGACGGAAGACGAACGACCGCTAAGCAACAAGTGGGCAAAGGAAAAGGCCAAACCAGGTTGGTGTGGGAAGCCGATAAATTGAAGGCCGTGGTGTGCTTACAGGGCCGCCTAACCCCGAACATCATCGATACAGGAGCCACCAGGAGTTTTATTTCACCCACTCAAATCAGCCGCCTCCCGGTATCACCTGAAAAGATACCCGCTGATATTGAAGTATACCTTGCGGATGGTTCAACGAAGAGTATCACGGAAACCACCCAGCTTCAAGTCACCCTGGGTAACAGAACCGTGTCAGGTAACTTTCTGGTGATGCAGGAAGCGATGGAAGACCTCATCCTAGGACTGGACACGCTACGGGCACTCAAAGCCTCGTTCGGTTGCGCTGGCTTGATGGCCAGATGTGGGCCAAGCCCCGATCGATTTCTGTCCCCAGCCAGGAGTAAAAAGCCTAGGAAAGTTAAGGTAAGCACCATGACTAACGTTGTTCACATTCTAAAAAGTTCTCCTCACGTAAGGCGAGACCTGGCCGAAGTCCCCTCCGAACAAGAAGAAATGCACCATTTCTTGAAGAGTGAACTAGCTCTATTCAAACGAATTAAGGGGGTGTCAGACATTGCTCAACACCGGATTGTGATGAAAGATGACCGGCCTATCAAATTAAGGTACGCTCCGCGAAACCCTGCTATGCAGGCCATTATTGATGAGGAAATAAATTCCTTAATCCGCCACGGCTGTATCGAACCATCTCGGAGTCCATATAGTTTCCCGATAACACTGATACGGAAGAAGAATGGTGCATGGCGGACATGTATGGACTTTAGGCAACTTAATGCTAGATCAGTCCCGGACGCATACCCACTGCCACGGATCGACACCATTCTGGATAGACTACGGAACGCCAGGTATATTAGTAGTCTGGATCTCAAGGATGGTTACTGGCAGATCCCCCTCGAAGAAAGCAGCAGGCAATACACGGCGTTTGCGGTCAACGGACGGGGGTTGTACCAGTGGCGCGTGATGCCTTTCGGTCTACATTCATCTCCAGCAACGTTCCAGAGGGCTTTAGATAGCGTGATCGGACCAGATATGGAGCCGCATGCCTTTGCCTACCTGGACGACATAATTGTTATTGGCGCTACATTCCAAGAACATTTGGAAAACTTAAGAGAGGTTTTCCGAAGGCTACGTGCAGCGAATCTTAGGATAAATGTGGAGAAGTGCCAGTTTTTCAGAAAGGAGACGAAGTACCTCGGGCATGTGATCAATGAACACGGGATCCAAACGGACCCCGACAAGATCGCGGCCATTACCGAAATGCCCCCTCCCCACAATGTAAAGGAGGTACGACGATTTCTGGGCATAACTTCCTGGTACCGACGATTCGTGCCCGATTTTGCCGCCATCTCTAAACCACTGACACAACTTTTACAGAAAGGAAAGCACTGGAAATGGGGACCCGAACAACAGCGTGCCTTTGCCACCCTTAAAACTAGACTCACGGAAGCCCCCGTACTTGCCTGCCCTGATTTTAACAACACCTTTGTACTCCAAACCGACGCCAGTGAACACGGATTAGGAGCAGTATTGACGCAAACAATCGATGGAGAGGAGAGAGTGATCGCATATGCGAGCCGATATCTGAACGGCGCCATAAAAAATTATTCTGCCACCGAAAAGGAGTGCCTGGCAATAATCTGGGGAGTTCGGAAAATGAGGCCGTACTTAGAAGGTTACCGATTCGATGTAATTACCGACCACTTGTCTCTGAAGTGGCTCAACAACATCGACAACCCAACGGGTCGGCTGGCACGATGGGCCCTGGAACTGCAACAATACCAGTTCTCAGTACAGTACCGAAAGGGAAAGCAGAATATCGTAGCTGATGCCCTATCTCGAAAGCCAGTGGAAACCGCTCATTTGGTACAGATCAATCAGGATCAGGAATGCCCATGGATCAAACGCCGAATGGAAGAGGTCCAACAACACCCCGGAGAATTTCCGAACTACATCATAAACAACCATCAACTATATAAGCGCACAGGCCGTAGTGGTAATGACGAAGATTGTACCCCTTGGAAGTTATGTGTCCCCAAACCGCTTCGTCATCAGGTCATCAAGGAAAATCACGACAGTATTACGGCTGGACACCTGGGGACTCGGAAGACGGTCAATAGAGTTGCAAGTCGATACTGCTGGCCAGGTCTGACACGTGATGTCAGCAGATATGTGCGCCGATGCGAATCCTGTCTGCGATACAAAAGTGACCAACAAAGGCCACCCGGTGAAATGCTGACGCGAGTGCCTGAGGAACCATGGGCTACAGTATGCGCGGATTTTGTGGGACCCCTACCGAGAACCAAACATGGCCATACCATGCTGCTTGTGCTTTTTGACCGATTCTCGAAATGGTGCGAACTAATTCCCCAACGGAAAGCCACAGCAGAGGGTCTCATCAAGGCTTTTCGGGAACGGATCGTGGCTCGCTATGGGGTTCCCAAGAAAATCATCACCGACAACGGTCCACAATTCACCGCACGAATTTTCAAGAGATGGGTCGATGAAGTGGGGATACGACATGAGTATACCGCACCCTACACGCCCCAAGAAAATCCCACCGAACGGGCAAACCGCACCATCAAGACCATCATGGCGCAACTATCGGGGGAAAGGCACAACACCTGGGATGAGTTTCTACCCGAAATCATGCTGGCCCTGAATACAAGTACATCCGAAACCACGGGATACACTGCGGCGTATCTCACACAGGGACGTGAACCTCGCCTTCCTAAGGCACTGTACGACGAGGTTACGACGGGAACCGGGGCGCGCAATCCAACTCCTAGTGAACGAGCTAGCGAACTCCAGGAGGTCTTCACACTAGTGAGAAGGAATTTGGAGGCAGCCTCTCAACGACAACAACGCTACTATAATTTGAGACGACGACCCTGGCGACCCCAGATAGGAACACAGGTGTTAATTCGACAGCACCCACTCTCAAAAGCCAACGAAAATTTTGCTGCTAAGCTCGCTCCAAAATATGGAGGGCCGTATACCGTGGTTAAATTCGTATCCCCCGTAATTGTGAAAGTGCGCGGACAACAGAATGACCAGCGGACAGCCCACCTTAGCGAACTAAAACCCTTCTACGAATAGTCCTCTAACTCGTTCTACGTTTTTTTCTCTCTCCTATTAGATTGACTGTTCATCGAAGCCAAAGCCGCTGATCGGCGAACGAGAGGAGGCAGTGTAACGGTGAAAGTCGTACCTCGTTTTCACCTACACAAAATCACCACCTTATTAATTCTTTTCTTAATTTTAAAATGAATTATTTTTATTATTATAATTTATTGTTATTATCATTACTAGTATTATTATTACTCATTGTTATTCCTTATTTTCATTATTATTGTTGAATTCATTCATTAATGTAAGATTTATGAATTATTATATTTTAATTATTATATTATTCAAATTAACGGTCGGGAACATAAGAGCGCCACCTGTGAGTCAGAAAAAACATGATCAACAATACAATCAGCTGTGATACAGATCAAAACTCACCACTGAGAGTTGACCAGCAACTATGACGGATAATATGGGTGTGTGTGTGAATGTGTGTACCCACAAATTGGTATAAAAGGCGGAATATTTTATTAAATATTTCAATTGGCACGCAGCTGGCCTACAGGTAAGAAGTATTTTGGACAGGAATTTAATATTCCGCATTAACTTCTTATCAGTAGACTGCAAGTAGATCGCCTGTAAATAAGAAGTCTGTTGGACAGGAATTTAATATTCCGCAATAACTTCTTATTAGCAGAAGGCAAGCATATCGCCAACAGATAGGAACTTTGGACAGGAGTTTAATACTCCGCAATAGCTTCTTGTCTGCCGATAGCCAGCCGATCGCCTGAAGGAGAAGAAGCCTGTTGGACAGGAATTTAATATTCCGCAACAACTTCTTACCCTTGGCTAGCACGCAGCTTGTCGCCATAAGTAGAGTTAGACCGTTTTCTTTGCGGCTGCCGTCTGTACCGCAGCCATCTCTGCTGCGCGCGTCTGTACCGCAGCCATCTCTGCTGCTGCCGTCTGTACCGCAGCTATCTTTGCTGCTCTGACGTCCGTACCGCTGCCAGGTACTACTGTGGATGACATCTTTGCTGCCGACGCCCGTACCGCTGCCAGGTACTACTGTTGACGACATCTTTGCTGCTGACGCCCGTACCGCTACCAGGTATTATCGCTGCCGTCTGCACCGCAGCCATCTTTGCTCTGACGTCCGTACCGCTACCAGGTAATACTGCTATCGCTATCCTTGCTGCTCTGACGTCCGTACCGCTGCCAGGTACTACTGCGGCCGCCATCTTTGCTGCTGCCGTCGATACCACAGCCATCTTTGCTGCCGACGTCCGTACCGCTACCAGGTACTACCGCTGCCGCCATCTTTATCGCTGCCGTCTGTACCGCAGCCATCTTTGCTGCTGACGTCCGTACCGCTACCAGGTACTACCGCTGCCGCCATCTTTATCGCTGCCGTCTGTACCGCAGCCATCTTTGCTGCTGACGTCCGTACCGCTACCAGGTACTACCGCTGCCGCCATCTTTATCGCTGCCGTCTGCACCGCAGCCATCTTTATCGCTGCCGCCAGTGCCGCAGCCATCTTTACTGCTGCAGTCCGTATCGCAGCCATCTCTGCTGCTGCCGCCTGTATCGCAGCCCTTTTTGCTGTCGCCGCCAGTACCGCTACCAGGTACTACCGCTGCCGCCATCTTTATCGCTGCCGCCAGTGCCGCAGCCATCTTTACTGCTGCAGTCCGTATTACAGCCATCTCTGCTGCTGCCGCCAGTGCCGCAGCCATCTTTATTGCTGCCGCCTGTATCGCAGTCCTCTTTGCTGCTGTCGCCAGTGCCGCAGCCATCTTTACTGCTGCAGTCCGTATCACAGCCATCTCTGCTGCTGCCGCCAGTGCCGCAGCCATCTTTATTGCTGCCGCCTGTATCGCAGTCCTCTTTGCTGCTGTCGCCAGTACCGCTGCCATCTGTATCGTTGCCCTCCGTCTTTACGTGCTGACTCCCCGTCCCACGACTGCAGTTCCCGACCGCACTTGTAGCAATCAGTCTCTTTGTAAAAATTAGAAAATAAATAAACTTGGCGATACGTTTTATAACGTTATTCGAACATTAAGTGTCACTCCATCCAAAAACAGAGCTGGTAGGTAATAGAAAGAAAATTTGCAATGACCCTGGCCGCCGCTGTCGCTATCCCAGCAACCAGTGGAATCGTGTCGTTACACAGTTATGGGAAAATATGCACATTTTCTTCTAGTTGAAGTATAAAAAGCTAAATTTTTTTGTCAAGATTAATGCAACAAATGCTTATGCTGACAACGAATAATGCCAATTTAGTTCAAAAAAAATTTCAATTTTTACTTTTATTTCATTTCACTTGGAAACGTGAAACAAATTTGTAAAACATTCCATTTAAATTTTAGTTTTAATTTTTTTTTATTCTAACATTAATCCGCTTAATATTTCTGCATTCAAAAATCTACATTCGTTAAATATTCTTTGCATGTTTAAAACTCCTTATTTTCTATGCGGTAACTTGAGCAGAAGAACATTTTGTTAAATGGAAAATATTGGTCTTAAGTTCACTCTTCAATGAAAAAAGGACAAATATTGTTAAAGAAAACAGAAAAAAAATTTTGTTTATCAAAGACACGTTCCAACTTAAGATGACATTTTTTAAAGTAGGAATTAAGAGAATAATAATAATAATATGAATGTTAAATATTTGCATAAAATGGCTAAAGAAAATAGATTTAAGCTGTTTACGAATTTTTATGACTAAAACTACAAAATCGTTTAAACTATTAAAAACAACAAAACTATTTTGTAATAAAAGACATTACCAAAGTGTCAAGTAAATAATCTTTAAGGTTGTAAGCTCTGGATCTAATCTGTTGGATCTATTCTAATAGAAATGTAAATTCATGAAATAAATTTCCTGTGATATTCTTGTTATCGTTATTCAACAGAATTGCAAAATAACTTAAACTGTATATTGATACATGTAAGCACTACATTCAGACCGGGGTGGTCTTAGTTCCGTATTATGTATTCCGATCAAGTTGTTTTGCTTTTATAGATTTCAGTTGATTTGTTTATATATTTAAAATCCTGAATCCCTTATTTTTTGTAGTTTTATTTGGGCAATATTGTCCGCAGAAAGTTATTTTAAGACTGTTAATCTAAATTAGGCTATAAACTACAACGCGGCTTGAGAATGATGCATTCGCATCGAAAGTGGTCCTCGCCTTCGACTACAAACCAGCCAGTTAGGACAGAAAATAGCAATATTAAGGCTATAAAATGCAAGAAAAAATCTGAAACGAAAAAAAAGAAATATAAAATAAATTTCAGTTTAAAATTTAAAATTCCTTTCATGGCGGAAAATTTTTGAATCATTTTAATATAAATTTTTTATTTTGTTTTAGATAACAAACTTGAAAAACACTTTATAAGAGTCTCCAGCGGGAAGCTACATTTTTTTTCTTTTGCCATCATAATGGTAAACATTAGTCTTGACAGTTCATATTTGACAGTCGTGAAATAGACACGTAGCAACTTTATTATAAAAAAAAATACACCACCGCACATATGCCAACAGGATGCAATAGTTCGCCCATGATAACTCCGATTTTCATGAACAAATCATAATGAGTGATGAGGCACATTTTCATATGAATGTATATGTGAATAAACAAAATAGTCGGTTCTAGGGAATGGGAAAACCTCAAATTATTAAACAGGCACTTTTGCATCCAATAAAAGTGACAGTCTAGTGTGCAACTTGATTGAGAGGAATCATTGCTTCTTTGAAAACGAAAACGGCGTAACTTTAACTGCGAATGGGGAACGATATCGTGATATGATTGAAAATTTTTGAACGGCACAACTGCATGCTTTGGGCTTGATTAACATGCAGTATCAACAAGACGGTGCCACATCGCATACAGCCAGGATTACAACAAAATCACTACGAGACCTCTTTTCACAGCCGTTATTTCAAAAAATGGTGATGTTGATTGGCTTGCTCCCTCCGGAGCAGTCACCAATGTTCGGCTATCTGAAAAGAGAGGTTTATGTAAACAAGCCTCAAATGCTTGACAAACGCAAACAAAATATTCGTGATGAAATTAATTAAATACCGCGTGAAAAGTGTGAAAATGTTATGAAAAATGTGCTCAAAAGAGCTTGTAGTTGTGAGGCTAACAGAGGCGGATATTTATCTGCTATTGTATTCTATACATAATTATTGACATTAAATAAAACATTTATTTAGTCAAAATTATAAACATACAAAGTACTATACCTTCCCGGCGGAATTTTTCAAGTTTTATTTCTAAAATAAAATAAAACAAAATATTGAAATTAAGATGATTCAAATTTCGCCAGTTATGAACAGAAAATTTGGCAAATGTCCATCACGACCAAGCTGACAGATGTCGATTTTTTCATCAAAGTTTTTAGACACTTTAGACGGTTCTATTTCTTTAATCAAATTACGGATTTGACTGAAATCGATTCGATTGGCTCCGTATAGACTGTGTCCTTAACATATACCCTACAAAAAATAATTCAGTGGTGTTAAATCACAAGCTCTAGCTGGCCATTTAACTGCTAATTGTCGTGAAATTATGCAAGCGGGAAATTTCGTTTGCAATAAATTGATGGTTTCATTGGCTGTGTGACATGTGGCACCGACCTGACAAAACCACACGTCAGTGATATCCACGTCGGCAATAATAGGCTAAGATTGAGTTGTTAGCATCTCGCTAATGCATTAACCATTGACCTTTACCGCATTTCCAGCCTCATCGAAAACAAAAAAACGACCCAATCTCGTCTCCAGGCAGATAGCGCACCATGCGGTGACACGTTAATCATGTAGAGGCTACTCAAAAATCGCTCTAGTATTTTCCAAACCCAAATGCAGCAATTTTGCTTTTGAATACACCCTGAGAATGGGCTTCGTCTGGAAAAAGTAATTTTTCAGAAAAACCAAACGGTTATTCCTGAATGAATGGAACGAATTTACGGCGATGTGAATAATCGATCAGCTTCAATGCCTGCAGCAGTGGAACTTTGTGAGGCTCCAAAGTCAAGCAAGTCCTTACGCAATATTCTCCATGTGGTGGTTTTGGATAACCCCAATTTTTTTGTCGAGGAATTGAAAAATTTAGATCTGCTTCAATACTGTGGCTGACGGCTGTGATGTTTTCAGTTGAACGCACATTTTTATCGAGTTTTTAAACTTAAATTCAACGACCAAATTCTTAAGAGCGGTCTCAGAAGGACGATTATGTGGTCCAAACATGTCACGAATTTTATTAGAGAGAGACGAAACACTATCGGTAGTTATAATAAATT
Source organism: Trichopoda pennipes (assembly GCA_030448955.1). Classification (NCBI taxonomy): domain Eukaryota; kingdom Metazoa; phylum Arthropoda; class Insecta; order Diptera; family Tachinidae; genus Trichopoda; species Trichopoda pennipes. Next base: position 48,599 of record JASKUP010000011.1, on the reverse strand, counting down.
TTTTTGTGAGTTCTATCGCACGTTGGAATACCAGGAAATGGACAGGCCAATGCCACTGCTGTGCAAGCCTTTACATTCTATCCAAACTTTTGAAAATCATGTTATTTTTAATTTAATTTCAAACTCTCTTACAAGCCAGAAGGACGTGCAATGGTTCAACTACAACTACATGTCTACAAAAATTTAAATCCAAGTGGAAAACGACTAAACTAACCTAAAACATGCCGTAGAATGATTTTCAATCTAATACTTAAAATGAGATGAGTACAGAAATATTTATTTGGGTTATATTTACTTCTATAAGTAGAATGCCTACCACCCGGCATTTTTAGCATTTCCGTCTTTTATTATTGTCCAGGTACGTGTTATAATTGTGACTGAGGTTGTGTTTATCTGATCGTTTATAATGTCACTGTAAAACGTTTTTGTTTTCCAATTTTTCAAGAATGTTTAATTTTCGTCCTTTTTTGTTAAGATGTAGTAAAGTCATACATTCGTCTATTTCCCTTAGAGTGTGTGTCAAGGTGCAGTGCAAAGTTGCAGTCTTCTCTTTTTCGTTTGTTCGAGAGTAGGTGTTCCGTATATCTTGTTTTGAGTGTTCGTCCAGTTTTTCTTCTATAAGTATGTTTGCAGTTACAAGTTAGTCCGTATACTTCGCTGGAACTACATTTGTCAGTTGCTTCTGTCGATGTCCTAAGATTATGTCTCAGAGTGTTGCTAGTTTTTAATGATGTTAGCAAACCTTCTTTGTGTAAAAGATTAGTTAATATATATATCTGTCTGGTCCTGTGTTGGTAAAAGCGTGCCGTGCTGTTGTATCGGTTGTCTCTTTGTCTGCTTTATTCCTGTTTTTAGTGTTGTATTGTTTGTTGATAGTATTGGGTTTTGTATCCGTTATTTTTAGCTATGGTGTAAATTGTATTGAGTTCTTTGTTGTATTTATCTGTAGTTATTGGGATTATCTTAAATCTGTATATCATATATCTAAATGCTGCTAGCTTATGTTGGGTGAAGTGGTTCGAGGTGATATGGGTGGTAGTGTCCGTTGTAGTTGGTTTTCTATAGATGTCAAATGTTAAACGATATTCTTTTTCCATTTAGTAAGTAATGTTATTATTTATTGTGCTGAAGTCTACTAGAAGTTGTTCGGCTGTATCTTGTTCGAGGATTTATATAATTTCATATATGTATGTGTGCTAACTTGAGATACTGCATGAAAATTTCCATTAAGATTGCTCACGTTGGATTTCCCATGCCAAATCCGTCAGGTAATTTGTAAAAGTGGTTATTAAATCTAAAGTAGTTCTGTTTTATTATCGTCTTTGTCGGTGATGTATTGTTACCGTATTTAATTGTCTAGTATGTTGCATAGGATAACTAAGGTAACTTGTGTTGGTATTAAAATATAAAGATCCTTTATGTCAAAGAAAATTAAATTAAAATAATTTTGGTGTACCAACTTATTCAATAGAAGAAGAATACTGGAAAATTATTTTCAAATTTCTGCCATAATAATTGTGGAAATCTTAAAAGACTCATGAAACAAGATTTGAGTTTGATAAACTGCCACTAAATTTCTTGAACTAAAAGAAAGAATAAATGATTTTCATTTAAATATTCTAATTAAAAACATATAAAAAACTATTCAATTCTTAGTTGTCGAGCAAACATTAAGCGAAAAAATTAGAGGAAAAGTGAAAAAATGTTTCCAGGGAAAATGCTTTCACAAAAAAGGGAATTTCTTTTGCAGTAAATATTTTTATTTGTAGAAGTCATGATGAGAATTTTAGCAGAAGAAATAATATTTCGAAATTAAATATTCACGCGGAGTCATTAGCATTTTCATTTGTTAAGAGATTAAGTTTTCTTCCAACAGTAACAAAATCACACGCAAATATATGCTTCTTTACTCCTTTTTCTCTAAACGTAACCTAAGCTTTCATTTATTTTAAAAAAATATACCGTCCTTTAAGAAAGGACCACAATATGTTTTTTTTTTCTTTTGCATCGTTTTGCTTTAACCAAATTGAAGTATAAAACCAGACAATTTTTTATTTTAAAACTTTAACATTTCATTTTGCTAGGTTCGTTTTGCTATTTTCCAGCTCCACCAAAATACTTCAAAATAAACTAAAAACTTCCATTTAATAAACAAGAAGAATATGTAAGTTGAACTGCAATCTATGACATAAATGATGATTACAAATGTGGTTACACATTTAGTATGTATGTATGTGTTTGTTGTATAGTGAAAAGTACTTGTGGCACATGAAATAAGAGCAGCTAAACAAGAGTCATTTGTTTCGGAAATGTTGAGAAAATTGATACAAAGAATCGCTTGCATTTTAAAACGAAAGTATAAAAAAGCAACAAATTGTTATTGAAAACCAAAGCAGAAAGAGTAACTCAATTGCAATGAAAAATACTGACAATTTACTCTGAATTCATATATTTATTACAAAAAGATGTATATGTAAATAAAAACCAAGATTGGGGGCGAAGAGAGAACAAATAGCTGTGTAACAAATATATGTAAGGGCTAACTTTAAAGTTTCTTTAAAAAGTGGCTACTGGTTAACAATTTATTGTTAGTTTACAAAATATGGCTAGAAGATTTTGTAAAGGTTTTTCAAGAAGAAGTTTGTTTTCTAAAACAAAGTAAAACAAAAAATTTTGATGAAGACGACTCAAATTTTTATTGTATTACAAAGAGGAGAGTTCGGCAATTATGGATGAAAAATATCTACCACAGCCACGCTGACAGATATCGATATTTTTTCTCAAAGTTTTTAATCACTTTTTGGCGGTCCTATTTCATTAATCACATAACGAGATTTGAGTTTTAAGGCTGAAATCGATTCGATTGGCTGCATATAGACTCTGTCCTTAACATAGCCCCACTAAAAAGAATCCAGTATGTTAAATCACACGAGACGGCTGGCCACTTAACAGCTGATTGTTGTGAAATTATGCGATCAGGAAATTTGGTTTGCAATAAATTGCTTATTTTATTTGCTGTGTGACATGTGGCACGGTTCTGTTAAAACCACACATCAGTGATATCCACGACGTCTGTAATAGGGCAAAATTATGTTTTTAGCATCTCGCGATAACGTGATCTATTGACCGTTACCGCATTTCCAGCCTCATCTTCGAAGAAAAAGGCCCAAGCACGCCTCCAGACCATATAGCGCACCATGCAGTGACGCGTTTAGCATGTAAAGGCTTCTCAATAATCACTCTAGAATTTTCAGAAGCCTAAATGCGGCGGCTTTGCTTGTTGACACACTCTAAGAAGTTAAAGTGGCCTTTGTCTGAAAAAATGATTTTTTCAGAAAAACCAGCCTGTTGTTCCTGAATGAATTGAGCGAATCTACGGCGATATCGGCTTCAATTCCTACACCACTTGAACCTTGTAAGTCTTCAAAGTCATATCCTTACGCAAAATTCGCCGTGTGGTGGTTTTGGATAATGCAAATTGTTGAGAACGAGGAATGAGGAATTGACAAATTTGTATCTGCGAAATTGAATTCATGCTAACAATTACCAATACATCTGCTACGAATACGTTAAAAAAACTAAGTGTCAAAATTATCATGTTGTTTGTGCTGCTGCAATTGAAAAACTAACTTCTGGGTAAAAAACCCGATATGTCTAATTCAAAACATAACGCTGTTAAGATTTTGTTGCTTTTTGTATACTCGTATTTGAACGAAAACATTTTAGCATTTTTTATTTAAAACACATTAAAAGTAAATATTAATTTAATAAGACGAGAGTGAAAAAAATACAGTGACCTAGTCCATATACGTTTAAAGCTTGTTTCGGCTACAAATCATAAGACCTTGGTGGAAGCTGGGCATCTACTCCACCAGAGAAGTATAATGAAGTAACATATTGCTATCTTCCATGTTCGATGAAATTTGTTCGTTTTTTAAGAAATTAATTACCTACAAATAGGATACCTCTTTGGTAATTTAAAGTTTCATTCTGCAGTTCTATAAAAAGTATAATAAAGTAATATTATAGCAAGTATAATAAACTATAAAACGTATAATAAAATAATAAAGTATAATAAAGTATAAATTCTTCTACAAGATGCTGCCATTGAAATACCAAATTTGTGCCACCATCGCACACGCTATTCTCTACAAAGTATAACAGAAGAGTTTTAATTATATTCAGTTTACGATTTTAAAATTGTTTTTAGATCAGGAAACGCTTAATAGTAGCTGTATCACCCTAATCGCACAAAAATTTCGCCTGATCAACGTGACCTTCTCACCACTTAATAGCGAACATGCTTTCACGCCAGTGTAAGCTATTAAAAAACGGTTTATGTTAAGACCATGAAATTGCAAGAGTGCAGAATTATTTAAGTCGCTAATTACAAAATAGCAGAGCTGCAATGTTAGCAGTGAAGAAGCTATTATTAATGCTACTACTAACCACACCAGCCACCTCTACTATTTCTTAAGAGTGTTTACCTCTTTTCTATAAATAAGACACATTAATGCATTAAAGTTATTTAAAAAGTTTTACAATAAAATTACAGGCCTGTAACAAGCAGTTAGCTTCTATATCATAATTTTAATATTAAAAATCTCAGGCTGTTCAGAAAAATTTGTTATTTATTTGTTATATACTAATGTTTACTTTGAAAACACTCTTTCTCTTACTTTATTTCTTATTTTTCTAGGTGATATTTTTGGTCAACTTTTAACTCAGCAGATGACAGCATCATTTGTCATTCGTATGCATTCAGTAATAGCCGAACCAGTGGGATTTGGGTTTCAAAAAGGCTTAATCACGATCTCGCAACAATCTCCAAATGGGGTGGTGTAAATATAGTCGACTTTAATGCTTTTAAGACTCAATGTTGCATGCTTACGCATAGATCTGTGTTTGGAAAAGTTGCTGCATCTATTACTATGGGTAACATACGTATTAAGGAATCGGAAGCTCGGACTAAGCACATTTTTTAGGTTTGTAAAAAAGCTTTCAAGTGACTCGGTTTTCTAAAACGATGTAATAGATACTTCACTCCATCCAATATTCGTTTATATCACCCATATCTGTCCACAAATGGAATACAACTCTTATGTACAGGCTGGCGCTCCAAAGTCTGTTTTGGAGTTGCCCGACCGAATACACGAGAGAACCAAGAGGTTCTACTATTCCCAGTAGCGTATCAAACTCTATTGATAATCTAGAGTATCGACGCAAGGTTTTATTTTTACTATAACGATAAATGCTCTAATGAAATTAGGGAACTTGTTTCCGTTATTCGCACATTTTTGCCTTTAACTCGATTTTAGTTGAGAGTTTATCCATTTGTGGTTGATTGGCCACTGAATTGCACTATGCATTATAAGGAAAATTCCTTTTTTTACAGAGCACTTTCTATATGGAATCAACTCCCTTCAGAGGTCTTTCCTGTAAAATTCAATGTACCAACATTCAAATCGAATGTCCACAAACACTACTCCCTCTTTCCTCCTCCCCATAACCCAATTTCCAAGTTCTTCTACAATGCATTTCATGAAAAGGGGTCATCCCCTGATTACTGGTTCAAAAAAAATGCCCTCTTAAAACAAATTAATATGAATTAAGATGTTTTTGCGAAAAGAAAATTTAAATGAAAAATTGTTCAGCGAAATAGTCGACATACCAATCTAATTATAATAATTTGAAAGTTTCCTAAAAATGTTTAAATATAAAACATAAAACGAAATAGAAATATAGTTTATGCTTTCACATTACGTTACTGCTCAAACTGACCACGTTTATATGTATACGATTTCTAAATGCAGTTGAACATATATAAATGTGTTTAGCTTGAAATATGTAAAAAAGCGATATAAAGCTATCAGCTCTTTTATCTGCTAACACATATTTGTAAACATAAATATTTGATGTTTAAACAACGTACGTTTTTTATTCATACGGATGAGTGTAATAATCACATACGTGTGTGTTAGAATATAGAACTGAATAGAAAAATTATTGTTAAGTGTGATATTTTATAACATTTAATGACATTTGGGTAATACTAAATATTTAAGATACAATTATATAGTATACAAACTAGCGTAAGCTAACTTAAGTAAATCATATGCAGTGAACTAAATTGTATTCAAAAAAGCTTATCGATTAATGTGAAAAACTTAGCGTACACTACATAAGGAATCATCTATATTTGCATATCCATATATACAATAAATTATGTATAACTTAAATGAAAAATAAAGTAGAGAAGAGTGAAAATTTTCTATTTTTATTAACGTATTATTCTAAAATTGTCTAATAATTCGATAATACACGCTATTGCATGCCAACGTACATTTTCAATAAATTACACAAGTAGTAGAAAAATTCAAAGGATATAAACGGTGCTTATTTAATTGTATTTTGTCAAAAGCCTTCCTTATTTTTTAGGAATTTTAAAAAGAAATAAAATTAATGCAAACTAACGAAGGCCACAGAAATTTCGTTACTAAATAATCTGTAAGTATACGTAAATAAAATTCTGTAAAATTGTCCAAAATGTTTTCCGGTTAACTTGTGCAGTAGCCTAAGTGTCCTTATGTACAATCTGGCTGAGCCTTAATAACTGAAGTAGTGTCAATTATAAAGAATTGCATTTACATTCAAGTTAATATATTAAAACCCAGTAACAAAAATCTTTCTGTATTCGTTTTATTCATGTTTAAAATTTGGACAACATGAAATAAAAATATTAATAATGTAATTAAATAGAAGTTGTTTTGTTTAAGTTTAAAAAAAAAAATAATTATCAGTAAAAAAGTAAACGAAATGACCAATTGTGTATGCTACAAACTGCATAGTCTTTTAAGAAATCTTACACACATAAAATAACAACAACATGCTTTTAAGAAATTCCACGACATAAGCTAAACAGCAGAAAAAGAAAACAACTAATGTAAAAAGCAAACAAAACACACAGCCACGCCTGCTTGACGAAATGGTAATAATAAAAACAATATGAGGTGATGTTAAAGTAGAATATACTTGTAATACACTTAAACTAGTGTACTACAATTATACCTAAGTTGGGTAAAAAGATACTGGCCTTGATAAACGCCAAAGACAGCTTTGAGGTTAAGCCTTAGGTGAAGCCACAGCATAGCTGGTCTGCATGATGTACTAAGCAAAACATCCATTAGTTTATTTGTTGCGGGGAGGCTTTGCAAGAGTAGCGCAAAAAACTATAATTCTGAATATAGCCAGAGCATCAATGTAGGAAATAAGGGAAATCTCCTGTCACAAAAATGTAAGCGCCCTTTTACTGGACTATAACTAATCTCTCTGTAGGCTACAACTTATCTTGGTTAGTTCTAGATTTTAAGGAACATTTTAAGCTAGAATGGGAATTTATGACTACAGTAAAAATATAAAAACTGTGACGATATTCCGACTAGGCCATCACTTGCCCTCTTAAAAAATAGAAAAATAGAATTTATTTAGGTATGATTTTACGTCGACCCTCGTCAAATTTGGTTTGTGAACAAACCGGTTTCGGCCATTTGCCATCTTCAGTCAAAAATAGAATTTCATCCAAGTGTTGGCTAAGCAGTGATAAGCCGGTCACTGGAAAAGTGAAGCAAATTATGTCAGTGTTATATATTTTTAATAACAATTCTTATGCTTTTATCCGTTTTTAATAATAATGATGATTATATCTTTAGGCACAGCTATTGATATTTAGTTTAAACATTGTGGTTCAAATTTCTTAATTCCCTTTTTGTGGGCATAGGTTATGAATAAAGATGACTTTAGTTTATTATTGTGATTAACTTACCTTTTTGTTATTTCTTCAGCTATATTAAGTTTTGAATAATAATGGCATACTAAGCTGCCAAAGGCACTTCTGATGAAGTGATTGCGGTTTGATACGTTAGTATAATTACTACATTAGAAGTATAACATATTATTTACCACAACAGAGCGCTTAAGAACTAAGCAGTTCATTTGGAATAGTAATGCGTATTCAGCAAAATTAAAGTGACATTAAATTAATCATAAAGTTACTGCATTTAAGGCTGCAATAAGAATTTTAATTTTGCCAAAACAATTTTCAAAAATAATATTTCAATATTATAGCAAATACTGCACTTATTGGTTTCAAAGCACTAAAATGTTTTATGCAATTTTTCCTTGTCTATTTGTGTATAACTAGCACTTTGCAAACATAAATTTGCAATTTTAAAAACATGTGTTCTTAGACTAGAGAAAGCAAACAACCAATAAATATTTTGTTTTTGTTTACAACAATTAGAACAACAATAATTCTTACTTAAAGTTTTTTTTTATACTAAAACAACTATTACCACAAAACAAAAAACTGAAAATAAGCTCTGGGTTTATACTACTTCCCTCCTAGGTTATTGTTTTTTGCGACCATTGTTTCTTTCAAACCCAGCCTTTCCTTAGCAAATCCCTTTGTTATGCATTTGAACAGAATTAGAATAGAAAGTTATCCAAACAAATTGTACAGGTGTTTTTGATTTCCATACAGATTGTGAACAAAATCCAATACATTTGAAGTGTAAAATAAATAGAAAGAAATCAGTTCCATTTTAAGTAAAACAAATAATACAATAATACTAACAAATCGATGGAAATTAAATTTTGTTTAAGATTTATATTCGAATTTAAGTTGCATCAATATTTTTTTGTGGCTGTAAAGGCGTTTTCCTCTTTTACTCAAAATTTTGCAAAAATTTGGGGTACATTTTCCTTGATTTTATTTTATTATAGTAATAAAGTTGAAGCAATATAATAAATCTTATTTAATCTGTCATATAAAAGTAGTTGCCCTTAAAAGTGCACTTTTTTGTATAATTGTAAAAATGCTGTAAAGAAAGTAAAAAAAAAAATATCAGTGCATTTTTGATGTCAGATTTAAAAGTATAAACCTGGATAATTTTTCTTAAAACAGAGGGAATGTTAGTATGTGGTACAAAAAATTGTTGACAATAAAGCTAACGAAAAATAATAAATTTTAATCCTTCATTTAACTGGATATTCCACGTATATTTATTAATGTGCAGGAACCGAATATAATAGGTACTAGGGGAATAAAACGACATATTTTGTTATTAATTTCTTCCTTGAACTTCCTTTTTTATCATTATACCCCCATCAACTCTTCCCTTAGTAATCTATTTTAATTCAGTAAGTATTTGAAATGCTTTCACTATGCAAATGCGATTATTTCGCCTTAATGAAATTACTAACAATTCGAGAGTTTTTCGTAAAATTAATGTGAACTGGTATAAAATAAAAACTTTGATGATGATGAACTATGATCTGTCAGCGTGGTCGTGGTGAACATTTGCCAGATATCATTTTTCATTCATAATTGGCGAACTTTTCTCTTCGTAATAAAATAGAAACTAGAATCATTTTAATCCAATTTTATTGTTTTATTTTGTTTCAGAAGACAAATTCCTAGTTAAAAACCCCTTTATTTATGCTTAAAGGAATTTAGCACAATTAACAAAGATTTACTTGAAAATTTAAAATTATACATATTTTGGCATCATCAACTATAAAGAATAAAGGAGAGTTTAAAGTTACCATAGTTAGTTATATCAAGGATTATTTTGAAAAAAGGGAAAAATTAAATTTTAACACTTATAATCGCTCTTGCTTAATGAATTATAAATAACACGTTATGCTGTTAAAATATAAAGCGAGACAAATATTTCTACTATAAAATTGTTTATTCTTTCTACAGTATAAAAAGGGAGTAAAGATTTTTTAAACAGCCATAACAAAAATTGTTGTGCAAGATTCATTTTTAGTGCTGATATAATTTTATGGGATTGCAGCCCATTTGCAAAAAAATAAAAAAAAAATACAACAACCTTGATATCCTAAAGTGTGTACGGATGATAATTTGCCTTAAAATTACAAGCGATGAAAAATATTAAAAAAAAAAAATATGGCTGATAGGAAAATTGCAAGGGGAGTATAAAATGGTTTTGAACTAGAAGTTGTTCTTTTAAATAGAGAAGTGTATGAAAATGATTTGCTTAAGATTTCAAAAAGAGAAGGAAAAATGGTAAATATTATATTTCATTTAGCCGTCAGTTGAAGTAATTGCCTAAGAAAATAACCAAAAATTATTTTTACACAATAAACGTCTAAAAATAGGATTTTTGAAAAATAAAAAATAATCTATGAAGGATATAAAAAATTATAAAAAAGGGACAGTGAAATATTCGCAAAATATAAGGGGCAAAATGGAAAAAGCAGACATAAGTGAAACACAAAAACTATTAAAATTTTAAAGCAAAAAAATAGTGATAAGAAAAGCTGCAGCTAGAAAAGTTTTTGCTGTCATATTTCGAATTGTGAGGACCAATGGCATTTAGTGTCATCTACAAGATGAATCTCTCTAAATTCCTTACTATTTATTAATGCCTGTTGTTAATTTTTATTAATATGACAGTTTTTGAAGTTTTTAAAGCGATAGAAACAAACATATAAAGGTTTTATCTCTTTGTTAATGGGCAAAAATTATCGATTTTTTGCCTATTTAGTTAAAAACAAAAAGTAATTAAAAATATGTGTAAAAGCATGGTAAAATTGGAAGCAGCGTTTAAGATTAACAATAGAGGGAGTCACTAAATAACTAATTATCATGGTGTAACGACACATTTTCTCTGGTGGCTGGGATATTCTCAGAGGCGTCCAGGTTCGTGTTGTTTCAAATAAAATAAAAGACCTTGCTACAAATCTTCCACCACCTTCATTTACCATAAATTGCATAATAGCAGGCTGCTGTACTTGGCTCTGTCTGCTGCACAATCGTGTGCGAAATATCACTTGGCCAGGTACTGGGCAGTTAGTGGCGGAGGGAAATATCTCGATCAGCGGAAACGGTGCCGATTAGAAACCACTACCTCCCAATTTCACGCTGCTTCGATCTTTCCCAGTGGCAAATGTAGACAAAAACCGCGCTGAGTAAAAAACACTACACCAGTTTGTGATTTCACATTATCAGCCGGAGATAATTAATAATATTTTGCGGGCGATATGCTTCAGTTAAAATAAAATCTGCAGGCCGCCAGAATACAGAATAAATTTTATTTAAACAAATTTCTTGTTGGATCTTCATAGAATGGTAGGCAGCTATTTTAAGGTTATTATTGAAATTAGTGGGGTTCTGTTCCACTTTTGTAGTGCTGTGCTTTCTTGTATAGCACTGTGCTATCTTTAGAATTCGAATTGATGATTCAGCATACATCCTCTTTCGCTCAAAGAAAAAGAAAAGAATTACTTACAAAAATAAAAAAGTTTCCTCAGTTTGGTTTGGTTATTCATCTTGCGCAAACATGCGTCCACGCGACGTTGTTGTAATCATATGAAAAAAAAAATCATAGATCTAGCTCAAAGTGGAAAAATACAAGCGCGATTATAACTGACTTTAATATGTGTGACACAGATCTTGTAAGTGAAATCGAAAGGTGGAACAAAAATCTGAAGCGCCGTAGGCCAGTCAAAGTAGCTACAGTTATTAAGAGTATAGATAGAGTGTGGCATGATGCACTTCTGTCAAAACTTGCTCCTATGTGTGTCGGTGATAATTTCTCTACATTTATATCGAGTTTTCTCAGGAATCGCAATATACAAGTTGTTATAGATGGAACTTTATCAGACGTGTTCAAGATTAACTCAGGGTACCGCAAGGCTCCGTTCTTTCTCCTGCCTTATTTCTTATTTTTTTATTTTATTTTTATTTTCTTATTTTTTTTAAATGATGTGCTTTGCCAAACTTTCAACCCTATTTACTCTTTCGCAGATGATAGCACCATTTGTCATTCGTATTCATATGACAATAGACCGAATCAGTTTGAGGTGAGTTCTAAAAGGCGGAACATGAATGATACGCTCGATTACAATCTCGCTATAATCTTGGAATGGGGTTGTGTAAATGGAGTCGATATTAATGCCCGTTAGACGCAATGTTGCATGCTTATGCATAGATCTGTGTACGGGAAAATTGCTACATTTGTTACTATGGATGATATAGGTATTATGAAATCGAACGCTTTTGATGTTCTTGGCATGAAAATTCAGAGTGATGTTTGATTGACTAAATATATTTTTCAAGTTTCTAAGGAAAATTTCAAGTGCCCCGGTTTTCTAACACCGTGTAAGAGACACTTTACTCCATCCGATTTTCGTGCTATTTATACTACCTATATCCATTTGAAAATGAAATACAAAGCCTATTTTGGCATTGCCCGACCGCGTACGGGAGAGGGCCAGAAGGCCCCTTGGGAACTTGTTCCCGCTACTCGCATGTTTTTGCGTTTAACTCGATTTACGTTGCGACTGCATCTATTTGTAGTCATTTGGTCAGTGGATCGCACTATGCATTATAGGCAGAATTCGGTTTTTTAGCGGAACAGTTCGTATGTGGAAAGAATTTCTCGAGTCTTTCCTGTCACTTTTAATCTCACCCAGTGGGACAAATTTATAAGTCTTTATGGATCACATAAGCATCTAGACTTGTGTCTTGCGGGAGTAAAAGGAAGCCCAGTCCTCTGACAGGCTAGCAGGAGCCAACTGGACAATCCACTATATTTCCACGGAAATCAGTAAATACCCAGAGTTCCGCTATTTGTATTTTTACACATTTAGCTCTTCTCTGACTGATTATTGAGGTTGGCCCTTCGGGAGTATTGTGGTGGCTTTGTGTTTCGAGGTCCTCGTTTGAGTTTGTGTGTCGAATCATTCACAATGAACACAATGAATGGTCCAGGTGCCGTGAGTATGAATGCCGTTGTGTTTTCAATTATATTAAGCTTCATGCGTTCAGGACCAGGAGGTGGATAGTTTACAACTCCAGCTAGGAGTGAAGACTGCGGCCTGATCTGGGCTTTTAAAGTTGTAACTAGGAGTGACCGGAGGATATACGTATCCGAAGCCTTCTAGGGCGAGGATGAAGCTATATTTCATCCACAGTGGTAATGATCCACCATCTGATATTGGCCCACAAATCGAATATCCACGAACACTACTCCCTCTTTTCCTTCTTCCCATAAACTAATTTCCTAGTTCTGGTACAATGCATTGCATTAGTAGAGTTCATCCCCTGGGTATTGGTTAAAATGAAAAAGAAGAGCTATATTGCATTCATTGGTGGGGTTAATTTCTATGACCAAATGCTGGAAAACTACAGAATTAAAATGAAGATTAAGAAATGGACAGTAAAAGTATTTTTACATTTTTTTTTTTTGATCTAGTGATATATAATTCTTGGATGGAAAAAAATACAAGCTTGTCTGATAACCTAATTCAAGAATAAAGTAATTCTTGACTTTCCAGAGCAAGTTGAAAAATTTAAACTTTTTTTGACACCAAATAAAGTCCACATGAGGCACCAAACGATATTTTGTTTGACCGCTATTGGCCTGAATATTTTGATGATCTGCCAAGAGTATGTCACAAAAATTGTAGCAGTCGATTCAAAGGATGATGCCAAAAATATAAAATTACATCTGCTAAGCAAAAAATAAAGCCTGCTTTGAGAAATATCATACAAATCGTTGAAATTATTGCAAAAAAAATATTATACATATAATTTTAATTTATTCAACATGTTATTGAATTTATTGTTTTTTAGTTTTAAATATTTATAAAATAATTTTTTTTTAACTTGCTTTATTTTTTTTTTTTTTTTGTTTTTTTTTTTGGGAAAGTGTTTTACATGTTATGACCAAGACCACACAATTGCGTGATGTCCTGTTTAAAAATAAGGACTTTGCAAAATTGTTTTTGGGTAAATTTAAGCGTAAATATGGAAGGAATTTGTACTTAAATAAAGTTCAGGTCCGAAAGGTTTATTGAGATATTTTTGCTTGCTGAACATATTAGTTTTTTTTATTTTTAAATTTTGAGTTTTATCGCGTGAAAATAAACTAGAAACTGCTTTAGCTTGTATTTTGTTTTTACAAATGTAAATATAATTATTTCATTTTATTTACATAGAATCAGATATCATTATTAAAAACAAATGCATTTCCTTCATTCATAAAATACGTTTTTACAAAATTTTCTTTTTATAGATTTTTGAATCAAACCAACATTTGAAAAAAAGTAATGATTTTCCACAAAAGTTATATTTTACTATTTTCTTTGAAACTCTTATTCAGTATGCCGCATTGAAAAATAAAAAAAAAGATTTTCATTTAAAATTAGTTTAATAAATAATTCTTGCCAATCTGCTAGATATGTTAAAATATGTTAAGAGCTACAGCAATAGTTAATTAAAACCAACGTAACAATAAAGTCTTATCTTGCCATGTTTGTAAGGATCTCTCCAAATATTAAACGGCATAAAAAGATTTTTATATATTTTTTTTATTAAATATAAAATATAATAAAATATTATTAAAAAGTATAAGAAATATAAAGAAGTCAAATGACTAACTGTTAACAGCACCTACATTTTGGCAAAGAAAAATACTAAAATTTTTGTCAACTGCAGCTGTGTGTATGGACTTGAGAGCTTAACTACACAGTAAAAAGATTATATTTCAGAAATGCATACACTGAAAACATATGAATAAAACAACAACATTGTTACACCGACATCCATAAAAAGTTTTAAGCAAGCAAGCAAGCCAATGCATTAACTTGTCAGTATTTGTTAGTGAATAAGTGACAAATATATTCATGCACATACAGAAGGACTTGGGAGAGTAACAAAAAAGTTAATTAAAATTTCATACTTGACATTTGGTTATAAAAAACAAAAAACCAGAACCGGAAAATGTATGTTTTTAAAATAAATTGAAAAGAAACAGTAACTGTTTTTCAACATGCTTTTTTTGGGGAGCAATTTCCCTGCATATTATTTCAGTTATAATTATTAACCCTTTAACTGTTTAAATTTGTTTGGAAAAAACATTTTCTTCTTGCCTAATTATTTTCCAGCGAAAAAACGTCTCATCTCGACATAAACAGCGTAAAATGTTTCTGTCTATTATGATTAACAGTCAAACATTGCGTAATGGTTTTTTAGAAAACCATTTATTGTTTTAGAATATCACATCAGGTTAAATTATAGATAATTTTTTCAAAAAGGACTTTGTTTTATAAAACAATATAAAACAAAAAATTTAAATTTAGATGATTCAAATTTTTATTGTATTACGAAGAAAAAAGTTCGACAATTATGAATGAAAAGTGATATCTGATAAATGCCTACAATGATCACGCTGACAGATGTCGATTCGATTGGCTCCGTATAGACTCTGTCCTTAACATAGCCCCACAAAAAATACTCCAGCGGTGTTAAAACACTCGATCTGGCTGGCCACTTAACTGCTGATTGTCGTGAAATTATGCGATCGGGAAATTTGGTTTTTAATAAATTGATCGTTTTATCGTCAATAATAGATGAAAATTGAGTTGTTAGCATCATGCGATAGCGTGAATGGATCTACTGTTACTGCATTTCCAGTCTGATCTCCACTCACGTCTTTAGACTACATACGGCACAATACAGTGACACGTTAAGCGTACAAAGGCTTCTCAATAATCACTCCAGCATTTTTAGAAGCCTAAATGCGGCAATTTTGCTTGCTGACATACCCTGACAAGTGAAAGTGGGCTTCATCTGAAAAAGTGACTTTTTTCAGCAAAACCAGCCGGTTCTTCCTGAATTAATTGAGCGAAACAAGTGCGATGTGAATGATCGGTCGGCTTTAATTCCTGCACCAGTTGAACTTTGTAAGGCTTCAAAATTAAATCCTTAAACAAAATTAGCCATGTGGTAGGGTTAGATAACCCCAATTGTTGAGAACGTCGTAGAATTGACAAAGTTAGATCTGCTTCAACACTGTGGCTCACGGCTACAATGTTTCCAGTCGAACGAACACGCGTTGATGTTCGCATATTTTGTATCCAGGTTGTCGATTCAAATCTAACGACCAAATTCTTAATAGCGCTCTCAGAAGGACGATATTATTGTCCAAAATGTAACTTTAACAGAACCTTCATTTTCATAGCGGATTTTAAATATTTAAACGTGATTTTCGTGCGTAATTGAAGTCATTGTAACAATTGCCAATGCATCTACAACGAATACGTCAAAAAACTAAATGTCACTATCATGTTATTGGTTTTGCCACCGTTGAAAAACAAACTTGCTGTTGAAAAAAACCGATACAAATGAAAACAAACGCAATAAAAGACCAACTGAATTTCAAGAAATCTAAATTATGAGTGTAAAAATTTAAATTAACGCCACTGATAATTTTTTAAGCAAGATGCAGCACATTATGCGCTACCTTTCATATTGGGTACCAACATCAAGATTCTCTTCTAATATTTCTTTTCGAATAGTAAGAACATCTGCGTGTACGATTGGATTTTGTTTTTTGAACTTGGTACTAAGTCAAGAAAATGCATTTTAAGTAATTCTAATGGTGAAGCTGGACGACCTAAGTGAGACGTATTTGTTGAATTATGAAAATCCCACAATCTATTAAGAAGTGCTTCTTTATTTGAATAAATCGTTTCGTAATGGTAATTCAATAGAATTTTTTATTTCAGCTTAATGCAAGCTATTGTGTGTTAAAATAAATAAAGTTGCCAGATTAACGAATATTCTAAAATGTACATTTTTTAGAACATCTCTATTTGCCCTTTTACAGGCAAAAAAGTTGCAGATACGTGACGGTGGTCCTACCACTGGATGTATACGAAAAATCGTCTACTCACGCTCTAAAATGCATAGGTGCATACACAGTTGATTTGCCGAATAATAATACGAAAGCGATTTTTTTATCTTTAAGAAAAAAAATTTCGTTTCGCTCTGACGTGTATACTAGACATAAACAGTTAAAGGGTTAAAACAAAAACAAGCAAATTCTCTTCAAAAATTGAGCAATAAAAAATATAAGAGTTTTTTTTAATAGTGTGTGTGCTAAGTGATGTGCTGTATATGTTAAATATTATACGGTTAATATAAAGTCATTTACAGGTACCTTTAAGTTAGTTTGGAGAGTTTACCACAAAAAAGTTAAAAATTTCCCTTAATATTTTCCTTACATTCGTGACGATTTAACTTAATTATTTCAGCATTGATTTAAAATTGATCTCCTTGTATGATAGGTAACAACAAAAAGTGATGAAGTTTGAGTTATATGTACGTACATATATGTATGTACACAATTGAAATTTGTTCTTAAGGAGTGCTGTTGGTAATAGAAAGTATAAAAAATGATTTTATTTAATTTATATAGACTTATCTTTGAAACACTTTTGCACTTGTAATTGAGGTATAAATAATGTACGCAAAACTATATATAAAATTACAAATATAAAAAATGCAGGGCACCTCCATAGCTAATATAATTCGACGTAGGTGGCCTAATCTGTTTAGCTCTTTCAGACACAGATTTAAAATCTATTCAGGTAATAACTTTAAATATTTAATAATTATAAACTACAGGACGTCCTTATAAGTGATGTATTTTGATATATAGGGTTCGCCAAATAACTTTTTTTTTATTTTAAATGCTGTAAACAAAACTGTGTTCCCCGTAGGGCCGTCCTGTTGAAACGAAATGTTGCCAATATCCTCCTGTTCAATTTTTGTGAACGAAAATTCGTTCAACATGGCCCGATAACGATCGCCGTTGACTGTAAAGGTCACTCCTCAAAAATGGCCCAATTATGCCTCTGGACCAAAATCCGCACGAAACAGTAACTCGTTTTGGGGGCGCCGGCTTTTCAATGTATGCGTGCGGGTTTTCTGTGCCCCAAATGCGACAATATTGCTTGTTTACATTCCCCGCCAAGATAATTTTTTGTTGCAAAATCGGTATCATCTGTAAGTCGATCGCAGGCCCAGTTAGCTAAGCGTTGTTCAAGCGTATACACAACCATATTCGTTTAGCGGAAGGATAAAACTAATTATCTGTCAAATCAAACATGAGCTAAGTGTTACCATTCACGAAAGAAGCACTTGGAAAAAATAATCAAGAAAATTTAAAATTGGAAATTAAAGAGTGAACCTATGCAGAAAGTATAAAATATAAAAAAAAGCTTAATTTAAAGGATGACCTCATAGCTGACCTCACCTTTTGATCTGCTATAGCTATAGCCAATATTTATGTTATGTTTATATTCAAAGCTTAAACATATAATAAATTGTGATTATAAAGTTAAAACTAACCAAATTTCTGAATGTACCTACAGATAGCATAATATTATCAAATACTTTATTGAAGTGAAGGTAAAGCAAAGAGACAGAAAATGCTTAATGTTTTATATAAAATATGCTAAAATTCTCTTACTGTAAACTAACACATTAACACTCGTCTATGTTTAAGCAAATTTTCACATAATTGTTTGTTAAAATATATAAATCAAAAATCATTGATTAAATAATTTAAAAAAGTATAAAGATATTATTTAAAAAATCATTGTTGTACTATGCTGTTAATATTTTACAAAATATTCCTCTTTGCGATATAAAAATCAAAAAATGACTTCTGATTTTGTCAATATATTGTTACATTTATACCTTTTATAAATGTTTTGTTGTGAGTTCTTTATAGGAAAATAAATAACACCAGTTTTTAGAGTTTTTAAATTAATAACAATTTTATTTACCTTACTACACAAAGTTAACACTACAGAACAATTTACTTAAGATGCACGTCTTTACTTCACCAGGGGGCTAATTCTCGCAGTCGAACTCGTGCGAGATTTACTCGAAGTTGCCAGTTTTTTTACTTTTGGGATTCTGCGACTCGTTATCGAGTAAGTTGTATCGATATTTCTGATGATGGCACTCGATAACGAGCTTACGTTCGAACGCAACCGTGCGAGTTTAAATTCGATAGTAAATTTGATATCGAAATTTTATTTTTAAATAGTTCGTTGGATAAAAAGAAAATGTAAGCTAAATTTTTCTATATTTTTTTCATATTAACTTAATTTTAATAATTATTAGTTCAAATACAACAACAACAAATTTTAGACAAAAACAATTTCTTGCTAATTTTATGTTTGAACACAGCAATTTTGCAAAAGGCGTTCTACGAAATATATGTCAAGGAAAGGCTACGGCTAATAGACTTTGGAAAACCTTGACTAATAAATTAAATGCTCTGGCCCACCGTTAAAAGATGTAAAAGCTTGGCGAAAGGTAAATTACTCATTCTTTCCGACATTAACATGCTGTAAATAAAAAAGTTTATATTTTTTGGTAGGTGTATTAGTATCAAAAGCAATCGGTTAAGAAAAAGCTTTCTTGTAATAAATATTCACGCAGAAAAACTGGAGGAGGTCCGTTCGAAGAAAAACCATTACAAATATTGGAAGCAGCAGGCGTTGATATTGCTGTAACGGTTTAAAGGAGGTCCGGACATTTGGATCCCAACACCAGTAACACGAACAAATACATGACAACAGCACAGATCCGTCTCAAGAAAGTGATGACTTAATCATACAATTAATGGATGTAGCTGAGGAAGAAGAAACACTAAAAAAGAATATATTAGTTTGCCAAGACTCTTCGTCATTTCATTTTTTAAACCTATAAATTTACAAATTAAGCCGCTGTAGCTTACTCATTGTTCGGCAAGCCCAATGGGTTACTTGTGTCTCGGATTTGTGCATGTCACCGATTAAACACCGATTAAAAAGAAAATCACTCAAAATTTTAAATAAAATTGGCACTTCTGTTGATATGTTTTTTGTTTACTTATTTCTAGTGTTGGTAAAGTGTTTTTTTTTTAATTTTTTACAACACTTTACTAAAAAATCGATTCGCAATATATCGAGTCCCATCATCAGAAAAACTCATACAATCGAAATTAATTTAGATACGAATTTATTTCGATCACGAGTCCCGTAATTAGCCCCCAGATTTAATTTTACACTGACTGACTATCCCTTTTATATTTGTCCATTAAAAGTCTAGAAAATTTAAGAACCTTCTACTCCCTTTGTATCACATTTTGTTGTTGTATGTTGTTTAATTAAAACATAAGCGCCTGTATGTCTGTGTGTATTGTTGTTTTTATACTGATAAGGTTTCTGCTTGGGATTTATTTCAAAATATTTGTTTTTGTCTCATGTAGAAAAGTTTTCTTAGAAAACTACGCAGATGGTAAACAGTATACATGTTTGTTGTTGTCTTGCGCGTATAAAATTTCTACACAGTTAGTAAACAGAATTTTGTTTTTGTCTTGCATGTCACGCAGTTAGTAAACAGCATATTAAATTGTTGTTGTTTGCGTGTATAAAATTTCTACGCAATTTGTAACTAGAAACTTTATTGTTGTACCACAAGTTTTATTAGCAAGCCACGCAGTTCGTAAACAACATACCCGGCAGTTCGATTAATTATTATATTTTAAAACTTAAGCAGAACACAGCCGTAACAATATAAAGCCATCTAATATGATACACACATTACAGTTTTATTATACACTATCGATTATTGCACAATAATATTGCAAATGTAAGCATTTTTTTATTTAGTTTTAACAATCATTTAGATAGTTCTATTGCATAACATTTTTTTGACATGAAATTAATTTTTAACGTATTTTACCGAGCTAACAAAAAGTTACTGATTGAAACAAAGCAAGGGCCTAACGAATTATGTTTACAACTAATATTAATATTATTTTTAATCACGCTTTGAATATATGGAAACAAATTTAGCATATTATGTTTAATAATACAATACCATGGTTATAAATATTATACTATTTTAGAAAATTATTAAATTTGGTGTCGCTTTGAATTTAAGCAAAGTTGTACTCATTTTTCGTGTAATAACTATTTAATGTTTAAATGTTAACCAAAACTACTTTATTAAGACCAAGTTATTGCTTAAAACAAATTGTAGTTTTTTTACTGCAACCATATATTTCTGCATAAAATGTAATATGATTCGCCTGTCAATAGTAAGACCGTATTTATCTCTACCTGTAATAAAAACTGATATTAAAAGATACACCTTTCTTACGCATACACAAATAGCTTTAAACGAGCATTTAATACTCACATGGTAACAAAATGTTAAGGCGGATTTGAGAGAACAAAAGAAGAAGTAATTAAAATTGGTTGCTTGATATTTGGTTATAATAACGAACTTAAGAAAATTATTAAAGTTTAGGTGGTCACACAGCATCTAAGATGATTTTTGAAGTCCGAGTAAATTTAGACAAAATGGCGAAATATTTTAAAGTACATTATTCTATTCCCCCTTTCTGATAAGCAACTGCATATTGACTATAGATTTTACAGATCAGCCGTTTTGACTTTATGTGCAACTGTTACAATCTTGCATAAGATATCTATAACAAACTTCCTTATTTATTTGGTGTTAAGTTATTTGATTGAATAAATCTAATCTATCGAATCTACGCTTAGATTTATGATCGAGTCAAGAAAGTTATATAAATAATTCTGATCTCTATTTTTATATATACATAGTAAACGAGAAAGGAATCTTATGTTATTTCGCCATTTGTAAGATTAGAAAATGTGTTCTTCAATCGGGGTGTTAAACAATTCTTTATTTTGAAATTTTTAAAATTGAGTTTAATTCCGAAAAATCAAACAATCAATTCCCTTATTAACCAAAAACATCGCCATGTTTAAGTAATAAAGGCTACTCTTGTGGCAAAGAAGCCATCCCGTTAAAATGAAGAAGGAGTTTATTTTTCAAACTTATTAGAATTTAGAATATTTTTATTTTATAAACAATTTAAAAATGCATACTTTCAACCTTAGGTTAACAGAAAAAAGAAGAAGTGGCTTATTTAAAACATTATATCTCTGAAGACCACTCCACAAAAAAAAATATTTTTACGTTTATTCCTTTTTAATAGACGTTTGGTTATTTTGCATTCTTTTATTGCAAAATAATAATATTGTAGAGTGTTAAATTAAATGATTTATTTACTTTTAATACACACAAATTAAACATGATGGTATCCTTGTTGTCTTTACTCAACGATGACTCAATTGGTATTAATTCATTTGCCCAGCAAGAGGTGCTTATACAACTATTTTAATCGATTCTCGCATAAACAAGAATATTATACGTTAACACTACCCCTTATTGTTGCTATTAACATTCAGTTTAGGTGCCCGCATGGCTGCGTGTATTGTTTTGTTCTGTGTTAGTTGTTTTCTTTTCTGTTATTAACTTATTTGTTAGAATTTTTTATAAGCATAAAGTTGTTGTTTTGTGTCTATCAGATTTCTTTGAAAAGTACGTAGTTTGTAAAATGCACAATGGGTCGTCTCGTATACTTTTTTTTAGCGATAATTATTTTCGCTTAATGCTTAATAAATCATCTTTGTAACAATATGTTAGTTATAACTATTATAAAAAATTAGTTCAATGTAAATCTAGGGAAATGGAAATAAACGTTTTAAGTAACATAATAAAATATAATTTGGAATTTAAAAAATTATCTATATGTCTAAACTAATCTTTTCAATATGTAAAAAATGTATGTAAAAGTTAAAAACTTTCTAATTGAACATTAAGTAAACATATCTCAAATAAGACTAAGATTAAGCCAACTTATTCCTCAAAAGTATCTCTTAAATTGTTTATTATGCGATTTTGGATTTTTTTAGCATTTTAGCAATAATGTTAACGATATAAGTGGTTCTTGACTATGTTTGAATGTTAATAATCGTTAACTAAGAAGCCAACAAGTTTTTAGAATATTTTGTAAAACTTTTACACGATTTCTATTAAAAATTTTAAACATAACAAAACATGCTGAGATAAAAAAATATTTTTTGTATAATAAATTTATATTAAAATAGTCCTTTGTTAGTCTTTCATAAAGTTCATTCATTTAATAAATGAATTTATGTATTATAACACTAGACTCTTAAATTTATGGCAATTTTTTGAGGTTAGAAAACTTTTAAATTTCATTTAAAACTTTAAAAGAGAAAATATCAAATGACAACTTTTATAACAAAACTTTATAAACAAATTGTTAACACATAATTCCAACTCAACAAATATTTAGTCGTGCAATTTAATAACCACAAAGTATTTTTAATAAAAAATAACAAAAACAAAATTATTAAGCAGTTAAGAGATAAAAGTGAATATTAAGGTTGCCAAATTAAAAAAATTTTGTCCCGGTTTTAGAAATAAGTGCTTGAAATGAAATAAATTTTAAAGTTATAAAAAAAAAAACATGGCGTGATACTTTACCAATAACCCTTAAATAAGTAATAAATAAACAACATCGCCGTGAAGGAACATCAGCTTTTATCTTTTTATGTTTCTCGTGCTATATACTTTTAGTATTATATCGGGCTGAAATAATTGAAATCCATTATAGAAATGGTAATTTTATTAAAGTTATGTTTCATAAAATTCGTGATATTTTCGGAAAACATATTCGTGCTTCTGAGATCGCTATTAAGAATTTGGTCGTTAAATTTGAGTCGACAGGTTCGATATAAAATGTGCGAACACCAACACGTGTTCGACCAGGTCGTTCAACTGAAAACAACGCAGCCGTAGGCCACAGTGTTGAAGCAGATTCGAATTTATCACCACCACATGGCGAATATTGCATAAGGATTTGACTTAAAAGCCTTGCAAGGTTCAACTCGTGCAGTAATTGAAGCCAACTACTCAAATCGCCATAGATTCACTCAATTCATTCAGGAACAATTGGCTGATTTTTCTGAAAAAATCATTTTTTCAAACGAAGCCCATTTTCACTTGTCAGGGAATGTCAGCAAACAAAATGTCTGCATTTGGGCCTTCGAATGCTCAACGCGTCACTGTATAGTGCGCTATTTGGTCTGGAGGCGTGATTGGTCCTTTTTTTTTTGAAACGGTCAATGGATCACGCTATCGCGAGATTTCGTGATAAGATTTACATCTGCAGCTGGCCGTAGCCCTTAATCAGATAGTGGTCAAACCACTGGGAATGAAAAGCAACGTCATTCACGCCCTAGGACGCCGAGGACTAATTCTATCGGCAGGTCTTTCCCAGTTGCAGTTTCAGCGGTTCCAAAGCTGGGTTGCAAACCACAACTCCTTGCTGAAGAGCTGGAGACTATCCAACTTCTGGTCCAGAACACATGACGAGCATGCTCACTGGATCTGGATCATTCACCCTTTGGTGTGATTAAAGGCAGGATGATCCTGGCCACCATAAATCAGTTCATGCTGGGGCCCCAAAACCACAACCACAACGATACTCCCGAAGGGCCAAACTCAATAATTAGTCAAAGAAACAGCTTAAAGTCTAAACAGACAATTAGCAAAAACTCTGAGGCTTACTGATTCCCGTGGACATAACGTGGGGCTTTCCAGTTGACCCCTGCTGCCGTCAGGGGACTGGGCTCCCTTATACCCCCAGCAGCACAGGTCTAGATAGTCAAGTATTCTATAAAGACCGATAAATGTGCCCCCGGGCGGGTAGGCTATCGTGAGATACTAACAACTCAATTTTGGCGTATTATTGAGGACGTGGATATCACTGATATGTGGTTTCAACAGGATAGTGCCACATGTCACACAGTCAATGAAACGATCAATCCTTGCAAACCAAATTTTCCGATCATATAATTTCACGACAATTAGCAGTTAAGTAGCCAGCTAGATCGTGTGATTTCCCTCTACTGGATTATTTTTTGTGGGGAGCCAATCGAAAGAAATTCTGTGTTAAAACAAAAACTGCTTAGAAACTTTAATGAAAAAGTAGACATCTGGCGTAGTTGTGGTGGTCATTTGCAGATATCATTTTTTATTCATAATTACGGATCATTTCTGCTCGTAACAGACTGAAAATTAGAATCATCTTAATCTAAATTTTTTTTGGTTTTATTTTATTTTTGAACACAAACCTCTTTTGAGTTTTTTGTTAAATTTTTTAAAAAGCCCAACAAATGTCTGCATACGCCGTATGATGGGGCAATAACAGATGAACAAATAGGTCCTAATGGTATACCATCTTTGTGAACTTTGGAGGACCATACAACCTTGGTGCGATAGCTACATTAGTTATTAATTTATATTTTTCCACTGCCTTAATAACATTTAATTTAAACAGTTTTTCTAGTCCTATGTAAGTAAAAGTATATCGTCGTATTGTGTCAATTGTCTCTTTGTCTTCTTTATTCCTGTTTTTAGTGTGGTATAATCTAAGCAGTTTCTCGGTTATAGCGGTTGTGTAGTCAATTGTTTCGCGTTGTGTTCAGTAAGGTACAACAAAGAATCCTTTTATATGAATTTGAAAACTTTTTTTTATTTATTAATATGGAAAATTTAAGCTAACTGTATTATTGTTGTTATACTAGCAGGTGACTTCTTTAAACAATAAATTTTATTCCTGGGGATTATAGAAATATCAACATAATTTCGTGTGGCATCTCTAACCAAAATAGAAATCATTTAAGTTACTAATTTTTAAAATCATGTTTATAACATTTTACCGCATTCCTTCTTTTTTCTATAAATATTCCTGTTAAAGCGTGATAATGTTTTTCTCCCTTTTTAAAAAATAAACTTTCTTAAACGAGTTTATGTTAAATAGATTAAACCAAAAGGTATGTAAACATTGAAAAAAACTTTTCCGTTTTAAATTTTCCGTAAAAATGAAAATGTGAAAAGTTTGCCTTTTCATTTTGAAAAAGTTAAAACAAAATTATACACATAAAGAAGGTATGGCAAACTTAACACATTTTTTATATTTTCATTGTAACAAGAAATAAACAAAAAAGAAAATATTTTTGTTTAAAAAATAAGAATAAAAATACGACAAAAATAATACATAAATTTTAGAAGTCATGTATACGATATCATTGTTTAGTTTTTAAAGATGACTTTTTACTTTTTACATCTTCTTTGTTGATATCAAAATACATTTAAATGAAATTTTATATTTAATTATAGTAAATTTATTGGAAAATATATAAAAGCAAGTAGTTAGACGAAATGTTAATTTTGAAAAATATTTTAACTTTTAAAGTTAATTTTTTTTTGACTGATATAAAGAAACTATATTTTAGTATTTAGTATTTTAGAACTTACAGGTTTTTAAAAATGGCACCGACGAAGAATATGCAATGTAAGTATACACCACATATCCACCAACATACCAACTACTCAGCAATACATGATGAAGTTGTTTGTATCATTTTCTAAAATTATGTGTTTATAATTCGATAATATTTAAGCCGAGTCCCACCGAAGGGGTCGACTGCTGGATATCCTAGCATTATTTAATATAAACGTATTTTGTGTTTCATGAAGTATGAACTTTAGAAATCAATTAAAAATATACTTATTCAATTTTATAATAACTTGTGCGAAGCAACAAAATAATATTCAATAATATAATTTATGCACTTACTACAACAATATGCAGTAATTTTAATATAACCACCATCTGCTGTTTCCCATAAGTATAAAATAATAACATAAAAAATTTACTTTATTTATTCTTTATTTCTAAAGAAGAACAAGCAGACAGACTACATGACTATATTAAATTTATACAAACCATTACGTTTGTATTTAACACCAGTCATTGGAAAAAGTTTTTATGAACCATAGAAATAGAAGTTTAATAGTTAAGTTAGTTCAGTGTTAATAAAGCGAATATAACGGATCCTATTATATGGGTTATAAACAATATTTCGAAAGCAAAATAAGATAAATTCAATATAACTAAGTTATAACGAACTCTACTGACAGTTTCTCTTCTATAAAATGATAACTGTGAGGTTTTGAAATACTTTTGTTAGTACCAAGAAGTATGTCATATTAAACCAAAAACTGACAAAAAATTTTTCATTCCTTGATAAAAATGAATAAAACTAAAGGCCCAACTGTATTATGCATATACTAACTTAAGGCAACTTAAGCAACTGTACAATTACCTAATAATCATATGTGGGAAACTATAATGTACTTAAAAAAACTTTTCGTCAAGTTTCGTCAAATGTCATTTGCTTAAGCAAAGTACAAAACTGATCGAACATTCCGTACGGAAAGAGCTGTTTTGCATTAGTATACAAATTCCAATGGAGAGCAACAAATATTTTTCTAAATTTAATAGAAAATGTACAAAGCAAAAATAGCTTATATGACAAAAGAGACGCGGCAATTCAGAGACGCGAAGGCCTTTAAACATTTTATTTTCTTTTCCATTTTTTTAACAAAAAATTTGCAATAAAATTTATTTTTGTATTGTTTATATATTCAATGATGCACACAGTTGCACTTTTTAGCACTTTTGGCCCAAATAATACATATGGCGATATATGTGTAAATTTTCTTTCTTAGTTTTCTTAAAACTATTAAAAAAAAATTATAAATTTGTATAAGGATAGTATTAAGTATACAAACTATGCTTATTAAATACCTTTTTGTTAATAAATTTTATTTATTTAGAAAGAAATTGTTTTTTTTTGTAAAAGTACAATTAAAACAAATGTAAGTACAGTATAGTCACTTGAAAGTCTTTAATGATTCGCTTTAGCATTTGACAGACTTTTCGTTCAATTTTTGACATTAGCTTAAGTCAGCTTGTGCACATTAGATATTACAGTAGTGGCATATTTAAGAGAAGGCTATCAAAACTCATCACCGGTTTCATTTTTTTTATATAAAGGACCTCGTGATCTTGAAATGTAAGTTTTTATTTCGGTTATTTCTCTTCGAATAGGTTGCTCAAAAATCTGTTTTTTTAAGAAAGTTATAAGTCAAAATATTTTAGAAAATTTTTATGTTGTCCTGCTTATAAGATGTTTAAGAAAATTTTATCCTTACTTTGCTCAAAATTCCAGATCTGGGCATTGCAGAAATAATGTAAAATTTGCCCCGATCTCGTTATTAAGTGGAATGCAACTATTTTTACAAAGAATTTCGTAATATGACTTATACTATGTTATAGTATTTAATTATTTACTCATTTTTATTAAACGTTTTGTTAAATTGAGTTCTTAAAATCCTAAATAATAATACAGCACTTTAGATTTATAAATTAAATTTAACGATTTATTTACTTACACAAAATTAACATGATGGTAACTTTGTTGTCTTCACTCTCTGATTATTCGACTTGAATTAATTTATTATATAGTTGTTTCAGGTGGTTCTCGCATATATTCTTCTTTAGCATTACCCCATATTGTTGTTTTTATTATCATTCAGCTTAGGCGCCTGTGTATGTATGTGTATGTCTGTTTTTTTTTTGTTCTGTGTGCGTTTTTGTTTTCTTTTGTTTATCTTATTTTATAGAATTTCTTATAAGCATGTTGCTGTTGTCTTCTGTGTATAATATTTCTTAGGAAGTTAAGCAGTTTGTAAAAATACACAATAGGTCATTTCGTTTATTTTTATTTGAAATCATCATTTTCTTTGAAATCTTATACAAATTATTTTCCTAACAATATATAAGGCTTAATTTTAAAATTAATAAATTAAATTGATACCTAACATGTTCCCTATCCAAGAAAAAATTTCAAATGTGCTACTGTATTCTGGTTATAGTTAGCTGCTATGTATTTTTCCAACAGTATTATTTTTACTAAGCACAAGATATTGAGCCCAATACTAAGATCCCTTAGCTTTATTTAAGATAAAAAAGAAACATATTGAAAATTGTAATATAAGATGTAACAGATATCCTCTATTGTAAAGGACTTTCTTTTTTCGCTTTAAACATTTAATTTAATTCACTTCACTTCATTTTCACAATAAAACCAGAAATTTAAAGATTTTAAAATCTTCTTTAAAATCGATCAAAACAAATTTTATCCCTCTCAGAATTTTATATTTTAAAAACGTTAATTCCGGACTTCTAAATAGAACGATTGGGTATTTTAATTCTTCTAATGTTTACGGAGTGCATTTTGCAAAATAATATTGGGAACTTTGTGCCATTGAAACGCTCTGAATCAGATCATTAACAAGAGTTGAGCTAACAACTGTTTTAAACAAAAAAATAAGCAGTACGGATCATCATTGGTGAAAAAGAAAAGCTGTAAATTCAATACAACTCTTGTCAGTGTATTTCAATGCTACTTATGAACTTATGTGAGATATTACAATTTAAAAATGCCTGTGCTCGGTTAATGGAATATCCAATTACGGTAATACAATTTGTATAGAAACATCCATGTAAGGCTTGTGTTAACGAAATTTCTCCGATTACGGAAGATGTCGTTTTATGAAAGCTAATCGTTAAGGATTTGTTATATCATTTCATTAATTGTGATTTTTTGGATCATCTAACATTTACTATGTCAGTCACTTGCTACTATGCAGGGTTGTCTAAAGAAAAAAACCTAAAATATATTGAATGAAGGATAAAAACCTATATTTACTTTTGCTAATACACTTCATTTACTAGCTGATATTCTTAGTGCCACATTTTATTATTGATTTTTGCTTAAAAGGAATATCTTTAAATAAAAGAGAGTTTCAAATCACGATTCGATTTAATTTTTTAAATATAAAGATTATTTCCACACTGCTTATATGGTTGACCTTAGATTTGTAGGAAATAAATTTCAACTTTAGCTCTCAGCACCGATTACAAGTGAAGTCACGTTTATTTAGTTTACAAATTCTCTAACATTCGAAAACAAATTTTAGTTTAGATTCACTTAATGGTCATAAAGTTCCATTTTTTTTATCAAAATCGCAACTACAGTTTATCTGTTTAGCACGTTTAATACATTCAACATGCACAGGAAAACAAATTTTTATACGCGTGTATTAGCTCCAGTTAAAGCTAAGAAAATGCAAAGAAAATTCTACAAATACACACAGCCATGTACGATTATGTACATAAAAATATCAAACTATAAAAGCTCTTGTCATGCAAACAAAAAAGTTCACTAAAAATTAAAAGAAAAATTGATTTTCGATCAAAACAGAAGTATGCGACAAATGTCATAAAATACCATTTGATTTTTCGACCACAATATTTATAATTTTTTCCCAATTGAGATAAAATTTGACAAAATATGTACTAATATTATAAAACTTACTAGCTGACTCATAGGGAACGAATTTGTGAGATCGCAAGAAGAAGAGCAAACAAATAAGCCGATGCCCACCGTTTTAATGGCGGCAGTAATCGAGTCCATGTTAATTTGGGCCTTTCACCACCATCCACCAAGGCACATTGGAGGCAGTTGGCGGCTGTCGACGAATTTACGTCGTGTGTGTATTTTTGAAGTAAACAACGCTCAATATTTACGTGAAGGCGATACCATGCGTGTGTGTATATTTGAAGTAAACAACGCTCAACATTTACGTAAATGCGATACCATATAATATCAAAACACAGGGCAAAAAAAATTAAATGCGTTAAATAAATCAATACACAAAAATTCATTCAAGTCGATCTAGTCGTGTAGTTGTAGTGTAGGTAAATAACCTGGATACCGACTGCAGCGCCATCTGCTGGGCTGGTTTGTGAATGTAAACCATCCAAGGTGGCACCCAAACGCATGCAAACAAAATTTATTCAGTGACATACACACGTACAGTAGAATTATATACATAAAGAAAATTTGTGTGGGAGATACCACGCGTCTTTATCAAATCCCACCCATATTTGCAGAACTTAAAATATGGTCACTCAACCGAAATATCAAATTCTGTGCAAATACCGTTAGCAGGAGCAGAAATATTGGATTCTTAATTTGTGGTTTGTATGGGAGGTACCACGTTCCATTGTCTAATCCCGCCCATATTTTCAGCAGCACTTAAAAAATTTACACCAAACTGACGTACAAAATTTTGTGCAAATACTGTTATCAGGAGCAGAAATGAAAAATCAATGATTGATTTCGATAAAATATTTTAACGATTTAAACACATTGGTTTATCGAATATTTTTCTATAAAAAATATGCCACGTGTCTGCTTCACGACTGCCAAATATGAACTGTCAAGACTAATGTTTACCAAAATTGCGACAAAACAAACTAGTATAATTTCCCAGCGGACACCCTGTGTATAAAGGAAACTGAGAAACCCGGAGAGCATTATGCGCAAACAGTAATGGTGATGACTATAATTTTGGAAAGGTAGCATTAATGCACGGTGCATTGCTTGAAACTTAATTTAATTTTAAAAACAACTTATTTTTTTTAATATTTCTGAAAATTCTAACGTAATCCAATGAGATTTTTAACTCTTAAGTCATTTGAGGTACCTGCAAGGCTTTATCGAAAGTAAACTTAGTAAATAAATATATATATATATATATATATATATATATAATGCAATCAAAAGCAAAACTGAAAGAAAAGGAGGAAACTAAATCGGTTTACATAAACGATTATTTAAGTAAAGAGGCTTTAAATCTTTTTAGACATGCTAAAACCCTGCATAAAGTAGGATATCAGTCTGTGTACACCTACAGTGGCAGAGTGTATGCAAAACGAAGCGAGACCTCTAAGCCAAGACTAATAAGATTTGAGGAGGAAGTTGATGATATGCTTTTGGAGGCAACAACGAACAGGATTTAAAAACGCAGATTTAATCTTCAACCACCACTAGCAGTTGGGAATAAATGTATAATTATGTTTTACTATATCTTTTTTTTTTTTATTTTTTATGATTAATAATCAAAATTTTTTAAATATTGAATCTTTTAACACCTATTTTAATGGAATAAAGTTCCCTATTTTAAATGTTATTTCAATAAACATAAGAAGCATTTCATCTATTGACAAATTTAATAAATTTAAGTATTTAATTTCTAAATTACCAAAACTACCAAGTGTTATAGCAATTCAAGAAACGTGGTTTAATTCAAACTTAGTTCAAATTTATAATATTCCTGGTTATGATGCTGTTCACTGCTGCAGATCAGATGGATATGGTGGGACATCCTTTTATATTAATAACAGCTTTCGCTACAATGTTGAAACTTGTTGTAGTAAGGATTTTATTGAAAGTATAACAATATCTTTGATTAACCAAAAAAGCAACGGAAAAAGCTTCAAACTAACAACTTTTTACAGATCTCAAAAGTGCAAAGTAGAAACATTTTTGAGTTTTATTGAGAACTTACTTGAAACTTATGGTCGTTTCCCTAATATTATAATTGGAGACTCCAACATGGATTTAGTTAACAACAATTTTGCAGAATTAATTAATATTTTGTCAAGTTTTGATTACAAAAATTGTCATACATTAATAACTCGCCCGGAATCTGGGACATGTATAGATAATGTGTACAGCAATATCCCAGATGAACTTTTGATAAATACCATGGAGTGTTGTTTAACAGATCACAATATAATATCTTGTATACTAAAAAGTAATGTTACAAGCTGCGAGTATGTTGAAAAAGTTTCCAGAATTTGTAATTATGGACGTGTAAAAGAAAATTTAACTAACTATTTAGAAGCTTTTGAAGAAACTGGAGACCCATCTATTGATACTTCGCAAATTATATCACATATTTCAAATGCAACAATTAGTTCTACTGTAGAGAAAACCGAACGAAAAGTGATTAAAAATGAGTTAACACCTTGGCTTAATCAGAATTTACAAGCTCTTATATTATATAAGAGAAATCTTTTGAAACAGAGAAAAAGGCGTGATGTTGAAAGTAGATTAAAAAGAATAAGTAAAGTAATCAGAAAAGCTTGCAAACATTCTATGAACAATTTTTATTACATTAAATTGAATCAAATACAACATGAGCCGAAGAAATTTTGGAAATTTTTGAATGAAAATCTTGGAAGAAAATTAAAGAATGAAATAAAAATAAAGAATCATGACGGGGAGTTTATTTTAGACAACCAACTTAAGAGTAATCTACTTAACCAATACTTTCTTCAAATTCCAAAAACATTAAAACAGAATATTGATTATTTACCTGATGACTCGTTTAATGGTCTGAGAACTTTACGTCAATCTCTAGGCAACTTTAATTTTTCTTATAGTACGGAGTTGGAAATAGCTGAACTCATTTCAGAACTCGATCTTACAAAAAGTTCTGGGTCTGATGAAATTTCAGCAAAAGTACTTACGGTATGTAAAGATGTTATTTGTCCTTATCTTTCGAGAATTTTTAACAGAATGATTGACACTTCAATATATCCAAGTGATTTAAAAATAGCAAAAATTATACCAATACCAAAAGAATCTAAAGCTGCAGTGCTAGAAAAATTTCGACCAATTGCTTTGTTACCAATCATTGATAAGATTTTTGAGAAAATAATATTCAAACAGCTTTCTTCATATTTTGAAGTCAATAACTTATTATATAATTGTCAGTATGGCTTTAAAAAAGGATGTGGCACAGAAGAAGCGGTTATAAACGTAATTAATAATATATGCAAAGGTTTGGATGATGGATTCAGTGGTGTTGGTGGTATATTTTACGATTTATCCAAGGCTTTTGATCTTGTTGATCACGATATAATGATAAATAAACTCAAACACTATGGAATTAATGGACGAAGCTTGTTATTGCTAAGGAGTTATTTGGAGAAAAGAAAGCAGTATGTTGAGGTAAACGGCGAAAAAAGTTTTATTGGCCCTGTTGAATATGGAGTTCCTCAAGGAAGTGTATTGGCACCATTATTATTTAAAATTTACGTAAATGATATACAAAATCTTCAGTTATTTGGAAAAATGTTTATGTATGCAGATGATATAAGTATTTTTTATCCGTATAAGCATGAAACTGCTTTAAAGGCTCATATGGAGTACGATGCAGCAATGACTTCAGAATATGTAAGGCTTAACAAATTGAAGCTTAATGCGGAAAAAACTAAAATATTGCGATTTAGACCGAATCATATTCATAATCAAGTTTTCAGCATTTGGGTAGATGGAAATGAAGTAAACGAATGTTATTCAACGAAATACCTTGGTGTGCATTTACAGAATAATCTCTCATGGGACTTACATATTCGGAAACTAAAATCCAAAGTATTGTCGGCAGTTGGTCTATTATATAAGTTTAAAAATAAATTTAGTACGAAAACAAAATTGGTTATAAATCAAGCTTTAATACACAGTCATTTAAACTATATGCCATTAATATATGGTCATAAAAGAACTAATGAATTGAAATCCCTACAAAGAGTACAAAACAGAGGATTGAAAACTGTTTTTAATTTGCCCTTGATGCACCCAACAATACCTCTTTATAGGAACATAGCTCTAACCATTCTTCCTGTGCACGAATTACACAAGCTGCAACTTTTACTTTATGTATTTAAATCAATGAACAACATTGGGCATCATACAATTACTTTTTCAAGAAATCAAACAGAGTTTAACACAAGAAATAATATGAATCTAAGAGTAGTACGATGTCGATTGGAAACCACAAAACAGAGAATAGAACACATTGGTAGTTCAGAGTTTAACAAACTTCCTCAGAATATTAGAAATATTGCTCGAATCTCCATTTTTAAAAAAAATGTGAAAGAGCATCTTTTACAAAATTTGGAAATGCTTCTATAGTGATTATAAAAATTATTATTTGATCTCAATTTAAAATTTGTTATTTTTTTTTTTCTATTACAAAATTTGTTATTTTGTTTAATTTTTTCTCATTATTAAAAAATAGTATTTTTTATTATTTTATTAACTTTTTGTTTCTTCTTTTTTTTTGATTAACTTAATTATTTATTCTTCTGGTAAATACACTTAATGCTATATGTAATAAATTTTTGCCAACACGCCTCAACAATGTCTTTAAGACGCAGAGGCATTATATATTGTAAAATAATTACCAAATGAATAAAGAATTGATTACACAAAAAAAAAAAAAAAAAAAAAAAATATATATATATATATATATATATATATATATATAATGATTTGGCTAATGTATGGCAAAATTTTAAGCTGCAGAAAAAGCAGCAAGGGGCTATTAAACACTTTATTGATCACATAACAAAAACGACCACATTCAGCTGGAATGATTATGTCCATTTACCCTTTTCTTTTTTGCTACTATATCTACTTGACTTCAAGGTTTTAGAGAAACTCTATCTCTAGATCACATTCCAGATGAGATTGGATAGAAAAATGTTTTTTTCTTACTCTTAAAAAATAAATAAAAGCTCTTATTTCCTGCCCAAAATTGTGTTTTATGCCTTCGAAGCTAAAAAGAATCGTTGTGATAGTTAATCGAAACCTTCCAGAAATCTTAGCCTGGACATAAAATATTTCTCAGATTTTTATTTAAGCAATTTGAAATTGCACAAGTCTTCTTAATTTCTCGACGTATATAATATATTTTTAACCAAATCAAATTCTATTTTCAATTAGATATTCAATATTTGTTTTCCTTAGTAATATTCGTTAGAAGATAGTGCGGGTTGCAAACCAGTACTCCCTGCTGAAGAGCTGCTTTGGAACCGCTGAAATTGCAACTGGGGATGACCTGTTGCTAGAATTAGTCCACAGCTTCCTTGGGCGTGAATGACGTTTCTTTCTATTCCCAGTAGTTTAACCACCATCTGATTACGGCTTACGGCCAGGCACAGATGTAACTCTTATCACGTAATACTTTTGGTCTTTAAAAAAGAAAATTTCTTCACATCGGATAAATATCTGCAGCGGACCGTACAGATTCATTACATCCAGAAAAGTTGTAGTTTGATTTTGGGGTCACTGAGTAAAAACTGTTGGTGATATGGTTGGGAGGGTGACGTAGGGCACAACATTTGCCTGGAAAGGGAGTGATTATTATGTGTGTATTGGGAGTTTCTCAAAATTTTTTTTTTGGGAATTTGTTTTTTTTTTTTGTTTATTACTTGTTTTTTATGTGCAGCGTACCCAGTGAGAGGGTTCGAAATTATTGATGTGTTCGCCTTAGTAGAGAGCGTGCCGGAAACCTTACTGGTGCCTACGACTTTATACATAAATTGCCCTAAAAATGAGGCCGATGCTTGATTAACGGATTTTTCTTAAAAAAAGATGCCTGTATAAGGATAAAAGGATAAGGATAAAACATTTTTAGAAAAGTCAATTATCTGCTCATATCATTCGATTTAATATCTCTCGTTTATTTACGACTGGCCACATGTTAGTAATACTCATATATTGATAAATTGGCACATGTGACACTTTTGTGTTATTCTTGAACAACTGCCACGGTAGCGTACGCTCAAAAGCGTTTTTTAAATATTAAAGAAACTTATTAATGTTTTAAATAAAAACAATTTAAAGATATTTTATTTTTTTTCAGTTTTATTCGACCTTTTTTTTATTTCTATTAAATCTTAATCTTTTAAACGGTCCTTTAAATTGTAACGATATATTTTTTTCTCAATATTCCGCTTTCCTGTGGAAAGCTTCTTTAGCAAATTATTTTTTATATTTTTCAAAAACAAAAATTATAACAATTTGAAAAGAAAAAAAATAAATAGTTATAATTTAAAGGGCCGTTTAAAAGATTAAGATTAAGATTTGATAGAGATATTTTATATTTTTATTTATTTATTTTTCCATCTATTATAATTTAAATTATAATAAATCTTAAGACTATCTAAGACTATCGGCTAAATTTAAAGATATATTTTTATATAAATAATGCTATAGAATAACAAGGCAATAGAATAACAAGGATATTTAAAATGAAAGTACTTACTTTAGTGATTTTATGATAATAATAACTTACTGATCTTTCTGGTGTGCAATAAATACTTCTAGTTCGAAATGATTGCGTTACCTTTAATAGAATTATAGAATTTTGAAAGGGAATAAGCAAAGATAATTTTTTTAGTGGACATGAAATTCACTTTATTTTACAAATACTCCTCTGGTATTATAATATAAATATAACGTTTGATATATGACCGCCACGGCTAGCTCGGAAATAGTCTAATCTGAATTTTTTCGTTGAATTTTTCCAACATTTACGACTGTATATCGGCACTAACATGGCGACTGTTGTCCTCCAATATATCAATTGTTTCGAGCTTATCGGCGAAGAATTATAATTTCACTTATAGATACAACAAATGGTGAAGTAGCGTTAAACCGTACGATGTTGGAGACCCATTGACTGGCTCAAAAACGTATATCTATTGTGATTCAAGCTGTGTGACATATTGCGCTATCTAGTTGAAACCATAGCTCCTGCATGATTGTTTAATTAGCACGGACCAATTATTCCATAGTCCATAAAACACACCCAACAAACAGTTCGTTTTTCTGGATATAAAGGTGTCTTAACATACACTTGAGGATTATCATCACTACAAATATGGCAGTTTTATATATAGACATATCCATTAAAGCAAAAGTAAGTTTCATCGCTAGACTAAACCCATTTATGAAAATCGGCAATATTGTTTTGGGGCCAATCTGAGCAAATTAGAAACATTGTTCAGGCATCAGTATAGAAATGCCAAACCAAACTAAACATAAATCATGGACGTCAGTTAAGAAAGTATTGCTAACTTACAGTTATATACCGCTATAAAAAACATCCATTATTATTATAATAACAACCAATAAATGATAATTGTTATGAATTCACGACCAACACTTTTAAACTTAGTTTTAATTTATCACTTAATAATATTTGTGTGTTGCTAACATTCTTTAGATTTCTTTTCTTTTTTTGCCACCTCAGATTTTTTCTTAAATATTCTGCTTAAATCACTATAGTTATTGCTACTGGGCAAATAAATTTTATGTCATAAAAATATTTTCTTAATATTTCTATTATTATTTTTCCCATGAGTATCATAAACTATCTTTGTTTCCTTTGGTTTTACTATTCTGTGTTATATATGGTTTTTGTTTATGCTGTCTTTTCATAATACCAGCTATTATTTCTGTGTGTTATTTGCGTTTTTTTTTATTTTTGTTAATTTAACACTTGTGAGCGGTGGGTAAATTTGTTAAGCTATTAGAAGTAGCACATCCTTACTTAAGTTTTTAAGGTTGACTCTTGTTGTTGATGTAAGTTATGTGAATAACTTTGTCAATATGTATTTTGTTTTTAAGATTATTTATCATTTTACTATAAGTTATGTTGTTTGTGTTATAAGTTATATGTTAAATATGTGTTTTAATAACAACAAATAATTTTTCATCTGTAAAATTTGTTACGAAAATTAATAAGCACTAGGTCATTATTTAATAAAAAATTTTTAAAAACTTTATTTTTTATTATTTTTCTATATTTCGCCAAACCATTGGTTGGCATCATCAGGATAAACAACAAGAAAAAGGTATAAATATTTAATCAAAATTGTAAAAATTTTTGAAAAATAATAAAAAATAAAGTTTTTAAAATTTTTTTTATTAAATAATGGCCTAGTGCTTAATAATAAACTACTAAAAAATATTAAAAAGGTCAAATAACTATAATTATTATATAGGTTATGAAAATATCATTTACAAAAATTAAGGCTTTTGAAATAAGAGAGAATATAATATATATTTTTAAGGTATTTTTTTTAAGACAGAAATGAAATTGAAATCGCAGCTTAAAGGATGTTGATGCACTTAACCAAAATGACTACCTAGAAAGAGATCAAATTTATTATTATTATTATTATAAAAATTTTAAACTAACCTTTCTTAATGCATTGGTAACGAGAGCCTTCAGCTCAAAAAAATATCAATATTTTTCATTTGTCTATACTAGGGTGATTGTCAAGGAAAGCGATAATCAAGTATGCCCTCATTTGACAGACGGATATGCTGTTAGATACGTTGGCATTTTAAGTTACAAAACTAGATATTTTTATATTCGATTTAGTACAACATAATTCATAATTCATTAGATGGCTTATAGTTTATTTTACAAAATGTCAAATTTTAATAAATAAACAGAGAAAAGGTAGAGAGGTATGTCCCTGTAGAAGATGTGTATTTTTGATATAATTTTCCGATGACCATATTGTTGAAGAGTACAAATAATTCAAAACTGTGACGACAAAAGTCCCAACAAGTCGTTTTTGTGTCCACTTAGTCAGTACTTGAATTTCGCATTTATGTTTACATCTAAGATCACATACATTGTTTTCTCTCTTTTATTAATATTTACTGGAATGAATTACTGTTTTGTTAGTCATAAGCATTGTTTTTCTCATTTACACCTAAGCTCATATACATTGTTTTTTCTTTCTTTTACTTACTACTGGACGGAATTACCGTTTATTAGGCATAAGCATTGTTCTTAGTTAATACTGGAATTTCTCATGTACATATAAGATCATATACATTGTTCTGTCTTTCTCATTATTAATACTAACATGTTTTTTTTTATATAGTTATGAGGTAAAGTAAGTGGAAGAAAATATTTGATACGGCAGTCGTTTAGGAATTGCCAAGAGGGTAAGACATTATTGTTGACTAAGGAAGCGAATGTCGGCATCGGTTTAGGGATACCAATCTGAAACCGCCATTCGTTCCTACGTTCTTGAGCGGCTACAAGAATCGGGGGAAGACTCGAGTCACTGGAGAGCTTGAACACAACAACCAGTGACTCTCGGCTTTCCACGATTGGCAGCGATCGGCTACCAGTTAGGGCGTTTCCTAGAAAAGCGTTCTGGTCAAGTAGGGAAGCGAGATTTCGAGTTTGAATCGAAGAATAAGAGTCGTCTGTTATCATTATTATTAATTAAATATAATTTGTAATAAGTGATGAAGAGATCAAATTGTTAATTTTATTTACATTTATAAAGAAAAAAAGTAACAGGAAAAAAAAGAAGAATAAAAAGAAAAAAATTAATTAAAGATAAATAAAAGTGTTTCCTTACCCGGAGAAGCAGGAGCCCATAGTCGTGCAAACACGCACAACTCGGTGGTGGTGGTTCTGGTCAGATTGGGTACAACAGTCAGACCCACCACTCACTGAGGGCCACGCGTGGGAGTACTGCAGCTAAGGGAGCGACGGTGAACCTGGTCAGATTGGATACAACGGTCAGGTGCACCGTCCTCCACCCACCCTTGAGCTTGGCAGTCGAAGCCGGATTGGGTTCCTCCCCCCTCCAAGGAAATAGACTCCGACACTGGCCACCGCTGGGCTACCCCAGCAACCAGCGGGAACGTGTCGTTACAAAACTATATGGAAATTCTGGACAATCTTGGCCGATGTATGTATTATACAACCATAGATTTAGGCAGCGGTTTTCATCAACTGTAAATGCTCCCAAAAACAGCTTTCACTATAGAAGGCTGGTTGCCTATCAATATGTTAG
The DNA here is from genome assembly GCA_030448955.1 of Trichopoda pennipes. NCBI lineage: Eukaryota > Metazoa > Arthropoda > Insecta > Diptera > Tachinidae > Trichopoda > Trichopoda pennipes. The sequence goes on along the minus strand of JASKUP010000011.1, from coordinate 8,367 downwards.
AATACCTTTTGTTCTAAGAAAAAACGCCTCCTCGACCTAATGGTAGTGAATAATCTCCTGGAAGATCTTTTTTACATTATTAACACAAATAAAACTGAACAAATCAGAATTTTTAAAAAAGAAATTGCACTCTTAGGTCACATCGTTATTTTTTTTATGGAATTGAACCTAATCCTATGAAATTAGAAGGAACACAGAAATTTCCAGTACTTAAAATACAAAAAAAATTATCAAATCATTTTGAGGTTTGCTTGGATATTACCGTAAGTTTATACCAAACTTTGCCTAACTAACAAAACCATTGCCAAGTTGTCTTAAAAAAGCAAAACCGATCGTAACCATAGAAAATTATCTAAATACATTTAAGATATGCAAAAGCATATAAATGAATAACCCAATACAACAATATCCTGATTTTTTGAAACCCTTTATACTAACTAACGATGACAGCAATGTCGCCTTAGAATCTATCCTTTCGCAACATAGGAAGAGACAAACTAATCTACTATGAAAACAGAACGCTTTTCATATCAGAAATTTTAGGCCCTATTTTTTATATCTCACGATAGCGTTATTATTTAACTCTTGAGCATGCAGAGGTTTCTTAATAATCGCTTTAGGATTTTCAGAAATTTAAATACGGCAAATTTTGCTTGTTGAAATGAACTTCGTCTAAAAAAATGATTTCTTCAGAAAAACCAGCCGGCTGTTCCTGAATGTGTAGAGTGTTTCACTGTGTCGTTATTGCCATGCCTTCTGCATGTAATCGTACGTTTCACATTCAGTTGAAATGTGCTTGTGTAGGAATATGCAAACGTTGTATATTATACCGCTGATCAGTCGCGCAAACGGTTGATTAGAACAATAAAGAATAAATTAACAATTAATTAAATCTAATAGTTTTATTTTACTACAAATGAATTGAGCGAATCTACGGCGACGTGAATGGTTGGTCGCCTTAAATTCCTGTACCATCCGGTGGTATCGGATAACCCCAATTCTTTATACACGTTAAGCAATAATCGCTCTAGGATTTTCAGAAGCTCACATATGACAATTTTTGCTTGTTGACATACCCTGTGAAAATAGGATTCGTTTAAAAAAACTAAAACGTCTAAAAAATTAGTCGGATGTTTCTGGATGAATTGGGCAAATCTATGTCGATGTGAATGGTCGGCCGGTTTCAATTCTTGCACCAGTTGAACCTTGTAAGGTTTCAAAATCAAATCTTTACGCAAAATTCGCCATGTCGTAGTTTCGGATAACCCCAATTGTTTAGAATGTTGAGGAATTCAAAAGTTTCGATCTGCTTCAACACTGTGGCTTACGACTGCCTTCAGATGAGCGACCTGGTCACTCCACGCTTTGGTACTCATACATTTTATATCGAGCTTCCAAATTCTTAATAGCAGTCTCAAAAGGACGATTATGTTGTTCAAAAACATCACTAATTTTAGGAAATATAACTTTAACAGAACCACCATTTTCATAGTGAATTTTAATTTTTTTAATCTTAAATTATTTTAGTGCTATTTTCGTGCGAAATTGAAATCATTGTAACAATTGCCAATGAACCTAATACGAATACGTCAAAAACTAAATGTCAAAACTATTAAGTTGTTGGTGTTGCCACAATTCAAAAACAAATTTCTTGTTGAAAAAACCCGATATTTCGAAAGCAGCGCCTACTATTATTATAGAGCTGAAACAAAATTAATAAATTTATTATTTTTCCTTTTTCTCCTCACCAAAATAAATAAATAAATAATAAATAAATTTGTTCATTTAATTTTTGCATAGTGTTCTATGCTTTTCCAGAAATCTACCCTAACTGCCTTTCTTAACATTGTGGATATTTCGTTTTATATTCATCAGGAAATCTATAAACAAGGATATGTAAAAAATACATAAAAGAATTCATTAAAAATTTTCAGTTGACTTATTTTTAAATGCGGATGTTTATGCCGACATATGCTTTTATTATAGAAAAAAACTGTTTTTTTCCGCTGTTTATCCAACTTTGGGTTTCTTTATTTAAAGCACATTATTTACACGTATGCAAATAAATAGTATCTCATACAATAATACCAAATTTCGTTCGATTCTCTCATGCATTGTTGTGTTGCCAATAGCGAATTCCAATTAAGTGTCATAAAGAAACTTTAGCAAAACAGAAAAAATATTAGATAACAAAATTTCTTAGTATGTGTGTTGTAGTGAACCTACAGCCAATTAGTGATATAATACATAGGGGTTTTTAAAGTAAAAAATCAAATGTTGCTTTTTAAGACGGATGGAAATTAAATTCTAATTGCAAAAGATTTAAAATTTTAAAATAATTTCAGGCACATGTGTCCCGCAGCTTTACCTGGGGCGCTTATATTGTCGTTGCTAGCCGTATGTTAAAAATTCTGCAAATACTGCCATCAATTCGTATACTTCAATTTCTTGCTGGTTTATTAGCAAGACTGCACCTGAATTTATAGGAAAAAACTGATAACAGATGTCCAGTCGCATGGCAGTGAAAGCCATTAACGGCTCGATTTTTCGAAGTAATTTTATCGACATATTTTCATTTCATTAAGACGATGGTTGCGTTCGTCATATGTCATACAGCATAGAGACAGGAGTAGCAGTTGCCTATACAAAATACTGACTTAACTATGACTAGACAATGATATTTTTTTTTATTCTAAAGCTTAAAACCAGATGGCATAAGAAACCAATTTTGAGCAATTTTTATCAATTACACAGTGCTGACGTTTAAGACTTAACAACTGTTGCAGATTTAGCTAACTAAGCTAGTAACTTTCCATAGCCCGACAAGAATTCATTATGAGATGTTCAGTAAAACCATCTTGGAGGTCAGTCGACAATTCTATTTTTCGAAAAAAATACAACGAAAAATTTTTATTTCAATAAGTTGATAATTGCGGTCGCCGTATGTTGCGTTGCTTCATAAACGAAATTTAAATTTAAGTTAATGGAAAATAAAGTCATGAGTGATAAGATTTACGTCAGTACCTAGACGTGTAAGCCGTAACCTGACGGTGGATCATACCACTGTGGATGAATTTTAGCATCACCCACATCCTAGGAAGCCTTCGGATATGTCTATCCTCCAGTCACTCCTGATTGCAACTCCGAGACTTAGAGCAGGCCGCAGTCCTCACTCCTTGCTGAAGAGTTGGAGACTATCCAACACCCGGTCCATGCAAGTTTAAAAGCCAAAAAGTTGAGCTCTACGGCTTACTTTATTTTCAGTGGAAATAATGTGGTGTTGTCCAGTTGGCTGCTAGCATTTTAAGGGACTGGGCTCCCTTTTACCCCCAGTGACACATGTAATGACGGTGAGATTCCGTCAAAATATATCAATGGTGATAAGATTTACGTCGGCACCTAGCGTGTGTACGCCATAACTCGACGGTGGCCAAACCACTTGGGCGATATGATACGTGCGCCGCGCCGTAGGAAGCCGAAGACTAATTTCTAGGAACAGTTTATTTCTAGTTGCAATTTCGGAGGTTTCGAAGCAGGGTCGCTAACCACCACTTCTTGTTGATGATCTAGAGACTATCCAACTCCTGGTCCAGAGCTCATGACAAGTGTGCTCACTCACCATTGGGAGAAGATCCTGGCCCCTTAATCAAATTCATGAGAGCCGCGAAACCACAACCATCAAGATACTACTGAAGGCCCTTCCTCAATAATCAAACAGAGAACAGCTAAAAAGCAAAAGAACCAGTTAGCTGAACCCTGGGGCTTACTGATGCCCGTGGAAATAATGTGGAGCTTCCAATTGGCTCCCTGCTAGTCTTCAAGGGACTGGGCTCTCGTTTCCTCCCGTTAACTCATGTAATGATGGTGGATTTCCATGAAAACATATCAATGTGCCCACGGGGGACAGGGGAATAAAATCTAATGATCCCTTTAGCGCCAACCACAAAACGCGGTCTCTTTTTCAGAACGTATTGGAGTTCATGGCATCAATTTTCAATTGCTCTCGCCGTATGGTGCTTTGCCTCATTCATGATCTTTAAATTTAAAAAGGAAATATGGTATGATGCCTTCAGCGCCAACCACACAAAACTGTCTCTGTGGATTAGTTATACACACCATGTAAGACTTTTACGGAGCAACTCGTTAAGGCAAAAGGGAGTATTATTGCTGAAGAAAATTTTACGAAAAAACTATCGGATCAGTTTCCAATTGCGTTCGCCGCAAGACGCGATGTCTCGCAAATGACATTTAAATTTAATATAATGGAATATAAGGTCATATGATACCTTCAGCAATAACCGCAAAACGTGATCTCTTTTTCAGAATGTATTGGAGTTCAAGAGTTTGGTTGCGAACTGATTTCACTCTCTATGTGGCACTTTTACTTAGCAACTCGTTAAGACAAAGGCGATAATAAAATTTTACGAAAGAAATATCGCAACAGTTTCCAATTGCTGTACGGCCACTGTAATTTATGGTATCCTGCATTAGCTGAATCTTATATGGATCTGGATCAAGTTCTTTGGACAAAATGCATTATTTAGATAGTTTGTGGTATCAAATCTATTCACGCATTACAGATCTTTGGGCCACAAAAATCATAATGTCGTCTATAACACCCACGAACAGTAAAAATTGTTAATTTGGAACGTTAATTAATGTTAAGCGGTGACTTTCCAGAGTATGCTGTTCCATAAATGGCAAACACTAACTGGAGTAAAATAGGTCGTTTGACGATTAAAATTTTCGTAAATTCTTTCGAGCTTAAACATCATAAAATTACACATCTCAAGTGCAAGAAAACTTCATTTCTACTAAACATTAAATTGTTCTAACAAAACCTACCTTAATATAGTTTTTAAAATATATTTATTGCAAAGTAAAGCTATTTAAAATAACCGGTTTCTTTATTAACTGTTGCATTTTAATAATTTATTTTAATTTTTCTAGTCTTCTTCTCTATTACACATAACACTTTTAATTGTGGTAGGAATTTTTCCTGAAATTTATAATTTATTTTTAGATCTTTGCATGTATGAGCATGTTGTTTTTTGCACCGCTGCATATTTTTTGGAGCCTCCATATATTAAGAATGAAGAAAGTTTGTGATGCCGTTTGTTGTTCCTGCATGAGAATATAAATATGTGGCTGGTCTCTGGTATGCTAACATATGTAGCACAGTAGATGAACATTATGCTGTTCAAGAACGAGTTCTATAACATGTTTATCATTACACGCAAAATGTTTAAATTAATTTATTGTATGCCATCATGTGATTTATATTATATTTTCTTTCGTTAGATGCTGCATTTCTTTTACTTTTTAGTTTATAATGAAAGCTGAGTGGTTCAAAACTTAAAGAAAATTGCAAGATTTCGTTATATCATGGTATTAAAATGGAATAACTTGATAGATGAAAATTTATATTCATAAAGAATGTTAAATTAGTTCTTTTAGTGTAGTTTTGATTACAGAAGTAGAATATTACTACAAAGTTATTTACTCATTATAAATTTCTGCTCACGAAAATTTACTTAACTGCTAAATTAGGAGGAAAGACGGAGTAGTATTTGTGGACATTCGATTGAAACTTTTCTACATTAAAAGTGACAAGAGAAAGCTCTGGAGGGAGTTTATTCCACTTACAAACTGTTCTGCTGAAAAAACGAATTTTACCTGTTATGCGTAGTGCAATTCACTGGCCAATCAACTTTAAATCGATGCGCACTCAACGAAAATCGAGTTAAACGCAAACATGTGCGAGTAACGCGAACAAGTTCCCTTATTTCTTTAGAGCACTTACCGTTGAAGTAACGACAACAGTGAAGCACAATCCACAATGCGTGTATAATCTAGAAATTAATAGAGCTTTATACCCTGCCGTCCCCAATGAGCTTTTTGGCCAGCTCTTGTAAGCAGTCAGGTGACTGCAAAATAGAATTTGGAGCGCCGGCCCATACATGAGAGTTGAGAGTAAGTAGTACGAAAACCGGATTGAGTGAAGTATCTCTTACACCCTTTTTGAAAACCGAGACACTTGAAAGCTTCTTTAGGAAGCTGAAAAATGTGATTAGTCCATTGGATATCGCTCTGAATTTTTATGCCAAGAACATCGAGAACTTCCGATTCCTTAATACTTATGTCACACAAATACAAAACAACCTCGAGAACTTCCGATTCCTTAATACTTATGTCACACAAATACAGCACAACCTCCGAACACAAATCTATGCGTAAGCATGCACATTGAGTCTTTAGGGCATTAAAATCGACTCTATTCACACGACCTCATTCGGAGATTGTTGCGAGATCGTGATTGAGCGTATTATTAACGTTCAGCCTTTTGGAACCCACCTCCTACTGGTTCATTCTATTATTGAATGAATTTATATGACAAATGGTGCTGCTATCAGCGCAAGAATATATAGCGTTGAAAGTATGACAAAAAGGGTCAATTGCAAAAATAAGAAATAGAGAAATAGAAAGAACGGAGCCTTGCGGTACTCCTGAATTAATATTGAAGTGGTCTCATGAAATCCCATCTATAACAGCTCGTATATTGCGATTCCTGAGAAAATTCGAAAAATTATTACCGGCATCAAAGTAACAAAATTTGACAGAAGTGCACCATGCCAGACTCAATCAAAGGCCTTGGAAATATCTTGAGTCACTACCTTACATTTTTTCGAATTGATGTATTGAAATGCACCATTATTTCAACAGGAAAGCCAGCAAGTCACCCGTAGAGGGCCTCTTGCGGAAACCATACTGTCGGTTGCTAAGTAAGCTGTTGTACTCTAGGCACTTCACAAGCTGAAAATTATTCCTACTCTCCATCAGTTTAGAAATTACAGAGAAAATTGCAATTGGGCAGTCATTTTCAGGGTTATTAGCCTCACCCTTTCTGGGGATCGGCGTTACATTAGTAACCTTCCAACACTTTGGAAATTCACCGGCATAATACAATGTGCTTAAAAAGGCTACTAGTGTTGAAGAGTACAGTTTTTTGAGACCAGTGCTAGCATCCCATCCAGCCCAGGAGTCTTATTGATGTTAAGATCTGCTAAAACCTTGTTAATCGGTCGAGTTTGAAAGAACATCCTCAACGGATACTCTGGCGAGTTCGGGCGGTGGCTGATTGCTTCTGCGGCGAAAGAGAATTATTTCAAATATACCAGTCAAAATGATAGCTTTATCAAACTGGTCAGCGAATATTTGGTGATTCTTTAAAAGAGTCGGAATTGAGGAACTAGACGTATCCTTACTTTTTTTACAAATAACCAAAAGGTATTGCTTCTCCGAGGAGTATCAATAACTGTAGTACGAAGGCGCTCATCGTACATATTTTTTCACGCGTAGGTATATTAGCACACGAAGATCTTGCTTGTTTGCGTAGCATTTCAGCATTTTTGTTTCTACGCCAGATACTGAATGCTTCCTCTCTTAATCTGACTGCATTTCTGCACGTCTGATTAAACCAAGACTTCGGTCTAATTTTGATAGAAATTTTTTCTGGATGGAATAAAAGTTTTCATTTCAAACAAAATAATGTTTGCAATCATTTCCTATATGGCATTGATACTATTGTTCAAGAAATATAATTTCCAATTAAATTGCCTAAGAAATTCTTTGACGTCATCCCAACGAACTTTCTCATAAATATATTTAAAATTTTTTTGAAACGATATCAAGTTCTGAATATGAATAGGAGGCGAAAATGTTGCAGTGATCGGAGTTGCCGAGAGGTGCGCGAGAGGTAATGTGTTTTTGCAAAATTGTAATAAAACTTCAGAGGAATTGTTAACAGATTTTAAGATAAATTTATGGACCTCTATTCGTGTTGAAAATTAATCATCTATTCTATTTAACTCAATTATTAAAATCTACAACATTTCTTTCTCTTAGTGAAGTAAAAACTATTAACAAAATAAACAAAATCCAAAGCAATTTTTAAAAAAATCACTGAAATGTTTCTGTAGAACATGAATTCAAGTGTTTAATTAATACTTTTAATTTTGTTGGGGTGTTGCCAGTGACTTGATAAAAATTTTGTTAATTTAACAGAAATTTTTGTAATTTTTTAACTTTATTCACCTGGTTCAGTAAAGTATTTTTGTCGTCATTATTTAAAAATGTTATTACATTTTTCATTTTACGAACCTGGACTAGACTTAATTTACAACATAATCTATGTTATCTTAAAATTGAAATTTTCTTAAGTAAATTATAGAGTCATACCCAAAACAATTTTCTATTATTTCCTCCTAATTTCCTACTAAAACGTCCAAATTTCCTTAAGCACTTATTTATGGTTTTTCTTTTATAATTCATTTTTTGATTATAGTTTATTACTGCTATCCAACAAGT